>CM052896.1:2535043-2782054 GCA_028534135.1 Potos flavus | reverse complement strand
GACTTTATTAACAGAATACAGAAAGTTCGGATTGCACATTGCAACTAACCTTTGAGAAAGTACCACTTAGAGCTGGTGTAATATCAAAGAAGAACATTCTCAATGATCTGAAGAAACTATTAAAATACTTGCATCTCCACTTTCCAACTACATATTTATGTGAGGCCACATTTCTCCATATACCTCAACCAGAGACTAAATGCAGAAGCAGATATGAGAACCCTGATGTCTTGTAGTTAAGCCAGACATTAAAGAAATTTTTTAAATGCAAAACATTATGGGGCGCCTGGCTGGCTTTCAGTAGAGCGTGTGACTCTTTGATCTCAGGGTCGTGAGCTCGAGCCCCATGCTGGGTATACAGGTCACTAAAAAAATTAAATAAAAACTTAAAAAAATTTAAATAATGTAAAGCAATGTCTTTCTTCTCTAAACAAAGCACTTTTTGAAAAATGTTATTTTTCATAAAAATGTTATTTATGTTAAGTAATGAGTATTATTTTACACCAAATCAATAAATATCTTAACATTAGTTTTTATTCCTGATTAAATAAATACGCACAGGTGTAACAGAAACTCTTTGGGGCCCTCAATAACGTGTAAGACTATTAAAGGGGTGCTGAGACCGAAAAGTTTGATGAACCACTGGCTTAGAAGATATTAAAAGTACAGGGTTAGAAGTAAGGCTGGACAGATAAACTGGGATCAAGTACAAAGGCCACCGTATGCTGAAGTAAGGAGTCTGGACTTGATCTTGAGGGCACTGGGGAGACACAAGGATGTAGCCTTGTGTCAGAAAGAAAATAGATCAGGGTTGGAAGAATAAAAGCATGGACACTACTTAGTGGTGATAGTGAACCCAGTGACTGTGCTCCCAATGTTTATTCTATCCTCTGCTCTTCCCTGCTATTATGTGTGGCCTTGTGGTTTGGGGACCCGACTCCAGCTCCAGGAGTGGGCAGAACCTGACTGGTCCAAGCCAGTTTTAGTCTCTGGGTTATCAGTGGTTGGTTCAGGGATGGGCGACTTTCGGACACAATCTCCAGCACACCCTTGTGTAATGCCCTCTCCCCTTGAGTGTGGGCTGGACCTTGTGACTTGCTTCTCATGAACAAGATGAGGAAAAAATGACGGGAATGGCACGTCTGAGATTAGATCACGAAGGACTGGCTTCTGTCTTGCTAGCGCTCTCTCCAGCTGATGAAGCTCGCTGGCATGGTGGAGCTGTCTTAGGGAGAGGCTCGGGTATCAAGGAACCTAGGGGGCCTCGGCCAAAGTTAGGGAGGAACTAAATCCTGCCAACAACTACAGAGTGAGCCTGGAACAGGACCAACCCCCAGCTCCAGCTGAGCCTCAAAATAATCTGAGCCTCTAACACCTTAATCACAGCTTTGGAGAGACCCAGAGATGGAGGACTTAACAAGTTATGCCTGTCTGGATTCCTGATCCATGGAAAATACCAGATAATAAATGCTGTTTTAAGCCACTATGTCTTGAGGTAATTTGTTACATGGCAATACATGATACAGCAGCCCCAAGCCAATCAGTGCACAGTCCTCCTGTCATAAAGATTAGTAACCTCTACTTCACAGCCCCATGGATCGAGAAGGGAAGCTCCAAGTGTTCTGGAGCCTGCCCTTCTCTGCCTCATGCTTTGAACTGTCAGGAGTGAGGATGTCGTCAGAGAGCCTCTGGAAGTAAAGGGGGCCCCAGAACTTTGTGGGTTCCTCTAAGAACCTCTTCTCTCCTTCCCTTACCAAAACTTATAACCGCAACACCATCTCCCTCGAGACCATCAAACCTTTTATCCTTATGGCCTTATACTGACTGCAGTTACCAAACATGGGCTCCTGGGCATCTGTCACTTCCTAGATGCTCACCCCCAGTCAGCTTTGTCCATGTTAGTTTATGACTTTATCTCTTAAACTCTCCTGCCCCCACCCGGATTCCTTAATCTCTTCCACCAGGCCCCTTGGAAATCACAGTCAGCCACTAGCAAATCTCCCGTATTCCCAATTTGCATTTCTCGGCTATTCTGCCCCCTGATTTGTTCTACCAGAAACCTGGTTCTCCCTGGGGACTGTGCTGCTGCTTCTCCTGCAACCCTCCCATGGGAGCTCTTGTACCTCGGGCCCGGAGGCGGGGAAGGAGTCCTTCCTGATCGTCACCACTGTTTCTAAGCCGTTCCTCCTCTCTCCTGTGCTCCCCTCCGACCACCCAGTCCTCCCAGCTCTGAACCTCAATACTGTGAACTGCCACCCCTCCTGCCTGCAGTCACCTCCACACCGGCTGGGTTACTCCTTACTCCCACTGTCGTTCAATATCGTAACCACCGGGAAGCCTCTCCATGTAGACTGGCCCAGATACTTAGGGATGTCCTTGCGCATTCTCTTCTAAAGTTAGCAACCGTGAGCTCCTGAGCGGGCATGCCAGCTCTCATGTACCCTAAAGACCCTCTAGCATCTGTGCACGAGGAGGTGAATGGGAAGGTGTTCCCAGCAATGCAGTTCAGACTTGCAAAAAGCTGGAAACAACCAACACGTCCATCGAGAGGAGACTGAATCAAGTGTGGTGTCTTCATTAAGGTTGAGTCTGATGCAGCAGTGTGGAGTTCACAAGCTGCTCCGTGCACAACCGTGTGAGGGACTCCTGGAAGCACACTAGTAAGTGAACGTCAATGTTCTTTAAACAGCTCAAAAATGAGCAAAATTAAACAATATATTATTTAAGTATATACCTATGTGTTAGATATGAGCTAAAATTCTGAAAATGAAAGGAAATAATACAACACTAGTGATTATCTCTGGGTAGGAAGAAGATGGGACAAGGGAAGAGTATGGAATTAGATGCAAGTTACTGTTCTATTTTAGTTTTCAGGTTGAGTGGTAGGGTCACTGGTATTCACTAGAATACTACGTTTATTATATTTATATTACATATATATTCCTTTGTATATGACAAATACATTATTAAAAATGGGTTAAAAATAAAAGGTTCTGACTTTCAACAGAGTGGGTCTAGAGGGAACATACCTCAACATAATAAAGGACAGCTATAAAAAACCTACAGCTAATTAATACCCAATGGTGAAAAACTGAGAGCTGTTCCTCCAAGATCAGGAGTAAGACAAGGAGGTCCATTCTTGCCATTTTTACTTCATGTAGTACCAATGTCCTAGCCACAGCAATTGGACAAGAAAAAAAAAAAAGGCATTCAAACCGGTAAGGAAAAAGTAAATCTGTCACTATCTGCAGATGATATGATATAGCAGATAGAAAACCCTACAGACTCCACCAAAAAAAACTACTAGAATAAATGAATTCAGTAAAGTTGTAAGATACAAAATTAATATACAGAAATCTGTTGTTTCTACATACTAATAACAAAGTAGCAGAAAGAGAAATTTAGAAAGTAATCCCATTTATAATTGCACCAGAAAGAATAAAATACCTAGGAAGGATCACTGATGAAAGAAATTGAGGATGACAGCAATGTAAAGATATTCCATGCTCATGGACTGGAAGAACAAATATTCTCAAAATGTCCATACTACCCAGTGCAATCCATAGATGCAATGCAATCCCAATCATATTATCAAAGCATTTTTCACAGAACTAGAACAAATAAATCCTAAAATCGATATGGAACCACAAAAGATCCCAAATAGCCAAAGCAATCTTGAGAAAGAAGAACAAAGCTGGAGGTATCACAATCCCAGACTTCGAGATATACTACAAAGCTACATTAATCAAAGAGAATGGTACTGGCACAAAAAGAGATATGTATCAATGGAACAGAACAGAAAAACCAAAAATCAACCCATACGTACATGGTCAATTACTCTTTGACAAAGGAGGCATGAATACACAATGGGGAAAAGACAGTCTCAATAAATGTTGCTGGGAACACTCAACACCTACATGCAAAAAAATGACAGAGAACCACATTCTTATACTATACACAAAAATAAACTCAAAATGGATTAAAGACCTAAATGTGAGACCTGAAACCATAAAACCCCTAAAAGAAAGCATAGGCAGTCATCTTGGACATGAAGGTTTAACAACATTTTTCTAGATATGTCTCCTTAGAAAAAGGAAACAAAAGCAAAAATAAACTATTGACACTTCAAAATAAAAAGCTTTTGTACAACAAAGGAAACCATCAACAAAATAAGAGGCAACCTATGGATTTGGGAGAAGTTATCTGCAAATGATATATCTGATAAGGGGTTAATATCCAATATATATATAGAACTCCTACAACTCAATATCCAATATATATATATAGAACTCAGACAACTCAAAACCAGAAAAACCTAATACTCCTATTAAAAAAAATGGGCAGAAGACCTGAATAGATATTTTTACAAAGAAGACATACAGATGGCCAACAGACACATGAAAAAATATTGAACATCACTAGTCATCAGGGAAATGCAAATCAAAACCACAAGGAGATAACCTCAGACTGGTCAGAATGGTAATCTCGAAAGGACAAGAAACAACAGGCGTTGGCGAAAACATGGAGAAAAAGGAACCCTCGTGCACTGTTGGTGGGAATGTAAATTAGTGCAGCCCTTGTGGAAAACAGTATGGAGGTTCCTCAAAAAATTAACAGTAGAACTACCACATGATCCAGTAATTCCACTAAAATGAAAACACTAATTCAAAAAGATATATGGGGGCGCCTGGGTGGCTCAGTCAGTTAAATGGCCAACTCCTGATTTCGGCTCAGGTCATGACCTCAGGGTCCTGGGGTCAAGCCCCACGTCAGGCCCTGCACTCAGCAGGGAGAGACTGAGGATTCTCTCTTGCTCTCTCCTTCAGCACTCCCTACCCTCCTACTCTCTCTCTCAAATAAATAAATCTTAAAAAGAAAAAAGATCTATGGACTCTTATGTATACTGCAGCATTATTTATAATAGCCAAGTTGTGGAAACAAACTAAGTGCCCATCAATAGATGCATAAATGAAGAAGATATGGTGTGTATACACACGTACACACACACACACACACACACTGGAATATTACTCAGCCATAAAAGGAATGAGATCTTGTTCTGACAACATGGATGGACCCAGTGAGTATTATGCTAAGTGAATTAAGTTAGACAAAGAAAGACAAATACCATATGATTTCACTTCTATGTGGAATCTAAACAGAATCAGACCCATAAATACAGAGCACAAACTGATGGTCGCCACAAGGAGGAAGGCCAGGGGATGGGCAAAATGGGTGCAGGGGAATGGGAGGTCCAGGCTTCCAGTTATGGAATGAATAAGGTATGGAACAAGGCACAGCAGAGAGAATACAGTGAATGGTACTGTGATGGTGTTGTGTGTTGACAGGTGGTGGTCACATTTGTGGTGAGCACAGTGCAAGTACAGACTTGTCAAATCACTATGTTGTACACTGGAAACTAATGTAACGTGTCAACTATACTTCAATTTAAATGAATGAATGAATGAATGATCTCGGTCTCCTCCTTTACATTCAGGCTCTTACCAGCTATGTGACCCTGGGCCAATCTCTCCAGCCTGAGTTTCCCCAGGTACAAACTGGAGATTAAACATCCTGGGATTTGTGTGGCCATCAAATGAGACAACGCACAGAGAGCACTTAGCACAGTCCATGGCACACAGTAAGATGTTAGCCAGCACTACTCTGAGTCTGCTGTTGTTGCTACTTCTAACAGCAACTATTTTCTGAAGTGCTTTCAAGACATCAGAGTTGAAATGGTTTCATTAACCATTAGAAAAATGGGTCTACAATGCAGAAGATACAGACTGGGAAGTCGTCAGTAATAGATAGTAGTTGAAACCATGAGAGTGGAGAAGATGGACACAGGGGAAGCTTTCAGAATAGTAGTACGCCAGAACAGATGGAAGGAAGGAGCTCTAGAAAGAGACTGAGAAGGAACTGGATGCAGAAGAGACTGGTGACCTGGAGGCAAAGTCAGGAGGGAAGGTGGCTAGTGGCATTAAATGCTGCACACATAAAATAAAAACTAAAGACGACCCTGGATTTGGCAAAGAGAGGCTCGCCACAGACCTTTACAAGAGCAGTTTCAATGAAATGGTGAAGCAGCAACAAGAGTGCAATGGAGGAAGGCATGAGTGGGTGAGGGAATGGACACTGGAGGAAAGAGACTCTATCAGGAAGTTTAGAGATAAATAGAAAAGTGAAGAGAGTAGGATGTGAGGGAAGGGAGGCCTAACACTGTTTCTAGGCAAAGGGAAAAGAACATAAAGGTCCAGGATGACAGGTGACCACTGACTGGGTGAGGCTTTGGAGAAAGAAGACGATACTCTGGACTCAGAATAATGCTTCTCAGACTTTCATGTGCATATGAGTGACCTGGGGGGTTAGTTAAAATGACTCTGATGGGGGAGGTCTGGGGTCGGGCCTGGGATTCTGCATCTCTAACGAGCGTACAGGTGATACTGGTCCTACTTGCCCACAGACCACTCTCTAAGCAGGACGGGTGGAGATCACCTCTTCCTCTGTCATAGAAATGCAGACAGAAGGGAGTTCATAAAGGCAGACAAGCTGTGAGGGTTTTGCTGTATGCATGTTGAAGCCAGCTGGGATGAAGATGGCAGGTGCGATAAAATCAAACGAGTCAGGCACTCAAGCCTTTGGTGACTGGTAACAGGACTGTTCCCAGGAGGACTAGCAGCAAAGGACTCTTTACTGGAAAGAGGTCAAGAGAAGAACGATACGCAGAGGACAGAGGAAAGCTGAGTGGCTAAGAGGGATGAGCGAGCAAGGAGAATCATAACTGGGGAGTAATTTTGGATAACTGCACGAAGGAGGAGTGGAGAGGTAAACAGTACTGACAAGAACAGTCAAGCACTCAGCTGAAACCAGAATCTCACAGAAGAACAATAACAATGTATTTTTCGGATTACTGTTTCAAAATGATTTGCCACTGTCCAACTAGTCTTCATAGAGAAAAGACTAACAGAAAATGACCAGGGGCAAAATGTGCCTTCACTAACACTTTTAAGTTAATAGAGGTTAACAAAAGTTAAGATCAAAGACATCCAGATGGCCAACAGACACATGAAAAAAATGCTCAACACCTCTTATCATCAGGGAAACGCACATCAAAACCACAGTGAGATATCACTTCGGACCTGTCAGAATGGCTGGAATCAAAAAGGTAAGAGGTAACAAGTGTTGGCAAGGATGCGGAAAAAGGAAACCGTGGCGCACTGCTGGTGGGAGTGTTTATAAACTGGTGCAGCCGCTGTGGAAAATAGTAGGAGGGTCCTTATTACAAGGTTAGAAATACCGGCAGTTCCACTTCTGGCTATTTATCTGAAGAAAATGAAAACATCAATTTAAAGAGATCTATGCATCCGTATGTTCACTGCAGCACTATTTACAACAGCCAAGATATGGAAGCAGCCCACATGTCCAGCGATAGATGATGGATAAAGATGTGGTGTACATGTACAATGGAAGCTTACTCAGCTGTAAGAATGAGAGCTCACCATCCGCGACAACATGGATGGACCTAGAGGGTATCATGCTAAGTGAAACAAGTCAAACAGAAAGACAAATACCATCTGATTTCATTCATGTGGAATCTAAAAAACAAAACAAAACACAGAGTCCCAGATACCGGAGACAGACTTTGGTTACCACCAGAGGGAGGGGTTGAGGAGTGGGTGAAACGGGTGAACTAGGTGAAGGGGACCGAGAGTTACCGACCTCCAGTTATACAGTAAGTCGGTCACAGGGATGCAAAGGCCAGCATGGGAAATAGAGACAATAATATTGTAGTAACATGGTATGATGATGGACTGGAACCAGACTATCACAGTGAACATTCAGTAATGGCTAAATGTGGACTCACTGTGGTGCACCTCAAAGTCATACAACTTTGTATGTCAACTACACTTTATGGCAGAGTTAACAAAGTTCGAAGTGGACAAGTCTTCCCCTTCTGTACTTTAAATACCAGTCTTCACATATTGGCGGACTACCTAAATATTTAAAGTCCCTGTGGGTACATTAAAGTACAAATTGCTTCTCGGAAAGAAGCCGTAGTATGAAATCCCCTATTCTCAACGTGCCGTCTGATAATAAAATGAATACAACTGTAAAATTTTGAGATGGCATTTCATAATTTCAATATTGCCCACCTTCCTTTTTAAAAGACTCTCAAGTTGCTGCAGTTAGTTTAAAAAAGAATAGACCTGTTCCTAGAGTCCAAACCGAGAGGCAGGCGTATTTCCCCCTGGCTCTTGTGTTCTCGATCATTCACCCAGGAGCCGTGTGGGGCCTCCTTGCGTCTACTAGGACAGGGTTTGCTAGCGCGGGCCCTGAAGCACTATCTCTTCTAGGGTAGAAAGTGTGCGAGACCACACGCCGTCCTTACCCCTTCACTGGTTTTCTGCAAGTCTGAAGTCGTGTTCCTTGTGTCATTGCCGGCGTCTCCACCCTCAGAGCTGCTTTTGTTTTCCTCTTCTTTGCAGTCCTTGTCATCTTCATCTCCTGGAGATTTCCGGGACTGTTTAGAGGATTTCTAAACGTTTGGACAAGTTAAAAATTATAGTCAAAAGCACTACTCCAATGCACAAGTGTAAGTAAGAAACGCAGAAGTGGCTGACTTCCATCCAGTCATGGGGCTTGCTACAGGACATACCAGCACAACAGGGCGGTGTGCCAAGGCTGGGCCGGGTGACCGGGGACAGACCGTGTCACCTCGCTGGTCCTCAGTGTAACCAGCTGGAAAAGGAGGTACAGGTGCACTCGATGACCTGTTCGTTCTTTCCAGCAGTGCAATGGTAAAAGCAGAAAAGAAAGATTCGTGTCCCAGGGCACTGCCAAAGGATGAATGACAGCTGGATGGACAGCACGGTGCCACCTTTGGGGGCTACCGGGCTAGAGGCTTCCCCAGCATTTCACAGCAGAAACTCAGGTCTGGAGAGTGAGGTGAACTAGCTAAGACAACAGATGAATATTCATGTTAAGACACCTGTTGAAGATGCCTGGTTAAGAGCAGACAACATTTCTATCACCATGTGATAGAAACTAACTTTAACCTTTTTAAATTACAGATGGTTATTGAAGAGCCCGAGGAAATCAGCCCTTTTTTATCACCTTGCCTTTGAACAAGATGAACTCTAAGGAAATATAGTTCTAGTTTACAGCCAGAGTTGTTTTGCAGAAAGCATTAAAATGATCAAAAGCTGGCCCTGCTGTGCACCTGTAAGAAAGCTTTTACTTTTTACCTTTTTTTTTTTTTTTTTTAACCATTTCACTAACATGTCCTCTTGGGAATTTTAAGAATCTTTAAGCACATGTCAAGTAAGAGCTGAGGCAAAACTGATTTAGCCATGTCACTTTTGGTCTTTCAGAAATGAATTAGCAAATTGGAGCTTCCTCACAATCAATATTTTAAATCCAACTTCTAAAGAGAAAATATCTTCTGGCTATGTGATGGAGTATGTAATTACATTGCTTCTATTTTACTTAACTGAAACCACCAACCAAGCCCAAGATACCAGTTTAAAATGAGGTCATTTTTACTTTTTACAGGAAGGAAAAGCAGAGATGTAATAATCCAAATGTGGAGTGTCTACAGGTAAAGCTAAGATCGAGTATGACAATACAGAAAGCAAACTACTTTTTGTTTTCCTAGTAAATACGATCTAATTACTGAAATGTAGTAACTGCTTTATGTAGTAATTCTCGAGTAATGGTTTCTGGCCTACAGTTCTTCAAGGTAGTAATACACAACTCCCTAAAGTTCACAATGCTTACTAAAGATCCTAACGAGCAACCCCACCGTGAATCTCTAAGTACTATAGTATGGCACGCAAACCAGAATTAGGGCAGTACTGAAGTTCTGCTCAAGGGTCATATTCAGTACTCGAAGAAACCTGGCTGCCTGGTTAGATTTGGTAGCCCTGCAAGGCTCTTACTGTGTCGCAAACTCAGATCACGGCAATTCTTGTAATTCCGGGGAAGGACCCTCCAACTGTTTCAGCACTACAGTCTTTTTTTTTTTTTTTTTCCTTCTCAGCACTACAGTCTTGAATTGGTTGTGGGTCCAACTGCTGCCACCTTTGTTTTTTTAACTAAGATGACTAGTGGTTTAGCATCATCACCAGTTTACTGTGTTGTGAGGCTCTCTGACCTGCCCTAATTTATATGGTAAATAATGTGCACGTAAAATATTTTGACCTGTAGTTTTCCGGTATCTGTCATGGCTCAGATATGAATCATTCATAGACTGACTGCCAAAGAGATATACATATAACTTCCTTCAAATCTGCTTGCTGACTGAGATGTAGTTAAAAGTTTGTGAACCACTGTTTTTCAGTGGCAAAGGAAGGTTATTCAACCTTAAGAAGCAGGTGTAAAAAAAGATAACCATACTCAACAAAAAGGAAACATTTGGGAAGCCAAGGAGAAAGGAGATTATGTCAGGGAAGTGCTTCTCTACATGGGGTTCCCAGATCAGCAGCATCAGCCTTACCTGAAAATTTAATTCTCAGACCCCACACCCAAGACCTACTCAAACAGAAATTTAGGTGGTGAGGCTTAGCAATGTCTGTTTTAACAAGCTTTCCAGGTAATTCTGATGCGTGTGCAATTTTGAGAACCACCGTGCTAAGTTTCTCAGTCGGTATTAAAACCTAAAAATCATTTATGCGCTTCCAAAGTTTTTGGGTTTGTGCATAATTTATCTCGACAATAAATGAAATAGTAAAAAGTCAAAGAAATTTAAAAATCATGGTTCTTAAGTGATCATGGAAGTTGTGATCTTTGGAAGAAAAAGAAAAAAAAAAAGGTGATCCCTTAATCTAAAATAGATAAACCTTAGTAAGTGAATTATGTCTTTACCCCTTCACTGCTTTAAATTATATATCCACATCACGTCTGAGCCCCATGACTTCTAGTCTTCACAACGAATGAGGAAATAATGACACTGAAAAGCCACATATCCACACCATCAAATGCCTCAGATACCTCAGGTAGCTTAGGTAATTTAGAAGGGTACCACACATCACACAGCTCAGCAGGCAATCATAAATTAAAAGTATCAATTGAATTGGGTATTTAAATGAAATCCAAACTACTAAAAAAAAAATTCATCTTAAAAAAAATGCATTGGAAGATACAGTCTGACAAGGAAAATTCTAATTATTTTGTTGTGATTTGCAAACTTTATCCCCATCCAAGGCAGATACCATGTTTCTCATTAGGTACATAGGAAGTAATATCTAATCACACAATTTCACCTGTATGCTAGCAGGGTAGATCTTATAGATCGTAAAATGCTGATAATCCAATCAGCTCCTGGTGCTTGGTTTTTAAGGAGCTGCCTAAGTCTGTCCAGCCACTAAATACCAGAATCTAAAGGGAAATAATTTATCCAAGTAGTCAATCGTGTAACAGACCAATTATAGTGAAGCCTGTACCAATCTCTGGTCTTCAAAGATCTATTTATCTTGTTTTCAGTTTCTAAAGGTGAACAATTTTCACAATCCCATAGTTTGTTCAACTGTATGTCTAAAATACTGTATGAAAAACCTAGACTTTCAATGTGTATATCTAAGATCATGTCACTCCTCGGTTTAAAGCCTTCAATAAATTATCATTACATTGGGAATAAATCTAAATTCCTCCATGTGGCACCCAAGTCTCCATCACTGAGCCTTTGCCCGCCTCTCTTCCTCTTGGTCATGATGTTCCAACCACACTGGTCTTCTTTCAATTTAGGACATGACAGACCCTTCCTGCCTCAGATCTTGGCTGCTCTGCCCCACCCAGCCCTCCTCCTCTGCTCTTTCTTCAAGCCTCGGTATGAACTTTGCCTCTTCAGAAAAGCCTGGCCACTCTATCTGAACCACATACTCTTCCCACTCATTGCCTTCAGAGCCCCTCATAATTTATATTTATTATTCGCACAGTCTTTAAAGCAGAAAGACAGGTTAGGAGTAGATCTCTCTCTTTACATAGACTTTTCTGAATGGTACTGAGTCTCCTATATTCCTAAATTCTTCCGAACTCGTTTGAAGGTTCCTGAAGGAGGCATACCCACTCTTGTACCCTTGACGAAAGGACAGTCCTTCTCTGAGAAGCGGTATTTTCAGTGCCAGATCAGCCCTGAAGATGCCCTCACATCTAAGGTTAGCTGTCCTATCCCCCTTGGCTGTCCGACTGTCTCTAGAGGCAGAGGTCCACAGAGCTAGGTGCCCAAGGAATGACTTAAGAATCATCTAAAACCTTAAAGAATATGCACATAACATTAACAACAATGGAAAGGTTCTCGGTCACCTTTGAAGTGTAGGACTTTTTCCGTTTTGAGCCTGCTTTTTCATTCTTTCTTTTGCCTTTTCCATCTTCTTCTACTCTATCCCCTTCCTCCTCACTGCTTGCATCTGCAGTGTTCCCGCCTTCTCCCTCAGTTTCTGAGGAGCTCTGCTGCTGAATTGCCTAAGAAATAGCAAGATATTGGCTAATTACATTTTTGAAAAAAATAGTAAAGAAGATAAACGGTGAAAAGAATCATTCTATTTTAATCTGAAAGGGTTCAGCTTACTCTTTAAGATTTTCAAAATAAAGGACTGTCAAACTCAATCTTCCCGTGACCACTTGACTTGAACCCTCTTGGTTAACAGAATTACATTTAATCCAAAACGTTACCGGAGCTAAAAAGAATTCTGATTTCCAATAGATGGAGGGTAACTACCAGTACAAAGAACATGTAAGAAAGACCCCAAAGAGAGTTAAAAACCAAAGAAATGAGATCTAACAATGAAGCAAACCATTACCTGGTACCCAGTAAACTTCACTCCTGGGTTATTCTCTATTTCCCACAATCCTTCATTAAATCCTTTCCGTTTGTTTGACTTTCCAAACTTGTCTTTGTATTCCTTATATGGAAAAAGGTCTTTTGGACCTAAAAATGCACTGCAGAGATATATTAGAAATAAAATTGATACTTTGACCTTCAAATATAAGCTATTTTTAATATCAATATCAACTAAAGTGTCACAGCATATTTTAGTAAACAAATTAAAAGTATACATAAACCCTCTGAGTTGGGCACATATCATAAAATAGTTTAAATATATATATGGGGCGCCTGGGTGGCTCAGTCGGTGAGGCGTCAGGTCATGATCTCAGAGTCCTGGGATGGAGCCCTGTGTTGGGCTCATACACTCAGCAGGGAGTCTGCTTCCTCCTCTCTCTCTCTCTCTGCCCCGCCGCCCCCCCCCCCCCCCCGGCTCATACTCTCACTCTCTCTCCTAATAAATAAATTTTAAAAAGTTTATACATATACTTCTAGGCAGAAAAAAATGGATAGCTGGCTATATAAGCCAGGAACTCTAGACTGTGTTACTTTGATTTTACTTTTAAATTACCATTTTTTGTTTTAAAATTTTTAGTTACACATATAGTTTTAAAGATGTCCAAATGTTGACCACTTAAATCATCATCTTAAACTAAGACTTATTTGTGTTAATCTTCCATAGGTAAGGGTTTTGAGATCTACAGTAAAAATACAAACACTGGATTAAAAAAGTGACTTTATCTCTATATATCACATTAGTATATTTATTCACTATTATTTCTATAAATTAAAAAATAATTTTAGTGATGAATGAGGCACGAACAAGGAAAAAAATCAGATGTAGCAAATAGATTGAATGTTATGCAATTTAAACTTTATCCTAATTTAATCATAACCAGAAAAAGAAAATGAGTTCAGATAAATCCTGGGACTGGCTAAGAGATCTGAGCATTCAAACTAGAGTCTTTAGCATTATCACCTATTATATACATATATATTCTTTTTATTAACATAATGTATTATTTGCTTCAGGGGTACAGGTCTGTGAATCATCGGTCTTACATAATTATCACCTATAATATGTTAACCTGGTGAATGAGATAGGAGAGGCCCACACCCTGGCTGATACCCAAGAAGCTTACATTTCAAACTAAGATTCATAGATCCTTCTGTCCAACAAACCTGACTGAACATCTGTCATGTGTCCAGCACTGCTGAGGTTTCGTGGATTCTGCAAGGAACAAACGGATGAATATCTCTGCCCTCATGGAACACGCATTCTAGGAGTGCAAGGAGGGTTTGGACAAACACAGAAAAGAAAAAACACAGTAGTCTGTGCTAACATAAATAAAGCAGAGAAGGGGGATGGCAAGACTGGGGGTGGATTGGTCCTTTGAGATACACTGATCATCGAAGGCCTCCTGGCACAGGAGGGGAAGAAGCAGGCCGTGCAGTCTTCTGGGGGACAGGCAAGCAGACTTAAGGGAGAGTGAGTACAACAGGACCCGAGGTGGGACTGCCTGCCGTGCTGAAGAAATGAAGAGACCGGCATGGCGAGAGTGAGAGCAGGAGGAGAGGCGGCCAGAGACGGGACCAGGTGGGGGCACAGAGAACGTGGGGTCTTGAAGGCCACTACTGACGCTCAGAGTCAGATGGGCAACCATGAAAGGTCTGAGAAGAGACATGACGATTTGTGTTTTAATAGGATCATTCTGGCTGCTGTGCTGAAAAGAGACTGAGGAAGTGGGCACCAGGGTAGAAGCAGGGAGACCCATCAGCCCACGGGAGTGATGACAGTGACTCGGACCAGGTGTGCGCAGTGCAGCGGGTGAGGGGCTGCTGGATTCTGAACTCACGCTCAAGAAAGAGCCGACGTGACTGTTACTGGGCTGGAGACGCCATGTGACAGAAAGGAAGGAGGTGAGGCTGTCCCCAAGGTGTCAGGCTGAGAAACGAGAAGAACAGAGGTGGCATTTACCGAATTGAAAGATTTTTGAGAGAACAAGACTTGACGGTGAAAAGCTCAGTTTGAGATGTTAAATTTGAAACCCTGGTTTGACATCCAAGTGAGGAGGTCAAGTAGGCAGCTGGAGTCGTGATTCTGGAACTCAGGGGAAAGGTCTGAGCTGGAGAGAGCAAAGCTCTGGGACTGTGAGGTAACAGTGTACTGTTGAACTTTATCAATTCCATCTTCTGGGCCATCCTCTCGGGTCCCCTCCCTCTTCAGGAGTTTTGTACTATCGCTTGATACCATTGCTCAATAAACTTTGTTTCCCACCAAAATATATATATTATATACATACATATAAATTCTATTTTCTGACTGGATCTTAGTACTGATTCCTCATTGCCTAGCTGATCAAAAACTTCAAGTTGATAAAAATATCTGGGGAAGCTTTCTGACCCCAACCACCAAAACTCCCTTGACCCTTAATACTTGGTCAACATGATTCTACCTCATTGAATCCAGACATAATTTATTAGGTTACTGGACATTTTAATCAAAAGACATGTCACTGTCTTGTGTTACAAATGGAACATGAGAAAGAAATGGACTTTGGGTATGTTCATTAGACTTTTTGAGAAGTTTGTCCTGCGTCATTAGACTATGGGTTTTGACCTTCCTCCAGCATCTGACTGCGTGTAGGAATTAACTATGGGCAAAGCTGATGAGGGCCCCCTCGGCGGCTGCTGCTGCTAACCAGAGCTTGCCTGTACTTTACTGAGGCAGGGTTCATGGTCCCAATGGCCACGGCAGCTGCTGCCAGAAACAAGAGCCCTGAATGAACTGTTCTAAAACAATGTGTTTTTGATACACAACCTTGTTTTTCCCTAGATTATAGAAAGATAATTCCACAAATCAAATTTTCTCCCAATTGGTTAACTTCCCTGCATGTTTCACAAGTCTTAAAGTGTGGGCCAGAAAATAAAATTGTTCAAAGCTCTATGCTCTAAGGATGTTATTTTTTTTTCGTCCTGGCTAAGGCTGTCTTGAAAAGTGTCCAAACTAAAACTGTTGGGGTTGTTCTATGGAGCAGCAGAATATGGGGGCTCCAATGACCTATCTGTCTGGGCATCAGAATAAATTCAAGGCGATGTTCTGAGGAGAACTCTAGTCTGCTTGGGGGGTGCTCCTTTGGCTGACCAGCACATAGCTTTCTTCTTAAGTTCCTCACCTTTCATATACTTTTCCCCCTTTCATTTATGTCATTTTAATTTAATTTTAATTCACCCAACAGTTATTATTTTAAACACTGACCATTGGCCAGGCACTGTGCTAGGCACTGTGTCCACGGGAGTAAGCAACCCCCACACAATCTCTGCCTCCACAGAGAGGCTGAACATTCGGTACATGCCGGGCATACACCCTCAGGTTCGGGGGCACCTAATACCTAATACACACTCTGCTGAAACAAACTTATGGCAGGTTTTGTGAAGTTCATTTTCCTCTAGGCGTTTCAAAATCTACCTCTGGAAGATCAAACCAGCAAAAAACTCACATATGGACCATATGATACTGCTCCTTGGCAGAACTGCATTTACTGAACTGAGCCTTGGCATGATGCCATTGGCTTATATTAAGGATGCTGTAAAAAACAGCTCTGTGAAACCCTTCACATTGTTCACTGGAATGATCCTATTACATTCACCAGCAATACACCAGGTGGCAAGCTCTTTAGTTCTACAGTGCTTTAAGGAATCCCTAGAAAATGTTTACTAAGTGAACAAAAGTGACCACATAATGTCAGTAAATGGTTGATTTGTCCTATATAGAGGAAATGTGATAATCTTTTTTATTAAATCCTGCCTAGTCCCAGGAATACAATCCAATCATTTGGAAATAGGTCCTAGAGAAAAAGCACAATAATGGTATAGATGTAAACTGGAGGTAGGAATGGGGCAAATAGAAAAATATGTATCATAAAGCCCTTTGCACTTATTATAGGTAAAACATTGGTCTCTAAACTTTCTAGCAATCTCTAGGAGGAAAACACGGTAATGGTGCATAGTACGTACAGTGTCTTTCAGATAAAAACAAAAGAAAATAAAACCAACTTTCTGAAAGAAACAAAACCACATCTCACATGAAGCCAAGAAATAAATATGTCTTAAGGGCGTTCTGTCTCCTGGATAGCTCTCTTTTTTTTTATCTTTGTTTTAATTTTTTTTTAAGATTTCATTTATTTTTATTGAAAGAGAGAGAAAGCACGAGTTCAGGGAGGGACAGAGGGAGATGGAGAGAGAGAATCTTTAGCAGACTCTGCGGTGAGCATGGAGCCCAATGCAAGGCTTGATCTCATGACCCTGAGATCATGAGCTGAGCTGAAATCAAGTTGGACGCTCATCCAACTGAGCCATCCAGGCACCCCGTGGCTAGCTCTCTTTCCAGATAAGAATGAAAAAGATGTCAGAGTGGCAGAGGCTGCAAGCTAAGAAAAAGTTCACGCCTGGCTCTACTACTTCAAATGAACACAAGGGAGGACCCTGAATTCGAAGACTTGTAAAAGACATTTTAGCTTTCCCCCACATATGCAGTTCCTATTCCAATTATGTCCTTGCTCTGACTGACCATACACATTTTTATTGTGTCAAGACTGCCAACCATCTCCTAGTATCTACTATCTTCTTTCTTTTTATTAATGGATTACTCCTTCCAATTATTTCCCCATTAAGAGTTGCCCAGCTGGAGGCTGCGTTTCCCAATTCCTGACAGCAACATGTGGCCACATGACCGAGTTTTTGCCACTGCAGTGAATGCAAGTGTAAGTGATATAAGCAACTTCCTTGTCATTTCCTTACAAAGAAGTTACCTGTTCTTCATGTTTTCTCTTTTCCCCTTCCCTCTACCTGTAAGATGCACAGATGCTGCTAAGCCCCATTTTGTTTGTTTGTTTTTAAATAAGCAGACAGGAGCAACACTCCAGGAAATGGCAGGACAACGTGACAGAAGGAACCTGGATCCCTAGAGCAGAGTAGTAGTTTGCTCACCTTGATCTACCTACCTATCTCTGGATTGTTTCAAAGGAAGAAAGAATTTTCCATATTATTTGAGACACTATATTTTCAGCTTCCTTTATTTAGCAGTTTAACCTGTACTCTAACCAATGCAATTTTAAAACCTTATTAAGGTGGTATGTTTGCTTCAGGGTTCAACAAATTGAAAGAGCCTGAGACAACATAACTTTATTGTATGAAATATAAATGGATGAAGTTTCTCTAAAAAGGAAATATACAAGAGCAACAAAAGAAATTTACTGGGAGTAAGGAGACTAGCCTAGGACTTAAAAGTGTCCCGAAGGAGATTCTGGGTGATGTTCAACATTTACACAGAAATAATTCAAAAGCAAAATCAATGAAAAATCTTCACATTAAGAAAAATACATTATTAAGCTTGGTAATTTTATATAATTGTGATCCTTTTAATAACATAAAATGTTATAGAACAGGTATAAATATCATAGTCTAGTAGAGCCAAATTAGAGTTGCTGAAGCTTTAAGTTGTTTGGTTCACTTACGTTTCATGAGTGCCAAAAAAGAAGATAGGATACTTGTTTGCTGGGGGCTTCACAGCTCCCTCTGGGAGTTCATCAATCTGTTAAAGATAAATTTAGTTATTAAATATTCGGTGAAATCATGTAAAATAGCATAGGCATGATATAAACATTGTTCTGATAATTTCAAAAGAAAATTATTCTAATCAAAATCCCAATAATTCTTCTTTTTTGAACCTTATAAATGATTCCAAAGTTCCTATTTGGCCCACCACATGGAGAGTAACACTGTAAATTGATTATAACCATTACAATACATAGCCAGGAGCCAAAACTACTCATTTCCTTTGACGCAATAGAATTACTGCTAGGAATCTGTCCTAGTGAAATAAAAAGAATATCAAGAACAAAAAACCCAAAAGATGCACTTTTTGGAGATGACAGTGAATTTATACACACACACACACACACCCAGAAACATGTGCTGCAAGATACAGAATTCTTATGGAAAATTAACTCAATAAAATATCATATTGTCATTAAAAATTATCATCCCTTGCCTGGACTTTTGCAAGTCTCTCTTTCCACCCATTTAAGCGAGAATTACCTTTTTAAATTTCATTTTATTTTTTAATAAGATATAAAAAATATAAAAAATAAAAGCCTCCACCCCGGTGTGGAGCCCAACATGGGGCTTAAACTCATGACCCTGAGATCAAGAGTCTGATGCCCAACTGACTGAGCCACCCAGGAGCCCCGAGAATTACCTTTTATTTATTTTTATTTTTTAAAGATTTTATTTATTTATTTGTCAGAGGGACAGAAAGAGAGAGCGAGCAAGCATAAGCAGGGGGAGCGAAAGGCAGAGGAAGAAGCAGGCTCCCCACTGAGCAAGGAGCCCAATGCAGGACTCCATCCTGGGACTCTGGAATCAGGACCTGAGCCGAACACAGATGCTTAACCGACTGAGCCACCCCGATGTCCCTAGAATTACATTTTAAAATGGACATTTGATTATCTTACTTTATTGCTTCAAATCCTTCTATAGCTTTTCATTGCTTATAGCATTCTTAGCTGTGCATATGAAACCTCGGGAACTTTCAAAAAAATATACTTCGGGGGTACCTGGGTGGTTCAGTTGGTTAAGTGTCTGCCTTTGGCTCAGGTCATGATTTCGGGGTCCTGCGATGAAGCCCCACATCAGGCTCTCTTCCCTTGGCCTGCCTGGGGTTCCCCCTGCTTGTGCTCTCTAATAAATAAAATCTTAAAATATGCACATTTTAGGGGCGCCTGGGTGGCTCGGTGGGTTAAAGCCTCTGCCTTCAACTCAGGTCATGATCTCGGGGTCCTGGGATCGAGCCCCACATCGGGCTCTCTGCTCACCGGGGAGCCTGCTTCCCCCTCTCTCTCTGCCTGCCTCTCTGCCTGCTTGTGATCTCTCTCTCTCTGTCAAATAAATCAATAAAATCTTTAAAAAAAAAATGCATATTTTATACACACACACACACACACACACACACACTTCAGTCCTCCCCCAGGGACCTACTGATTCCTGTGTATAGCTGGGGTTGAGATCCTCTAATAACATAAAGTTGAAATTCTTTAGCTATTATATAGTGATATATTCATAATTCCTTACAGTGTTGCAGGAAATGGCCCTTGACTCACAAATCTCCATCTGCAGCCCCAGCCTTTCCTCCGAACTCCTAGGACTCTGATAGGATTAAGTTGAGCTGCGGGCATGAAACTGCCGATGTCTACAAACCACTCCATTTACAGCTCCTCCGAGCAGCTTTGTTGAAGAGAAGGCTATGAAGAGGAGAAGGGGCACACCTGCAGCTCAGAGAGCAAGAGGCAGGGCGTGTTACCCCGAGCCCGGAGGAGCTGCAGGCCCCCTTCGCTCACACAGGGCAGCAGCCCGGGGAGGACACATGTTCACTCGGGACCAAAGGAAGCCCTGGTCAGAGCTGACACTGTGCGCGGAGGGAAGATGAACTTCGAGTCCTGCTTCTGGTTTAAACTGTGACATCAAAGGTATCACCTCATCTCTTGGGGCCTTGACTTTCACATCTGGAAAATGAGATGGTTGCACTTGGCGACCTCTCGATTTCCTCTAAGTCCTGAAATACCACGGCTTGTCTAAAACTGAACTAACTTCCCCTGAATCTGTTGTTTTTTATCTTAATTATTGGTATAGTCTGTTACTAAGAAAGAAACCTTCATCTTTTTATTATTTCCTCAAGTCCCATATTCAGTTTTTCATCTAATTCTCCCAGTTCAGCTCCAAAAAGGTCTCTCGAATTGATCACCACTCCCATTAGTAAATTTAGTTCCCTAAACGAGTTCTCATGATCTTTCAACAAGGCCGCTATAGCAGTCTTTTTAAGTATCTCCTTTTTAAGTATCTCCTTTTCGTCTTTCTAATAGAAGCAAGACATTCTTCGACAAACTAAACACTAATACACCAGCTTTTTTTTTACCGTGTCATCCCCAAAGGCAAAAGGTCACCATCATCCTGTAATAGGGCATAACATTTGGCTGTGTGCAAACCAGAATCAGAACCAAACATAGCCAAGAAGCTATGTTCCCCCTGTTACGTTCAATACTACCCTACAAAGACAGTTTAAAATGAATTTAATTTGAATCAATTCACTAAACATTCAGTAATGTGTATGTGTGGTAATATACGGTAAAAACACGACATAAAATTTCCATCTTAACCATTTTTAAATGTACAGTTCAGTAGTAACAATATTCATTGTTGTGAAACAGATCTCTAGAAAGTGAATAACTATACTTTTAATGGACAAAAAAACAGAACTTAAAATGGAAATACATGTTAAGTATGTGGTGGGCATCCTGTTTTTGTCACTCTTATAAAACAATTGAAAGTAAACAATTTAAAAAGAAATCTTTTAAAACTTTCTTTCCAACAAAAATACAACTTTTGGTTAAACTCTTCTTATGCCATAATGTTACCTAAGTAATATCTACTGCAGAAGTCGCAAAGTGATGGCCCTTGGGCCATTTGTGGCCTGAAAATAAGTTTTATTTGGCTCATACAGTGTTTTTTGTTTTTTAACTGAATTAGTTATCAACACTGAAACAGGAAGATTCACATTAAAATCCAGGTTAATAGCTTCTGTGAAAAAAATATACAAGACGGGGATAAGCAAGAATTCCCATAAGGAAATGAAACAAGATGGGATCAGGAGGTAGACAAACGATGAGACTCTTAAACTCACGAAACAAACTGAGGGTTGCTGGGGGGTAGGGATAGGGTGGCTGGGTTATGGACATTGGGGAGGGTATGTGCTATGGTAAGTGCTGTGAAATGTGTAAGCCTGATGATTCACAGACATGTACCCCTGGGGCAAATAATACATTATATGCTAATCTAAAAAATGATAAAATAAATTTTAAAAATTTTAAAAAAAGAACTCCCATAAGGCGACAATCTGCCAATATTTTCAACAGCTACCACCTTTAGACAAAGTATGTGCCCTCAAGTGTGTTACACGCCCACCACTTTCTAGATAATGTAAATGCTTGTGTTCCTTATTTATACTGCTTAGCTGGCCCCTTGGAATATTTGAGTTTGTGTCCCTGTAATAAACACCGTCCAAAATAGTGTAACTGGCCTTACCACGAGAAAGGTGTTAAATAATGTGTTGACATGTACTCACTGCATTTTACTGAGAGTGTTTGTTTTTAACTCTTTTGAAAATTAAGACTTTGGCAATTCTGAAATAACAAGTTGTTCAAGTAGATACACCTTCCTGAACCAATTAAAAAATGTACCTCCCAGGCACTGATTTTTGGCTCCTACAGTGAACAGCAAGTGGCAATAGAACTTTATCTTCAGAGTTTGTTTTTCTCTACTGTTTCTGTTTTCCTGACTTTGTGCTTTGTGTTTTACTTTTGTTTCTGGTTCTTGGCTATGTTTGGTTCTGATTCTGGTTTGCACACAGCCAAATGTTATGCCCTATTACAGGATGATGGTGACCTTTTGCCTTTGGGGATGACACGGTAAAAAAAAGCTGGTGTATTAGTGTTTAGTTTGTCGAAGAATGTCTTGCTTCTATTAGAAAGACGAAAAGCCCTTTGGAGACCTAGATAAGGGTGTGTTTTCAGTGTTTCCTTTAACCTGTACCTGAAGTTGTAGACCTGAAGCCATAAGCTCTCTGTGTTTGTACTTGACAGTACAAACCCCTCCTTTACCCCTCCTTTTGTGATTTTGAAACATTTTTCTACTCCAGGAAAGGGTCTTAACAAATTAGATATAATTTTCTTAAAATAAAAGAGCTCTTTTTATTGGTTTGCAGATACTAATATGACTTACAAAAATCTGATATAAAGGAAAAAATATATAAATGTATGCATATTTATATATATAAGGCTTCTTTATATTTATATATAAAATAAAGGAATATAAAATCTAATATAAACCTAAGAACCCTCAGGAAAAAAAAGTGAATGCACAGTACTTTAAATATGGTAGCCTTACTGTTCTTTACTTATTTGTCTGCTTTGATCATTAGAGACACACTCAGGGATGTCAGTTAGAGACCAAGCCTCTATCCTCTGAAGTCTACAAGTCTACAGCCCTATGGGAGGGAGGGAACCTCTTATTTCCTAGAAAACCCCAGAGTTTCTTCCCTGGACCTTCACCATTAGTGTTTCCTGGGGACTCATTAGAAATGCTAGTTCTCAGTCCAGAACCCTAACCAACTGACTTAGACACCTTGGGAGTTAAGCCCAAGAATCAATGTTTTAAGAAGCCTCCAGCTGATTTTGAATTACATTATAAGATGTTCCATCCTCTTGCTGTGGTTCCTGTGGGTGGATTCCCTTCATTTCTTGTGATTAATACAAGTCTCACTACATCTGCAGGATTTTTGCAGTGAGATTGCAAAAATGCACCAATGCAGGATTGCTTTCCTAATGCTTTAAAATGTATAAAATGTCAACATTTCTATTTTTTATTAAAGGAGTACTCTATTATATTCAATGTGGTGACCATCTAAAAAAAATCCTTCTCACAGAAACTGATTGAGGTCAGGGGCATCTATATAAAAAATCTGAATTTAAGTAATCAGAGTGAACAAATCGGACCGGTGATAATTTTGGTGTAAAAACAACTTTGTCTGGATTTAATCACTGTAGAATGTAATATAAGCAAATGTTTTATTTTCTTAAGTAAAATTTGGGTTGGTTTTCTCATGAAAATACTAATTACATTGGAACTTCTTAAACAGGTCTACTGATAGCAAGCTAATATTACTTCCATACAATGTTAAAGATTAAGGAAAACGTAAATGAATTGTATTTCTGACAAGCTTTTCTATATCAACGGCAATTATATTCTGTGGTATGTTAGATTAAACATAATTTCCTATAGTTAACTTTAGGACATTGGACTAGATTTAAATTGAATTAATAGATAATCTTTGTATCCTCGAGTAAGTTCTAAATATAACAGAATACTAAAACATTGGTAATGACGTATAGTTTTAAAACATATAGAATTTTAACTTTTATATGTTATGTGGTGACTATTTTTGCTAATCTAAGAAGGCAGAGAAAGGATATGTGTGTTATGTTTGCCCATGAGCTTTGATGGTTTGTTAATTAAAACTCTTACATAGGACAATAATTCCTCAAGTATCTGACTTTCTGTGAAACAGAGGTTAGTTACTTTGGTTAAATTATAAATAAGGAGGGGGGGGGCCTGGGTGGCTCAGTCAGTTAAGCATCTGCCTTTGGCTCGGGTCATGATTCCAGGGTCCTGGGATCGAGCCCCACGTGGGGCTCCCTGCTCAGCGGGAACCTGCTTCTCCCTCTCCCTTTGCCTCCTGCTCCCCCTGCTTGTGCTTTCTCTCTGTCAAATAAAAAAATAAAATGTTTTAAAAAATTATAAATAAGGGGATTGAGACTACATTAAAAACAATCATGGCACAGAAGTATAACTAGGTAGGCAAGGTAATAGGATGTGTTTTGCTTATTAATGGGAAAAGAGTAGTTTTGTACTTGAAGTCAAGTGTTTGGGTTGTTCCACCATATGGGAAAGGATTAGGAAGGATAAAACCCAATATTCAATGAATATTGAAAGCTTAGGTTTGTGAAAAGGAAAGTTTACTTGCTTTGGACTGTATAACTACAAATAGTCTAAAAATATGCAATGAAATACTAAAATGTTGCCAAACCTGGTTCAGTTTTTTTTTAATTGAACTGTAACTGACATACGATATCCTATTAGTTTTGCGTGTACATCATATCCATTCAACACTGTTATATATTATGAAATGATCCCCACAGTAAGTCATCAACTGTCACCATACAAAGTGACTACAATACTAGTGACTCTACATCTGGTACTTTACATCTCACGACTTCTCACTAAGTTTGTACCTCTCAATCCTCTTCACCTATTTTGCCGGCCCCGTCTCCACACCCCCCCACTCTCATAACCAACAGTTTCCTCTATCTATGAGTGCCTCTTTTGTTTTTCAATTTTATAAGTTTCTGGGTTTTGTTTGTTCATTTGCTTTTTAGATTCCACATAAAAGTGAAATCATATGGTATTTGTCTTTCTCTGTCTGAGTTAATTCACTTATAAAACCCTCCAGATCTATCCGTGTTGTCACAAATGGCAAAGCTGCATCCTTTTTATGGGCAAGTAATATTCCACTGTATACATACACCACATCTTCTTTACCCGATTATCCATCAGCACACACCTGGGTTACTTCCATATCCTGGCTATTATAAATGATGCCACAATGAACAGGGACACGTATATTTCTACAAATTGATATTTTCATTTTCTTTGGATAAATACACAGCAGTGGAATTGCTGGATTGTACAGTATTTCTATTTTCGGTTTTTTGAGGAACCTCCTTACTGTTTTCCATAGTGACTGCACCAATTTACATTTCCACAACAGGGTATGAGTGTTCCCTTTTTTCTACATCCTTGCCAACACTTGTTATTTTGTCTTTTTGATATAGCTGGCTCAGCTCTTATGACTTATTCCTAAGATTAAAAAGGGTGAGCTTATAAACCCATTAATGTCAAATATTTATTAAGACAAAACAAGAAGTTGGTTTTCTCTGTTAAAATAACAAATCGGGTCTTGGAGTATCCTGTCTGTTCCTAACAAGATGTGGTAAAAAACGGTATTCCTTACTCTCAGAATCACCCACGTATGGCAGAGATGCCATATTTCACTAGACTTCCTAGTAACTTCCTAGACTTTATACTGTCCTATCCTTAAACACTAAAGTTCCTTGTTAAAGAGTTATGGTTCTTAAACAAAACTGGGTTACCATCTTCCATGTTCACTTAAAACATATTGTTTCTTTAAGTCATTATTCATTATTTTCAGATATCTACATTCCTATCTTAATCAAGGGGATCAAATCTTCTCTGAGAACTCTTACGATGCCGCTGAGATCAGAGTACTTCTTGGGAAACAAATTACTCAGCTCTGAGTGTGGTGTACGACCTGAAGCTCAATATTGCCAGCCCTCCAAGTTATTCAAACAAGCCAACCTCACTCTTTCGTGGGAGCCCCACTCTCTTGATACTACAAAGCCCACCTCCCACTGCCCCTAGTTGTTGCACTAGGGTTGCACTCTATTCCTCAGTGCAACCCCCACATGGCCCTGTATGGCACTCAGCGTCCTCTTCCTCTGGGATGTGAGTTTATGTAATTAATAAGCTGTGGACTAGTTCATCTGTCCAGTGATGTGTGTTGAGATTCCCATAACCCTATGGCGGGAATCCCTCTCTCAGCAACAGGGTGAATAGGAGAGTATGAAAACCCAGGAACCAACATTAGGGGAATCTAATCAGGATACTGGGGGTAAGGGGTTCCACACTGCCGCTCATATTTAATGTGTGGTAGCTTAATGGTTTCATTCACTGTAGTCCATACAGTAGTTGGGGGTGAGGGTGCAGAAGTCCTAAGAGCCAGAAGGGTAGGCAAAGATACTCAAGCTCCCTCCTCCTTCAGCCATGCCTTTTCTCTCAGAAATGCCCTTGGCCCATTCCCTTACTTTGTTCAAATCTCTGCTCAAATAGTACCTCATCAGAGAGACTTCCTTACATCCCAATTAAAAATAGCACCTCTTTGGGACGCCTGGGTGGCTCAGTTGGTTAAGCGTCAAATAAGAATTTGATCATCATAAATCCATATAACGTTACCATCCTAATCAAGTATATGACATTTAAGTCATCTCAGAAAGTTTCTTCATACTCCCTACCAGTTTTTTGAGGCCTGCCAAAGGCAACCCCTTTCCTGATTTCTCTCACCACAGATCAGTTTTGCCTGCTCCTCAACCTAAAATTAAAAAAAAAAAAAAAGGAAGTCGTCTTTGGTTATTGGCCTCTTCTGCTCAATGTGTGATTTTTTTTTTTTTTAAGATTTATCTATTTTTGAGAGAGAGAGTGAGAGAAAGAGTACAAGTGGGAGAGGCAGAGGGAGAGTGAAACTCAAGCAGAATCCACACCAAGCTTGGAACCTAACACGGGGCTTGATCCCATGACCCTGAGATCATGACTTGAGCTGGTACAAAGAGTTGGCTACTTAACCAAATGCATCACCCAGGCACCTATTCAATGTGTTTTTGAGATGACTTCATATTATATTAGTTTGTTCTTTTATACTATCAAGTAGTCTTCCACTATATCCATTCACCTGTGGTGTACTGATGGACATTAATATTGTTTCCAGGTTTGGCTACTGTGAATGAAACTGCTATAAACATTCTTGTACTTTTTTTTTTAAATATATGCTTTCAGTTTTCTTGGATAAATACCCAGGAGCATGATTACACGGTAAAGCATAGGTAAATGTTTAACTGTGTAAGAAACTGCCAGACTATTTTCCGAAGCGGTGACTGTATCATATTGTTCTTTCAAACAATATATGAGAGCTCCAATTGCTCTACATCCTAACCAACATTTGGTATGGCCAGCCTTTTTAATTTCAGCCATTCTATTCAATATGAAGCGGTATCTATTGTGATTATCTTTTAACACACCAAACTGTCACAATAATCTATGCATTGATCCAAAAGAAATCAAAGCATATGACCATCCTCTGTACAAGGATGTACAACAGCAGCTTTACTCACAATAGCCCAAGTCTGAAAACAGCCAGGCATTCACCAGCAGGAGAGTGGCTAAACAAACTGTGGTGTACTCATACAAGGGAATAATATTCAACAATAAAAAAGATGTAGTGATAATCATACAATAACATGGATGAATCTTAAAAACATGTTAAATGACAGAAGTCTTACATAAAATAATAATAATGGAATACAGCATGATTCCATTTATATGAAGTTCTAGAAAAGGAAAAGCTACTTTATGGTGAAAAAAATCTAAACATTGGTAACTTGGGGGACTTAGGGGTGGTGAAGGATTGGAAAGAAGCATGAGAAAATTTTCTGGGGCGACAGTAATACCACATCTACTGACAGGGATTTGGGTTACGTAGGTGTATAAATGTGTCACAATTCATCATATGAAACACTTAAGATTTAGGCATTCACTGTATTAACTTTCCTCAAAAATGTAAAGAAATGTTAAATTCCAGTTAATTGTATGCATGCTGAAGTATACAGGATGAAATTCTATGCAAATTAAAATACATAAAAAATAAAGTGGATTGATAGATGGATAGAGAGAGATTGTTAGAAGAATAGAAGTGTGATAAAACAAACCTAGGAAAATGTTAATTGTAGAATCCAGGTTGTGGGTATATGGTGTTCACTTTGAATTTTAACTTTTCCGTATTTTCAAAATTTTCATAATACTTTGGTAAAAACAGGTAGAAGGGAGAGAATATGAGGGTAGGAGAGCAAATTGGTTATATCCTTGTCTTTTAAGATAGAAAGTCAACAGACACTGTCTAGCCAATAAATTAAGATGAGAAAGGAGACTGTTGCACTTCGTTAGAAGCAAAGGTTGATTTGTAAAACTATGTACATATAATACTTTAGCTAAGAACAATTCAAAAAGAATTTTTTAAAACCACCAAAATGTCAAAGTGTAATTGTACCAATTACACTTCCACCTATAATATGTGAGTCCCATATTCCTGTATCTTCACTAATAATGGGACTCAATTTGCTATGTGAAAAATGGTGTTTTGTTTTAATTTGCACTTTCCTAATTATAAAGGACGTTGAACATCCTTTCATATGTTAAGAGTTATTTGCACTGTTTTCTATAAGCTTTTTTTTCACATCCAATACTCACGCTTCTGCTGGATTGTTGGTCTTCTGTTATTGATCTGTAAAAGCTCATTTTGCGTATATCTGTATCTCAGCCCTTTTTCTTTCTTTCTTTCTTTCTTTCTTTTTAAATTTATTTATTCAAGAGAGAGAGAATGGGGCAGGGGAGGGTCAAAAGGAGAAACAGACTCACTGCTGAGCAGGGAGTCCGATGCGGGACGTGATCCTAGAACTCCAGGATAATGACCTGAGCCGAAGGCAGGCATTTAACCAACTGAGCCACTCAGGCGCCCTCTCAGCCCTTTTTCTATCATACATTACAAGTGTTTTTTACTCATTTATCATTTGTCTTGATTTCATGTGCAACACTTTTTTTGGCCAGCAGAAATTCTTAATTTTTATATAGTAAAAGCTATTAATCTTTTCATTTAAGGCTTATGGGTTTGTATCTTGCCTAAAAGGCCTTTGCTATTCCAAGACTACAAAAAAATTTTTCTCATATTTTCCCTTGTATCACTTTTGTGGTTTTAATGAGCTATTTTCTTAAGCTAGAAATGTGCTTAACTGTAAGTGTAGGGAAATCAGCACCCACATAAATGATTATATAAATGAAATATAAATTGCTACAAACATTTAAGAAGTAGGTATGATTTCATATATTATAAAATTAAAAACACACGTACCACACGCCTAACAATTCTACTTCTAGGATCCAATCTAGTCTGTAGAAGAGCATGAGCATGTGAAGATAAACAAACCAAGATGTTCACCGAAGTTCTCCTGCCAAAAGAAGAAACAACTAACGGGCCATCAGTATAGAAATGATTAACTAAATTATGCCGCAGCCATACTAGGCATATCCATAGCCAAGATCTATATGTATTGACTTGGAAAGCTAGCAGTATTATCAAGGACAAGTGAAAAGAGCAAGCTGCAGATTAGAAAATGTTAACTGCATCAAATTATGAGAGTGTGTGTGTGTGTGTATCTATCTATCTATATATATATATACAAACGCTTACATAAGCATAAGAAAACGTTAGGAAGGATATATTGCCAACTATCATTGCTAGTTACATCAGTAGGAGGACTGGTAGTATTACAAAACTACATTTCTGAAATTAAAAACAAACCAAAACATTATTTTCTAAGAGTAAATCAATCAAAGTATAAATGCTTAGGGCTTGCCCCAGAAAGTTTGATTTCAAAAAAACAACTGCAGAATAGAATTTTTACTAGGTAAAGAATACCTGGACAATTAAACTTCTCAGACTCAGAATCTATGTCAGCTGAGGATGACTTCTTTAAACCCATGAAACCTTAACTGATTGGACAGAAACAGCATCTTTTCCCACTGCAAAGGGGGTTTGGCACAACCCTCCAGTTCCAACCTGGTTTGAATTCCTAGGAAACTATATTTGCAGAACTTTAGCCTTGCCTTTCACATTTCCCCAGCAAGGGTTCTAAGCTGGTCCTCCACCAGCGAAACTTTCATAATTACACATAAAATTTTATGTAGTATGTTCTAATAGAAAGAGAATTTATTGCTTCACCCAGATCTTCCAAACCCTGCTTCCCCCCACCAAAAAACTTAAAGAAAGAAAGATAATCATGTAAAACTAAATTTGGATACTTGTGAATCCAACTCACAAGACTTATGCCAATTTGGGCACATCTTTTATTTTTGGTGTCAATTTCACTGGGCTTTATGTTGTCAATATAAAAGGATATGCACTGTCTTTTTTCCCTTAAATCTTATTTCGTCTGATTTAAATTACTGTCATCTCTCTGTTTTATTCAGGTCTGATAAATAGATCTTTCCAATTTAGGAGTAATTTTTACCTCCCATTATTTTGTGTTAGGTCGGTCTCTTACAAACATTATATTGGATTTTATTTGTGGGTCTAAATGGAGAACATCTATGCTTCCAGTATAATGTTTGGCTTTTTATGCCTCTTTTCTCTCTTCATATTTGCTTTTACTCTATGACTTAAACTCAAATATTTTAATTTTAATTCTACAGGTGCCTCAAACATTTCAAGGACACTATTAAAACAACAGTAATTACACAATAACATTAAGACAATATTTACCTATTTATTCTAATCTGAAACCAAATAAGGTATCTAGTGCTTTCTCCTATCTTCTTCCCTTCCCTTTCTCATTATTAATCTTTCTCCCGTCTCTTCTCTATTATGTTCCACTGTTCGATCTAATAAATTGGTAATCATTTTTCTTGTTACAATGACTATAAGCAAACACCCAAAGCAATCGTCTTCAAAGGATTAGGAAGAAAGCAAATAGCAGATGAAACAGGATGTCAATATGGACTACTTGAGAGTCAGTTTTAGCTGCAGATCCTAGAATGTGGTCAAAACTCCTTGTAGGGACACCTGGGTAATTCAGTCGGCTGAGCTTTTGGCTCAGGTCGTGATCTCGCGGTCCTGGGATTGAGAGGCTCCCTGCTGAGCAGGGAGTCAGCTTCTCCCTTTCCCTCTGATCCTCCCCGCTGCTCATGCTCTCTCTGTCTTAAATAAATAAAAAAATCTAAACAAAACAAAAACTCCTTGTAAATAGAAAAAAAAAAAAAAGTTGGAGGTAAAGAGAGTTGATAAAAGACCCTCTTTCCCCTAGCACCTTGACATAGGGAAAAAAGCTTCAACAAGACCACTTGGAAGAGCTTATGACATGTCTTCTAGAACTAGAGAGTCATAGAAATCAGTGATTGACTCAAGATTGAGAAATCTTGAGAAAGAGCACAGATTTTCTGGTGGTTGCTCTCGTGGCAGACTGAAATGGGTGATGATTACACTGGGATTGGCTTGTACCCCCAAATTTTCTTGTAGTAAAGGATGCCAGCTTTCCATGCACCATTAGTTAGAGATAGATAGTATGGGGGTTGTCTTAAATTCAGTTCAAGAGGCCCACCTGGAGGTGAGGGGACCAAGCAGAAAGATGTCCAAGGAGGAGGGAGTTGTGACTACTCAAAAGAGAGATACAATTGCCTACATCGAGAGAAGTGAAAATGAGATAATCCCAGGAATATTGGTGGTGGGGTGGTAGGCTGCTTCTAAAATGGCTCCCAATGATCTTTATTTCCTGGTATTCATGGCCTGTGTACTCCTCTCTCTTGAGTGTGTGCTAGATCTAGTTACTTTCTTCCAATGAATAGAAGACGGCAAAGCTGATACGATGTAATTTCCAAGATTGGGTTACAAAAGACTGTCACATCCATCTTTTTGACTCTTCTCTTCTTCCTTTAACGAAGCAAGTGAGTTGCTTTATGGAGAAGCCTATATGGCAAGGTACTGAAGGAAGGCTCTAGCCAATAGCTCATGAAGAAATGAGGCCATTAGGCCATTGGCGCATGAGGAATTGAATCCTGCCAACAACTACTGGAGTAAGTTCGGAAGCAAATCTATCCCCTAGTCAAGCCTTAATACGACTCTGATCTTGTGAGAGACACAGAGGTAGAGGACCTAGGTAAGCCATGCCTAAGATTCTTGATCCACAGAAATTGTGAGATAACAAACATGTGTTGTTTTAAGCCACTAAGTTTTGGAGAGATGAATTATGTGGCTAAAGATAATCAATACTGGGTGGCTCTGAAGAAACTACAAAAGAATTCATAAGCAAAACAATCAGCTCTAAACAGTTGGCCAAGTCCAGACAGCATCAACACCTGCACACAACAGTCACAGTCAAGTAAGAACTTTCCTGCCACCTTCTACTCCACTTCATGCCCAGAGGGCTGAAGAATGCTAGAAGAGCAGTTAGTATGTCAGGTAAAGTCAGAAAAATTAGTTGACCCCTCCTCCTTCCCACTGTAGTAGGCCAACCTACTTTAGAAGTTATAAGCTTCTTTGGAAGGGCGAAATTTTGGCTTTAAATAAACTCTGAACTTGTAAATCATTACACAGAATTGACCATATTAATTACTGAACTTGGTTTGCTGTTGTGACTAGAACTGATTTGGGGGCTTTTCCTTAGCAGAGAGTGACCAGAAGAGTTACAGGACCTTATCCAGAGAGACAGGAACAGTGCTAGCATCACAAAATGGCTTTGAACACAGAGTAGAGGCAAAACAAAGCTTCAAGTAAGTAATATGAGCAAAGACGACACAGCAGTTAAATCACAGAGGAAGAGCAAAGGTAGGAGACCTATCAAGATGAAAACCAAGTAAGGCATGACGATAAGACTTAAGAGACAATCTGCCAGGCTAGACCCAAACTTCTGTAAATGGTAGTTTCCCAGCCCACAGGCTCCCACGGTGCTCTAGAAGTTCACATAATTAATGACAGTCATGATGTCCGTTTTAATTTCAATTTAAAAATCAGTAAATACACTTACACCTGTCACAATGGCCAGAATCAAAAAAGACAAGACATAACAAGTGTTAGCAAGGATGTGAAGGAAAAGGAACACTTGTTCATTGTTGGTGAGAATGCAAACTGGTGCAGCCACTGTGAAGGTTCCTCAAAAAAAAAATATTCTTACAAAAATAAAAATAAATAAAAGTATTCTTTTGAAAATGGAATTTATCTGGTCAATATCAAGATTCTCCATTTGAACCAGCATTGAAAGGAGAAAAAAAATGTTGACAAGTACACCCCAATTTAGCATTTTATTTTAAAAAGTTAATTATACTTTAGGATTATAATTTTGGTGACTATCTTTGCACATCTTTATATAGGCACATATATTTCATATAAATGGGATATATCACAGAAGCTATTTTATCCTGGGGATCCTTTTTCTTTTAAATAGAGATGTGTGTGTTTGTTTATTGAGTGAATGAATGAGGCTTACCTCCACAACCTCCCTCAGATTTACTTATCCCCAGACAAGCACTACTTAGAACTATGCTTATCTCTACCTTTATATACAAATGTTGTATACACAGGCAGAAATTTCTCTGGAAAGAGGGAGACTACTGTGTTTCACACGTGTACACACACTGAATCATACTTTATAAAATTGTCTGCATCATCAAAGGTCCTTGACTTCAACCGGCTGCATAATAATCCAATGACTGGATAACCTATAATCATTCAACTTTTCCCTGAGGGATTGGGCATTTACCCTATTTTTGGTGTTTTCGCCCTTTAAAAAGGCTATAGTAAACATACTTAGATTTTTATGCACTGGTGTTTCTATTTCCAGAAGACAGATTTCTAGGAGTGAAATTGTTGGATCATAGATTAGAGATATTTTTCATTTTAACAGATATTGCCAGGCTGCTTTCAAAAGAGACTGTAATAATTCACATTTCCACTAAGGTATGAAAATGACCTCCCTTCCAATCTTTGACAGCATTAGGTATTATTGCTCTTTTAAATTGCATTTCCCTGATTAATGATGAGGTTAAGCATTTTTTCATAGGTGTACTGGCCATTAGGACTTACCCTTCAGTGAACTACCTATTCATATAATTTTTGCATTTCTCTACACAAACCTGTCTTTTTACTATTCATTTGTGATATAATAACCTGATACCTGTAATTTCTATTGCAAATATATTTTTCTGTTACATAATATGTCTACTGACCCATTTTGTTCTTTCGAGTTCCTGGATACCACGTCTCCTGGCACTTTTCCCCTCTTCCCCCATCCACTTCTCAGTAGTCTCCTTTCCTAGCTCCTCTTACCTACACTTACCCTGTCAGTGGTCTCTTTGGACTGCAAGGTTTTGAATGTCATCTGTATCCTGATGAATCTCGTATTTCTACCCCTTGAACTCCAGACCTCCCTTCTGAGGGCTTCACATTCACATACTTGGGTGTCTAACAGGTATTTTAAATTCAAGGGGTCTAAGAACAAACTCTTAATCTTATGGCCCAACCTGCTTATATTTTGGTATTCCCCAGGTGAGTAAACGGTATTACTGTACAACTGGCTGCTCCTAGTAGAAAGCTAGAAGTCTTTATTGATTTATTTCTCTCCCATATAGATATATTTAATACTGAATCCTTTCAATTATACCCCCCAAACATATCACCGAACTAGCCACTTCCTTCTGTATTTGTTGCTGTCCCCTCTGGTCTACCCCACCATCATCTAATGTCTGCACTTCAACAAAAGCCTCCTAACTGGGCCCTTTGTGTCCACTCCCAACCCCCTACCTCTGCCCCCAACAATCAGTTCAGACTCTAAACATGAGTCAGATTATGTCATTCTGCCCCAAATTCTCCAAGGACTTTCCATATTTTTTAAAATCCTAAACTTAGTACTAAAACTGTTAAGACCCTACATAATATGAATTTTGTCTATGCCTTTGAACTCCTCTCCTGCCCTCTTCCCCTAGTCTCGACTCTTTCTATATCAGACTCACTTGCCTTCTTGGCCTTCCTTAAATGCCAGGGTTATTCCTACTTCCCCCCCAGAAAGTAGTAAGACTCTTTCCCATAGGATATCCAACTCTTTTCAAATGTTACATTTTCTTTTCTTTTTTTTTTTCCTTAAGATTTTCTTTATTTATTTGACAGAGAGAGAGAGAGACATCACAAGTAGGCAGAGAGAGAGGGGGAAGCAGGCTCCCTGCTGAACAGAGAGCCCGATGAGGGGCTTGATCCCAGGACCCTGAGATCGTGACCTGAGCCGAAGGCAGAGGCCTAACCCACAGAGCCACCCAGGCACCCCTCAAATGTTACATTTTCAAAAAACAGTTCCTTAATCTGCAGAAACACAAACACACACATCAAATTACATGCTGTCCTCTTACCTTGCTACTTTTTTCCACAGCTTTTATGAATTATATTAAATTACATATTGTTTTGCTTACTGTATTTATCTGTCTTCTAAACTAAAATGTAAGCTTCATGAGGATAGGAAATTAGTTCACCTTGTTCACTACTAAATCCTTAGCACCGAAAATGCTGTCTGGCACATAGCAGGAATTCAGTAAGTTTTTTTTTTTTTTTTTTTTAAACCAATGAGTAACTGTTTTATTATTTTTGACAATGATCATTGTAAAGCTAGCCTGACTATGCTGAAAGCAACCAATGTATAGCTGTAATTCATTCGGTTTTAATGGTGTATAATATTTTTATGTCAATACACCAAAACTTAATTTTCCATTCTTTGTCAAAGGACATTTGGGTCATTTCCAAGTTCCCTTTTGCCATTATGAATCGTGCTGGTGTGAATATTCTTGTATACATCTTCTAGCGCACATGTTTATGTGTTTCTAGGGTGAAAAACTAGGAATAGAAATGCTGAGTCAGTGCACCTAGGTGACTCAGTCCATTAAAGGTCCAACTCCTGATCTCAGCTCAGGTCTTGATCTCAGGATCATGAAATCAAGCCCAGCGTTGGGCTCCATGCTGAGCATGGAGGGAGGGAGGAAGAGAGGGGTAAGGAAGGGGAAGGGGAAGAGGAAAGAAAGGAAAGATGCTGAGTAAGAAAGTATGCAAAATTCAACTTTACAACAAAGTTAAATTGGTTTTCAAAGTGGCTGGACCAATTTATATTCTTTCGGTGGTGTACAAGAGTTCCTGTTGATTCACATCCTCTCCAACACGATGTACTGGCAAATCTCTTAATTTTGGTATTCTCAATGATATTAATTTATATTTCCCTAATTACCAATAAGGTCAAGCATCTTTTCATAAATTTATAGGCCTTATGTATTTCTTCTATGAAACGGCTATTCGTGTTGTTTTGCCCATTTTTCTATCAGGCTGTTTGTCTTTTTCTTACTGATTCATTCTGTATACTAGTTTTATTGGTTTGTGTGTAGCAAGCATCTTCTCCTAGTATGTGGCTTATATTTTCAAGTTCATTAAAGGACCTTTTTTTTGTTGAACACAGCACTTGATTTTAATATACTCAAATTTATTAATCTTTACTTTCATGGATCATTCTTTCTGTGTCTTGACAGGTAATTCTTCCCTGTTCTAGGGACACAATGTATTCCCCATATGCCCTAAAAGCTTTTCACACTTTCATCTATGTAGAAATGATTTTTGTACACTGTATGAAACAGGGATCTAATTTCATATGGAAACTATATCGTTAACACACACGGATATTTAACTCATGATAGTCTCTCTACATTTCCTTCCCCCATCTGCAATGCCACCCTTGTCATATATCACGGTTCCATAAATCTGTGGACCAGTTTCTAAGTTATCTTTCTGTTCTACTGTTCCACGCATCTCTCCCTGAGACAAACGTTGTCTTAATTTACTATTAATTATCATTTGAAGAATTCTACATTTTGATATCTGGTAGGCTAAGTTCCACCATGTTATTCCTAATTTAGAAACATCTTGTCTTGGCTTTCCACCCTTCCATATACATTTTAGAGGACAGCAACAAAAAGAAAACATCATTTAAAAAACATACACACATTTATAACAGCAGCAGAAAGTATAAAATACCTAAGAATATATCTAAAAATAGATGTGTATAGAAAATGATAAAGCAATTCAAAAACATTTAAGCCAGCCCAAATAAATGGAGAAATAGACTACATTCTTATAATATTATTATAAGATACCAATTCTCCCATATTAATCCATGAATATAATCCAAATCCAATCAAAACATCTCAATATAGTTTTTATTGTGAATCTCAACAAGCTAATATACTGTTTGCACTCCACTACCTGATTAGAAGCATACAGAATTACAAGTTTAATATAAGATATAAGACTTTGACCAAAGTATATCTTAGAATCCAAAATGTGGCAAGCCTTATCTATCTCCAGTGTTAGGGCTGTTTTGTTTTGTTTTTTTTTTCCTGTGAAAGTCTAGAAAGTTTCATTATAATTCTGATAACCAGTTGTGATTTGACCTGTCTTCTGCTGGAATCCATGATGTTTGTAAGCTGACTCTCTGAAATATATTTGATGCTTAATTATCATCTCTTTCCTTCTATTTTTCTCTAATCACTTTTGCTTTCTAGATATGTTCTGCAGAGTCTGTCTTCTATTTGGCTAATTTATTTTCTGTAGCACTGATTCTGCTTGCTATTTGGGGCGTCTATGTACTCTCTAATCTGGTTTTTTTATTTCAGAGACTCACTATACGGGGCACCTGGGTGGCTCAGTGGGTTAAAGCCTTTGCCTTCGGCTCAGGTCATGATCTCAGGGTCCTGGGATCAAGCCCCACATCGGGCTCTCTGCTCAGCGGGGAGCCTGCTTCCCCCTCTCTCTCTGCCTGCCTCTCTGCCTACTTGTGATCTCTCTCTCTGTCAAATAAATAAATAAAATCTTTAAAAAAAAAAAATTAAAAAAAAAAAAAAAGACACTCACTATACTATTTTTCTTCACTAGAAAAAACATTTGAGAAACACAAGTGTGGTAGACTACCAGAAAGAAGGGCTTTGGACAATCATAAGGCATAGCACAAAAGGACTTTTAAAAAGCCTGGGAAGAGGAAAGAAACAGCAGAAAGGCTGAAGGGAGAAAACACATGCTTTCATATCTAGGATAGCAATAATTAACCCTGAATGCCTCTGGAAAGGAACCTGTGCTTCTGACTGTGGATACCAGACAAAAGACAAAATCATTGAATCAATGTACAAGTATGGTAATTCATCAGATGCCTCAAAAATTTAACCTATAGTAGCATTATGATTGTAAGGGTTTAGAACCATCTGTTAAAAATGGATTCTACTCTAATCTATCTATTTTTATGGATAAAAGTGTGAAGATAGTTTGTCTTTCTGCCAAAAACACCAATGTAAAAATAAAAAACAAAAGCAAAGAACAAAACAAAAAGAACTTTGATGGACACGTGTTCCCAACAGGGTTGCTAAACAAATATTTAGTAATAGAAGGCAGGCCGTAGGAGAAAACAGCAATCCATGCCACAGTGAAGAGAGACAATGGCCAGTACACTGATGAGGAAACGAATGTTAACTTTTCAGGTTTCAGTGTAATTGTCCATAAAATAAGAACAAAACAAAACACAATGAGCAAATTGTTATACTTCTACAAGTAGAGGACAAGACTTAGTTCCTGTCACAATAGTGTCCAAATAAAGGTGGTGACTTAGCTGAACCATCTTGACCACCCTACCTATGCAAAAACTCATTTGATCATTTAGATAATCAGTCAGAGTTATTTTCTAAACACTATCTTGTTTTCCTTGTTCTCAATTCTATCCAACTGTGTCATCTAAGGCTAAGCCTGGACAAACTAGGGAGGTTTGCCTTCAGTCTTACCTCTTCATCTGTCAGTAACTTCCTCTCTTGTTCCAGTCTATGCATATGATAACACAGATCACAATGACCCTAGGACCTTATTTCTTAGCTCTTACCTTCCCTACATACGCTACCATAGAATCTCACTGTCTTGAAAACATCTTGTTCTGAGTCCTGTACTTTGCTTATTTAAATAAATTACAACAAGCACAACAATCAACAGAATAAAAAGGCAACCCACACAACAGGAGAAAATATTTGCTAATCATGCTTCTGATAAGTAGTTAACATCCAAAGTATATAACAAACTTCTATAACTCAAAAGCAAAAAACAACCCAATTAAAAAATGGGCGAAGAACTTGAATGGATATTTCTCCAAAGATATACAAGTTGCCAATAAGCACACAAAAAGATGCTCAAAATCACTAATCACTAGGGAAATGCAAATCAAACCCACAATGAGATAGATACCACCTCATACCCGTTAGGATGGCAACTCTAAAAATGAAAAAAAAAATCCAGGACTCCTGGGGGGCTCAGTTGGCTAAGCGTCTGCCTTTGGCTCAGGTCATGATCCCAGGGTCCTGGAATCAAGTCCTGCATCTGGCTCCTTGCTTAGCAGGGAGCCTACTTCTCCCTCTGCCTGCCACGCCCCCTGCTTGTGCGCTTTCTCTCTCTCTCTCTCTGACAAATAAATAAAATCTAAAAAAAAAAATCCAGAAAATAACAAGTGTTGGCAAAGATATGGAGAAATTCAGGGCGCCTGGGTGGCTCAGTGGGTTAAAGCCTCTGCCTTCGGCTCAGGTCATGATCTTAGGGTCCTGGGATTGAGCCCAGCATCGGGCTCTCTGCTCAGCAGGGAGCCTGCTTCCCCCTCTCCCTGCCTCTCTGCCTACTTGTGATCTCTTTCTCTCTGTCAAATAAACAAATAAAATCTTAAAAAAAAAGATATGGAGAAATTGGAACTTTTGTGCACTGTTGGTGAGAATGTAAAATGGTATAGTTCCTACGAAAAAAGTTCCTATGGCATTCCCTCAAAAAATTAAAAATAGAATTATCATATAATCTAGCAGTAGCAGTTCCACTTCGGGTCACATACCCATAAGAATTAAAAGCAGGGTCTCAAAGACATTCTGTATCCTTATGTTTATAGCAACATTATTTATAATAGCTAAAAAGTGGAAGCAACCTGGTTTTCTTCAATGGATGAACGGATAAACAAAATGCGGTAATACATATAGTGAAATATTATTTAGCCTTAAAAAGGAAGAAATTCTGACAAATCCTACAATATGGACAAACCACGAGGACATCATGCTAAGTGAAAAAACCCAGTCGCAAGAAGACAGGTACTGTATAATTCCACTTATATGAGGTACTTAGTCAAATTCATAGAGACAGAAAGTAGAAGAGTGGTTGCCAGGGGCTTAGGGTAGGGGAAGAGGAGTTACTGTCTAATAGGTACAGAGTTTCACTTTTGTGAGATGAGAGGACTGTTAGACAGATGGTGGTGATGGTTGCACAACAACGGGAATATATTTAATACTAATGAATTACACACTTAAAAATAGTTAAGATGGTAAATTTTATGTCATGCATATTTTATCACAATTAAAACGGAAAAAAAAAGATAAACACATAAATAGCTCATTCCAAGTCTGGTTTTGATCCTTTCCTTACCTCAACTTTTAATTTTCTAAATTAAATCAGGTTTCTCCCTAACTGTCAAAATAGTGTGAATTCCATATGTTCTCTTCTTCTTCCTCTCATCCCATGAAGGTGAGTAGAGAGGAAAATGGATTTTAGTGCAGCTCTTTCCACTAATTTGCTCTGTAACCCCGAGCAAATCACTCAATCAAAAAGACTAATGCATTTTAGTTTTCTTATCCATTCCCTCCCCAAATAACAACATAACCAATATAACAACACTGGAAGTCATCTTAAATCTTGTCTCAGGAGTTACTATCATTTAACTTTTCTTCTCTTTTTTTAAAAGATTTTATTTATTTCTCTGACAGAGAGAGACGCAGTGAGAGAGGAAACACAAGCAGGGGGAGTGGGAGAGGGAAAAGCAGGCTTCCCACTGAACATGGAGCCCAATGCAAGGCTCGATCCCAGAACCTTGGGATCATGACCTGAGCCGAAGGCAGACGCTCGACGACTAGGCCACCCAGGTGCCCCAACTTTTCATTAAAGACTTCAAAATTATCTGCAGTGAGAGAAGAGGCCATAGAACAAAATGTAAGGTAAGATTCATTTAGGATGCAATGTTATCTCTCTCTGATGAATAAGAGTACACAGTCCTATCATAAATAATACAGAAATAAAATTTTCAAAAAATAGACAAGAAACATTCTCCAAATAATTTTTTGAGGGATGCCACTATTTCTCTGATACCAAAACCAGACACCGACATCACAAGAAAACAAAACTATAGATCAGTATCATTTATAATCAAGATGCATAAATCTTCAACAAAATACCAATTAGCAAACTGAATCCAGCAACATAAAAAGAATTATGCCCCACTTATATCAATGGACAGATCATCCAGACAGAAAATCATAAGGAAACAGTGTCTTTGAATGACACATTAGACCTGACAGACTTAACAGATATATACAGAACATTCCATCCCAAAACAGCAGAATACACATACTTTTCAAGTGCACATGGAACATTCTCCAGGACACATCACATGTTAGGCCACAAAACAAGTCTCAATATATGTAAGAAGATATTGAAATCCTATCAAGCATCTTTTCTACCACCATGGTATGAAACCAGAAATCAATTACAAGGAAAAAAATGGAAAAAACACAAACACGTGGGAGCTAAACAATATGCTACTAAACAACCAGTGGGTCAATAAAGAAATCAAAGATGAAATAAAATATACAGGGAGACAGATGAAAATGAAAACACAATAGCCAAAATCTCTGGGAAGCGCAAAAGCAGTTCTAAGAGGGAAGTTTATAGTGATACAGGCCTATTGCAAGCAGCAAGAATAATCTCAAACAACCTAACCATACACCTAAAGAATTAGAGAAAGCACAAAGCCCATAGCAGAAGGAAATAAAGATGAGAGCAGAAATAAACAAAACAGAGACTAACAACAACAACAGGAGAAAAGATCAATGAAACCATGAGATTATTCTTTGAAAAAATAAAACTGATAAGCCTTTATCAGTTATCAAGACTTATCAAGAAAAAGAGAGGACTCAAAGTCAGAAATGAGAGAGAAGCAACAACCAAGACCATTGAAATACAAAGGGTTATGAGAGATTACTATGAAAATTATATGCCAACAAACGATGTAGAAGAAATAGACAAATTCCTAGAAACACACACAATCTTCCAAACCTGAATCAGGAAGACACAATCTGAACAGAGCAATTATTAGTAACTAAATTGAATTGGTCATCAAAAAACTGCCAACAAACACAAGTCCAGGACCAGATGGCTTTACAGTTTAATTCTAGCAAACACTTAAAGAAGATCTAATACTTTTTCTTCTCAAACTATTGGAAAAAAATAGAAGAGAAAGAAAAGCTTCCAAATTCATTTCATGATACTAAAACCAGACAAAGACATTATAAAAACAAATACACAAACAACAAAAAACCCACTACAGGCCAACATTTCTGATGAACACAGATACAAAAATCTCCAAAAAAAATATTAGCAAACTAAATTCAACAATACTTTAAAAGGATCATTCACCACGATCAAGTGGGATTTATTCCAGGGATGCAAGGATGGCTCAATATCTGCAATGTGATATATTACATTAACAAAATGAAGGACAAAAATTGTATGATCATCTCGATACCAAAAAGGCATTTGACAAAATCCCACAACCATTCATGATAAAAACTGTCAATAGAGTGGTTTTAGAGGGAACATACCGCCACATAATAAAGACCAGATATGACAAACTCACAGCTAATATAATACCCAATGGTGAAAAACAGAGCTTTCCTCTAAGATCAGGAACAAGACAAGGGTGTCCACTCTCACCACTTCTAGTCAACACAGTACTGAATGTTGTAGCAGTAATCAGTCAAGAAAAAAAACAAAAGGCATCCAAATTGGTAAAAAGTAAGTAAAACTGTCACTATCTCCAGATGACCTCTTATATATAGAAAACCCTAAAAATTCCATCAAAAAATGGGAGATTAACAATCCCATTTATATTTGCCCCCAAAATAAAATACCTAAAAATAAATTTAGCCAAGGAGGTGAAAAGACTTGTACTGTGAAAACTATAAAACACTCATGAAAAAAACTGAAGACAACACAATGGAAAGATACACCGTATTCATGGACTGGAGGAATTAATATTGTTAAAATGTCCATAACTGCCCAAAGAATGTACAGATTCAATTAATCCCTTTCAAAATACCAGTGGCATTTTTCACAGAACTTGAATAATCATAAAATTTGTATGGAATCACAAAAGACCTCAAATAGCCAAAGCAATCTTGAAAAAGAAAAACAAAGCTGGAGGTAACACAATCCAAGATTTCAAGATATACTATAACAAAACAGTATGGCACTGGCACAAAAACAGGCACACAAATCAATTTTAACAGAATAAAGAGCCCAGAAATAAGCCCATGCTTATATGATCAATTAATCTATGATCAAGGAAGTAAGAGTATACAATGAGTAAAAGACAATCCCTTCAATAAATGATGTTGGGAAAACTGGACAGCTACATGCAACAGAATGAAACTGGACCACTTTCCTATATCATACATAAAAATAAACTCAAAATGGATTAAAGACCTAAATGTGAGGCCTGAAACCATAAAAACTTCTAAAAGAAAACAGAGACAGTCACCTCTTCAATACTGGCCTTAGAAACATTTCTCTAGATATGTCCTCTCAAGCAAGGGAAACAAAAGTAAAAATAAATTACTGAGACTACACCAAAATAAAAAGCTTTGAGAGAAGGAAATCAGCAACCTACTGAATGGGAAAAGATATTTGGAAATGATATATGCAATATGGGGTTAATATCCAAAATATATAAACAACTTATACTACTCAACAGCCAAAAAAAAAAAAATCTGATTAAAAAGTCAGCAGAGGGGACGCCTGGGTGGCTCAGTTGGTTAAGCAGCTGCCTTCGGCTCGGGTCATGGTCCCATGGTCCTGGGATCGAGTCCCACATCGGGCTCCTTGCTCGCCAGGGAGCCTGCTTCTCCCTCTGCCTCTGCCTGCCTCTCTGCCTACTTGTGATCTCTCTCTCTCTGACAAATAAATAAATAAATACATAAATAAAATCTTTTTAAAAAATAAATAAATAAACAAATAAAAAGTCAGCAGAGGACACAAATAGACATTGTTCCAAAGGAGACATTCTGGTGGCCAATAGACACATGAAAAGATGCTCGACATCACCAGTCATTAGGGAAATGCACATCAAAATCACAATGAGATATCACCTCACACCTGCTAGAACTATATCAAGAAGACAAGAAATAACAAGTGTTAGCAAGGATGTTGAGAAAAGGGAACCCTCATGCACTGTTGGTGGGAATGTAAATTGGTGTAATCACTGTGGGAAAACAGTATGGAGGTTCCTCAAAAAATTTAAAATAGAAATACCCTATGACCCTAGTAATTATACTACTGGGTATTTACCCAAATAAAATGAAATTCAGTAAGATAATATGCACCTTTGTATTTACTTAGCATTATTTACATTAGCCAAGTTATACAGGCAACCCAAGTGTCCATCAATAGATGAATGGATAAAGAAGACGTGGTGAAAATATACAATTATTACTCAGCCATAAAAAAGGATAAAATCTTGCTATTTGCAATAACATGGATGGATCTAGATGGTATTACGCTAAGTGAAATAACTCAGAGAAAGACAAATAACATATGATTTCATTTATATGTGGAATCTAAAAAAACAAAACAAAACAATCTTAAATACAGAGAACAACTGGTTGTTGCATGAGGGGACAGGGTTGGGGGGATAGATGGAATACGTGAAGGGAATTAAGAGATACAAAATTCCAGTTATAAAATAAATCATAGGGATGAAAAGTATAGCATAGGGGAAGAGCCAATAATACTGTAATAACACTGTACTGTGTGGTGACAGACGGTGACTACATCTGTAATGGCCAGCACAGTGTGAGACAGGGCTGGTGAATCCCCGTCATACACCTGAAACTAATACAACACCGTATGCGAACTATACTTCAAAAAAAAACAAACAAAAAAACACCAAGCACCCAAAGGACTTGGATGCCACTCAGGGAAAGAATTTCAGAACCCAAGATAAAAAGTGACAGGAAGATAATCAAATTGAGTAAAACTAGAACCTGCTCCAACATAACAGAACATTATAAAACAAAGAAACTAAACCAAATCATTTAAGAAGCGAAGAAAATAAACTCACCTGTAGGAAGAAAGGCCAAAACAGAAGACAGTTTGTAAAGACATTATTTGGAATGGGGAAGCATTTAATTTTACCGAACAGAGGGGAATGAGGTAGACATTGATTCACTGACAAGGAGAGACATCTAATAAGAGAGGACACTTTTAAGATCAATGGATTAGCACTGTTACTGGGTTTCATGTTCATGAAACAACATATAAGAAGGGTCAATCAGTAGTCAATTTCATGTGTACCAACCATGTGTGCTGGCAGATGGGGAAAGCTAGAATGATAGGGAGGGAAATGATTCAAACTTCTTTAATAAAACTGGTTTTTATTTTTTTTTAAATTATGTACCATAACCCAGAGACTTTAACCCAGGAACGCAAGGTTGGTTCAACATATCAAAACCAATCAATACAATACACCACAGTAATAGAACAAAAGACAAAGACCACATGATAATCTCAATAGGCAAAGGAAAAACATTTGAAAAGATGCAACATCTTTTCATGATAAAAACATGAGACCAACTGGGAAAAAAGGAAATATCCTTAAGCTGATAAAGGGCATCTATAAAAAAAAAACCTGAGTTAACATCATACTTAATGGTGAAACACTAAAAAACTTCCCCATAGGATCAGGAACAAGACGAGGACATTCACTCTCATTTCTCGTCAACATTGTACTAGAGGTTCAGCCAGGCTGAACGAGGCTACTGGGAATGTAACACAGTAAGCAGCACTAGAGAAGAGTCCAGCAATTTTTCAAACATAGAGTAATAATATGACCCAGCAACTCCATTTCTAGGTATATAGCCAAAAGACTGAAACCATTAACTCCACATAAAAAACTGTTACATGAATGTTCATTCCAGCAATATCCATAACAGCCAAAAGTAGAGAAAACCCAGATACCCAACAGATACCCAAAATCAATGAGTGATTTTAAGAAAATGTGGAATATCCACACAGTGGAATGTTATTCAGCTATGAAAAGGAATGAAGTACTGATATTTGCTCTACGTGGATGAAATATGGACAAACATGACGCTAAGTGAAAGAAGCCAGACACAAAAGGCCACATATTCTATGATTCCACATAAATGAAATATCCAGAACAAGCAACTTCAGAGAGATAGATTTGTCACTGGCAGCAGTATGGGTAGACAGGAAATAACTGCTTCATGAATACAGGGTTTCCTTTTGGAGTGGTAAAATGTTCTGGAATTAGTGATAATGGTTGTATAACCATGTGAATGTAATAAAAACCACTGAATTACATAATTTTAAAGGGTGAGTTTTATGGTATCTGAATTGTATCTCAACAAAAAAAGAAACAAACACACATATACATACAGAGACAGAGTAAGGTAAATTCCAGGTATGCAAGTACAATTTAACATTTAACATCTGTTTATATAATCAATACAAAGGCTAAAAGAGAAAACTTTATGATTGTTACAATGGATGGTAAAAAAGGCATTTGACAGGGTCGCCTGGGTGACTCAGCGGGTTAAAGCCTCTGCCTTCGGCTCAGGTCACGATCTCAGGGTCCTGGGATTGAGCCCTGCGTTGGGCTCTCTGCTCAGCGGGGAGCCTGCCTCCGCCCTCCCCACCCCTCCACTCTCTGCCTGCCTCTCTGTCAAAAAAAAAAAAGACATTTGACAAAATTTAACTTCTTAAAAAGAATTCCTTGAAAAACAGGAAAAGAATATTTCAACATGATAAAGAATATCTATCTGAAAACAGACAAAATCATAAAGAGTAATAAAATAAGATGTATTCCTAAAAATCAAGGAGACAAAAGATGTCAATTATCTCCAATGCTTAACACTGTTCTGAAAGTTCTAGTTAATATAGTAAGAGAATTCCCACCCCACCTTCTAACAAATATTGAAACAGAAAAGACAAAAGAATTATCTGCATATGATTTCAGAAAAAGCGTATCACTAGAAAAACAGATTTAAAGTACAGCAGAATGGAGCACCCAGGTGACTCAGTGGGTTATGCGGCCAACTCTTGATTTCAGCTCAGGTCGTGATCTCAGGGTCCTGGGATCGAGCCCTGTGTCAGGCTCCACACTCAGAGGGGAGCCTGCTTCAGGATTCTCTCTCCCTCTACCCCTCTCCTCTCTCACTGTCTATAATAAATCTTTTTTGAAAAATAAAGTATAGCAGGATGACAGATGAGTAAAAATAAAAAGCTTTGGCATGTATCATCAGAGACCAGGTTGAAAATATAAAAGAAAAAGACTGAATTTAGTCCTTCAACAAATATTTAGGGTTTTTTTGGGGTTTTTTTTTTGTGTGTGTGAGCCAGGCCCTGTTATAGGCATTAAGGACACACCCACCAACAAGGGCAAAATAAAATAGAAAATAACTCTATTAAATAGGTAAATTATTTAGTACATAAGAATGTAAATAAAGAGCTATACAAAATCAGAGCCAAGGATGAAGATGGGGTTGTGATTTTAAACTTATGGTAAAATTTCTCGTTGACACCTGCACAGAGACTTGGAAGCAGTCTGGGAGGGATGTGGCAAGAGCCTGAGCGAAGTCCCTGAGGCAGTAGCACGACTGGCATATTAAGGAGCAGGGAGGAGGCCCTGGGCTGGACTGGAGCAAAGTAGAGAGGAGGCTGCATGTCCACTCCATTTTAACAGGTGGCCATGATTTTCAGAAGGCAAGAATTTCTCATTTCAGAAAATAAGATTTTCAGAGAGCAAGAATGGAAAGGGAGACCAACTAGAAATCGACTCAAATAATATATTTAAGAGACAATACTGGCTTAGATAAGGATAGTGGCTGCGGAAGTTTTGGGATTCTGCACATACTCTGAAGTTGGAATTAAGAGGATTTGCCAACACACTAGGTGTGGGAGAAAAGCTACGATGTCGGGGGTGACACAAGGTGCTTGTTCTGAGCTACTCTGATGCCATTTATAAAAGCATCAGCAACAGGAAACAACACCCAGTAATTTTTTTAAAATGTGTGGATCTTTTAGGAAGAAAAACCACAAAACTCTACCGATAGAAAAATAAAGGGGCGCCTGGGTGGCTCAGTGGGTTGAGGCCTCTGCCTTCAGCTCAGGTCATGATCTCGGGGTCCTGGGATCGAGCCCCGCATCGGGCTCTCTGCTTAGCGGGGAGCCTGCTTCCTCCTCTCTCTCTGCCTACTTGTGACCTCTCTCTCTCTGTCAAATAAATAAATAAAATCTTTAAAAAAAAAAAGAAAAAGAAAAAGAAATAGAAACATTCCATGCCTCTGGCAGGAACGTTTCAATATTGGAAAAAGGGTCATTTCTCCTATTAATTTACAATTTAATTCACTTTCAACTGAAATTCCATTGCAATTTCTTTTGAAACTCTAAAGTCAATCTAGAAAAACAAGTAAGTGAAAATGGTTAAGAATAATTCTTCTTCATAAAAAGATTATGAGAAACTTGCTCTTCTCTGTCTAAATGAATATCCACAGAGCTTCCTCCCTTCCTTCGGTTCCCTGTTCAAATGGCATCTTATGAGAGGCTTTCCCCGAACCTTCTCCGTAAAACGAGCAAGATCCTCTCCTCGCTCTGTACCACTGCTAGCACTTCCTGTCCCCTTCAGCTATTTTTCGCCTTAGAGAAAAATCGCTGGCCGGTAGGTTCTTTGTGATGTTCTGTACTGGAAACTGCCTGTGTGGGGCCCAGTGCCTGGAGTCGCGAGGGTATGCACTGAACAGTTGTTGAATGTACGGCTGAATAAACACGTGCTACCGGAGACAGAACGTGAGGTGCGCTGAGCGGTTCGGGCTACCAGCTCTGGAGCCAGGGAGCAGGCTTATCACTTGCTGTAACTGGGCAGTCTTTGGGAAGATACTTAAAATCTCTCTGAACTTCAGGTTTTTCATCTGTAAAGAAGGGCCATCAACATGAATAGCACAGGGTTACGCGCTGACAAATGAAGTAATGGCATATAAGCTCTTGATAATTAATGCTAAGACTTTCTCTTAATTGTTCTTCCTTACAATAAACCTACTTTTAAATCAGTTCCCTCAAAATTTCTATCGCCTAATTCTAGTTCCACCCTTTTAAAACCTACCAAAGAAAGGAAGAAATTAAAAAAAAAAAAAAAGGAAGAAATTAATATTAGCTTAGTTTCAACTATGTGTCAGGTACTAAGTTCTCTCACCAACGTTGTGGGGGGAGGTAATACCAACTTCACTTCAGAGAAAAGGAAACAGAGGCTAAGGGAGATCAGGTAATTTGCCCAAGACCACAGTTAGTAAGTGGTAGAGCTTCATTTGAACCTATACTCTTGGCTCCAAACTATACGCTCTTTCTGCTACCCCATACTTCCTATTCTCCTTACATGTGAGTCCCTTAAATATTTGAAAAACACTATCAGCACGTACATCTTTCCTTCTTTGACTAAACATTCAAATCCCTGATTATGTCCTTACACGTCTTTCTCTCTAGGTCCCTCATTGTCAAGAATTCATTCTAATTTGTTGAGGTCTCTTAATCTGTGGCGTCTAAAATTACATCTGACCCTTGAACAATATGGGTTTGAATTGCAAGGGCCCATGTATACGTGAGATTTTTCTAATATAGTACTGTAAATATATTTTCCCTTCCTTATCATTTTCTTAACAATATTTTCTTTCTCCAGCTTACTTTATCGTAAGAATAAACATATATATGTGTTAATCAACACATATATATTGGTAAGGCTTTTGGTCAACAGTAGGCTACTTGTACTTAAGTTTTTGGGAAGTCAAAAGTTATACTTGGGTTTTTGACCATGGGGGTCAATGCCCCTAACTCCTGCCCCCTCTTGTTCAAGGGGCAATTGTAATCATTTTTAAAGGGAACAAAATCTTGTAGACCCCCAGCTGTCATACAATTTTATCATAATGTTCTAAAACATGCTCAAATATAGCAACAATATATTAGAAACATATACCATAAAACCAAGGTTAATTTATGTATTAAGTAGAAATAAAGTAACATCAATAAAATCCAAATTAATAATATTAATATCCTACTATTTTGCTGAAATTATATCCTGTTTACAATGTGAATGTCTCAGGTTCTCTTGCACTTAGCATCCTTATGCTGTGGGCTGTGTGATGACTAAGATTTCACACCACTTTTCTCTATCTGAACTACCAGGAGGCCTGCGTTTGCATGGCCCATATAGACATCATTAGGTGACCAGTAAGATGTGGGAGATGAGGGAAAAAGAGCACCTAGGATAATCTCAGATCTTTGTTTTTTGGGGTGACTGGCTGAATCATAAACTCTCTCAGAAATAGAAATATTTAGGTGGGGAAGGGCAGCTAGATTCGTTTTGACAGTGAATTTGTGTACCTGAGAAACGGCTAGATGGAGCTGTTCAGACGGTAAATGGATGTGTGGGTTTGAAGCCCACAAGAGTTGAGTCTGGGCCTGAAACAGAGTTTAGAAGATATTAAATGGTGGCTTGAAGACAAAAAAGATCCTGCAAAGGCACAGTCAGAGAAGTGGAAAAGCCTTTCGAGAAAAGAAATACAGGAAGGAAGCCAAGGGAAGAGAATTTTTTAAAAGGCGGTATTAAATTCCACAGAGGCAAAAAGGACTGAAATGTGTTCTTTGGACTGGGAGGTCACGGTGACCTTTGGGAGAGCGGCAGAAAGACAGTAAGGTCAGTTATTTAAGAAGTCTGGCTACTAAGGAAAGCAGAGGGAGCGGTGCCTAGAAGACAGGAGAGAAAGAGCGAGTGGAGGGGAAAAGGCTGCTGAGGTTCCTTCTCTACTCCCAGGACCTATTAGAGAACCTGGGACATAGCAAACATTCCAAAAATATTTACTGAATGTTGACTGCAAGAAGGAAAAGGGTGGAATCAAGCAAGAAGAGGGTCTTAGTAAGGAGGACAGGGAAGAGGTGAACGGGAGGGAAACAAACATTTTTTAATCATGTTCAACTCCAGGCTGTTTATGTTCAAAATCCTTGAAATGATCCGGAAAACAAGTCCTTACACTGTTTCCATTTTACAGAAGAGTCCACTGAGGCCAAGAGATTAGGTAATCTACCCAAGGTCATTGTCTGCTGAGGGACAGAGGCAACATGCAGACGTGACTTCCTCTGCCTACTAAGCTCTTGCTCTTCCATTTCACCTTGAAAATGAACATATGGAATATGAAGGTAAAATGATTTGCTGAAAACGAGGGGAAAACATCTGAGTTGGAGGAGAATAGTAAAGGTATGTCAGAACACCCAAGAAGGACGGGCAGGGGCACTGAGGACCTAGATGAAAGCAATCTTGCGGCAGGCCCGGGCTGCACGTCTTTGTGACGACGTCCTGCTGGTTGCAGTAGGCCACCTGCTGGAGCAGACAGGGCAGACTAGAAGGATGACCCAGGAAGGGGTTTCTAGGATGAAGATATCAAAGTAAAAAAGGAGACTAGGGTGGGAGAGTTCAAGTGATCACAGAGGTTCAGTCTGGGTAAGGAGTGAAGCCCAGAGGCGGTGGACATAGTAAGAGAAAGTGGAGAGGTCCAGGGCTCACTCCGAGTGTACAGTTACACTGAAGGACAAACAACTGCACTGGGGCAAAGGAGGCGTCCCCCATCACTGTCCTCTCCATGTCACTTCAGCAAGCTGCTCCAACTGCCCACTCTCGTTGAACTGCTCTACTTCTGTAATTTGCTCAATATAAAAACAAGGGGCACATTTGTTCTGGGTTACCTGATCCCCTGTAGTTAAATAAATCCTCGCCCCAGACAAGGAGTTTATTAAAAACAAACAGTGGAAACCATCATATTTCATAACTCTATCACAGGCTCTGTCTCTGCCCTCCCACCCGGCCTCGCACTGGGTAGGGCCAGCGGACCCCACCAGCAACAGAGGACTGCGCTGGAGACGAGCAAAGCTCTTGAATACCTGGCATAGCACAAAGATTAACCTAGTAGGATCCTTTTAGTTCCAAGATACTTCCATTTGGTACGGTGGGGGTGTTTTCTAATAGAAGTGCACTTATTTTGTGTGAGTCAACCAGCCAGATGTGGGATCCTAAACTGTGTTTACGATACCTTTTCAGAAATGTATCTTTTACAGAAATTGAAGAATGCCGTACTATCATCAAGACTAGGTTCTCTCTACTGAGGCTGCTCTATCTAATAATAGCAAGAAAGTCTCTTTTTGATTAGACGAAGTGATTTAAAAAGGAAATATAGAACCACTAGAAATCTGTTAGTCCCATGACTTTACACCCACCTCCGAAGGTACCACACTGTGGCTACAGTACAATAGAAAGCTCAGTGAGACTGCGAACTCATTTCAAAAATCCCACTACTGTTGGGGCGCCTGGGTGGCTCAGTCAGTTAAGTGTCTGCCTTCAGCTCAGGTCATAATCCCCGGGTCCTGGGATTGAGCTCCCAGCTTAGCAGAGAGTCTCCTTGTCTATCTCCCTGTGCCTCTCCCCCTGGCTCATGCTCTCTTTCGCTCTCTCAAATAAACAAAATCTTAAAAAAACAATCCAACTACTGTCATATATACACACACACATATATAACTCACATAAATTAATTTCTCTTTGGCCTAACAGACCAGACCAGTGGTTTTCAAACTGTAGGTAATGAAATTGATTTAGTGGGTTGCAACCTGATTTTATACAAAATAAAAATATAAAAATATCAGAATGCATCACATACAGTATGATTTGGTGAAAACTTATTACTGGGGGGGGGGGAGTGTGTGTATGAAATTAGTAGTTATTTCTTACTATGGGCTTTATTTCTTACTACTGTACAAGAAAAGTCTGAAAGCCACCAGACTAGACTGCATCAGAATCAATCAGCAACAACGACTCATTTCCAAGATCTAAATATTTTCAAAATTATTGACTTAATCCTCACGTAGCAGTTCAGTGAGGAGAAATAAGAACAGTTATGTCTTATCTGAAAGCAGTTGGTCTCATTTCGAAAGTCAAACAGAGGTCTAGAGGGAATTAGTTTTCAAACTAGTCAACACATGTAACTCTAAAAAAAATGAACCAAGGATCTGTCATATTGCTCCCTCTGAATATGCATTTCCTCCCAAGTTAAAGACGCCATTAGCACAAAAGTTCTACTTCGGTGACAGAGAAAAAGGAAAAACAGATCCAAAGACATGAGTTTATTTTTTGACATTTCTTCCTACATAAAAATTTTTGAATCTTCTGTGACACTCATTTTTATATTGGTAACCACTTCTGAACCGAACAAACCCAGCACTTCTCACGGCTCCCATCTTAAACATATTTTGCAATAGAAACTGAGAAGTTAATGTTATCAAGAATTTTCCAGTCCCCATGGAGGCAACTTGGTAGTTAGCATGGACTTGCCTCCACTCTGGCAACCAGGTAACGTCCATGTCTGGGCAGCCTTACAGACTATAATCAGATTTAGAGAGTCCACTCAGAGCTCGAGTGTCCGTGATCAAGTGGGGAGAGTGGTTTTCTCACAGATCCTTTCTGTATGCCAACATAGTCCAGTTTAGTTTGCCCCCAAAGACTTAAGCTATCTGGAACCTCCAGAAATGGCCCACCACATGCAGGAATCTGAGGGAGGGGTGCCAATGAGAAGTGCCCAATGCTCGGAGCCTAGAGCCAACTCAATATTATAAAGCCACAAGAAAATGACTGAAAGACCCCTCCCAAACCACAAGAGCATTTACTGAGACTTTACTAGGTTTCTACCATTGTATGATAAGGAGTTTGGTGATCTCCTGGTTGGTAACTGTTAGGTATATCTTAACACATGATTCCTAGGGAAAAAGAAGGGAAAGCGAATAGAAATTTCATAAACACAATTTTTTAAAATTTAAATTCAAGTAAGTTAACATATAGTGTGATATCGGTTTCAGAAGTAAAATATAGTGATTCATCACTTACATATAACACCCAGGGCTCATCGCAAGTGCCCTCCTTAATGCCATCCCCCCCACACACACCTCTCCTCCAACAACTGTTAGTTCTCTCCAGTTAAGTCTTTTATGGTTTACCTCCCTGTTTTTATCATTTTTCGTTCCCTCCCTATGTTCATCTGTTTTGTTTCTTAAATTCCGCATGAGTGAAATCATATGGTATTTGTCCTTCTCTGACTTATCTCACTTAGCATAACACATTCTAGTTCCATCCACATCACTGCAAATGGCAAGATTTCCTTTTTAAAAAAGATTTTATTTGAGAGACAGAGAACACACACAGGGGGACGGGCAAAGGGAAAGGGAGAAGCAGGCTCCCCACTGACTGTGGAGCCCAACATGGGGCTCGATCCCAGGACCCTGAAATCATGACCCGAGCCAAAGTCAGATGCTCAACCAACCGAGCCACCCATGGGCCCCAGGATTGCACTTTTGATGGCTGAGTAATATTCCTGTGTGTGTGTGTGTGTGTGTGTGTGTGTGTGAGAGAGAGAGAGAGAGAGAGAGAGAGAGAGAAAGAGAGAGAGAGAGAGACCTTCTTTATCCATTCATCAATTGATGGGCATTTGGGCTCTTTCCATAATTTGGCTACTGTTGATAGTGCTGCTATAAACACTGGGGTGCATATGCCCCTCCAAATCAGCATTTTTTATATCCTTTGGATAATACCTAGTAGTGCAATTGCTGGGTTGTAGGGTAGCTCTAGTTTTTAACTTTTGAGGAAACTCTACACTGTTTTCCAGAGTGGCTGCACTAATTCTCACCAACAGTGCAAAAGGGTTTCCCCTTCTCCATATCCTCACCAACATCTGTTGTTTTCAGAGTAAATTTTAGCCATTCTAACAGGTATGAGGTGGTGTCTCATTGTGATTTTGATTTATTTCCCTAATGAGTGTTATTGAGCATTTTTTCATGTGTCTGTTAGCCATTTGTATGTCTTCTTTGGAGAAATGTATGTTCATGTTTTCTGCCCATTTCTTAACTGGATTATTTATTTTTGGGGTGTTGATTTTGAGGAGTTCTTTATAGATTCTGGATACTAGCCTGTTATCCGATGTCATTTGCAAATATCTTCTCCCATTCTGTCAGTTGCCTTTTAGTTTTCTCAGAATTGTTTCCTTTGCTGTGCAGAAGCTTTTTATCCTATCAAGTCCCAATAGTTCATTTTTGCTTTTGTTTCCCTTGCCTCCAGAGACGTGGCTAGTAAGAAGTTGCTGTGGCCAAGGTCAAAGACGTTGCTGCCTGTTTCTCCTCTAGGATTTTGACGGTTTCCTATCTTACGTTTAGGTCTTTCATCCACTTTAAATTTATTTCAGTGTCTGGCGAAAGAAAAGTGGTCCAGTTTCATTCCTCTGTCCAGTTTTCCCCAAACCATCTGTTGAAGACTGTCTTTTTTTCCGGTGGATACTTTCCTGCTTTGTTGAAGATTAGTTGACCGCAGAGGTGAGGGTTCATTTCTAGGTTCTCTATTCTGTTCCATTGATCCATGTGCCTGTTTTTGTGCCAGTACATAATGTCTTGATGACTACACCTTTGTAATAAAACTTGAAGTCTGGAATTGCAATGCCTCCCACTTTGTTTTTCTTTTTCAACACTACCTTGGCTATTTGGGGTCTTTTCTGGTTCCATACAAATTTTAGGATTGTTTGTTCTAGTTCTGTGAAAAATGCTGGTGTTACTTTGATCAGGATTGCACTGACTGTGTAGATTGCTTTGGGTAGGTAGTATAGACATTTAAACAATATTTTCTTCTAATCCAGGAGCATGGAATGTTTTTCCATATGTTCTATTCAATTTCTTTCATTAGCGTTCTACAGTTTTCATGTACAGATCTTCTACCTCTTCGGTTAGTTTATTCCTAGGTATCTTATGGTTTTTTGTACAACTGTAAATGGGATCGATTCCTTGGTTTCTCCTTCTGCCACTTCATTACTGGTGTACAGAAATGCAACAAATTTCTGTATGTTGACTTTATATCCTACGACCTTGCTAAATTAATGTATCAGCTTCAGCAATTTTTTGGTGGAGCCTTTTGGGTTTTCTATATAGAGTATCATGTCACCTGCAAAGAGTGCAAGTTTGACTTCTTCCTTGCTGATCTGGATGCCTTTTATTTCTTTTTGTTGTTTACCGAGGCAAGGCCTTCCAGTACTATGTTGAACAACAGTGGTGATAGTGGATGTTTATGTCATGTTCCTGACCTTAGGGGAAAAGCTCTGTTTTTCCCCATTGAGGATGATATCAGCTGCGTGACTTTGGTATATGGCCTATATGACGCTGTGGTATTAATAAACACAAATATTCGACTAAATGAATGTCTGGTTACAAGTTAGGCAGACTATATGTGTGTATATATATATAGTCTATGATCCTTAATTAGCAAACTTATTTCATGTACATTTCAACATTTGATACCAAGGGAAAAAAGGGAAAGAAAATAAGAATTATCATCCTCCCTATTTTACGAAGAGGCTATAATAAAAAAAAAGATGCCCAAACCTGACAAGCCAAGACAGTAGTAGAATGAAGTATGTGTCTTTTAACTCCTGGTGTCATTGTTCTTTCCAACATCACAGGAAATCTTGCTCAGGTATCTGGAGGATATCCTTCTAAAGGCTTAAAACTCACCAATTATCAGATTACCTCATTCTTTTTTTTTTTTTTTTTTAGATTTTATTTATTTATTTGACAGAGAGAGAGACAGTGAGAGCAGGCACACAAGTAGGGGGGAGTGGGAGAGGGAGAAGCAGGCTTCCTGCAGAGCAGGGAGCCCGATGCGGGGCGCAATCCCAGGGCTCCGAGATCATGACCTGAGCCGAAGGCAGACACTTAGCCACTGAACCACCCAGGCGTCCAGATTACTTCATTCTTTTACCTCTATGTGGTTCCCTGTGACCATACAGCTATTTACCTAACTGCAGCAAATTCCTATTTGGTAAGAAAATAGAATAGAAAATAGAATAGAAAAATTCACTTACTAACACAGCTGAGAAGCGATTTCATATATGAGTGGCAGTGAAATAACACAAGATGCTGTTATAGGGATTAAGAATACAGTGGCTAGGGACACCTGGGTGGCTCAGTTGGTTGAGCGGCTGCCTTCGGTCATGATCCCAGGGTCCTGGGATCGAGTCCCACATCAGGCTCCTTGCCCCACATCAGGCTCCTTGCTCGGCAAGGAGCCTGCTTCTTCCTCTGCCTCTGCCTGCTACTCTGCCTGCTTGTGCTCTCTCTCTCTGACAAATAAATAAATAAAATCTTAAAAAAAAGAATACAGTGGCTAGTCATAGTTCTTATGATTTAGCTTCTACGCTCTACTGAACCATTAAGTCCCATAACTGCTCCACCTGGTATTCAAAGTATATGTATTCTCTCACACATAAAGGTTTTAGAACCTACACTAAGTCGACACCATGCTATTCACTCAGAATTGATTTTAATGGGTCTCTGCTTTCTCTGTAGGCATAACTAAGATCTTAGTTTTTACTGCCTTGTATCAAATGGCTTTCAAAGAGATACAGACTAGAGAAAAATAATATAATACAAATAATAATATATAATTTAAAAATAATAATGATAATGTCACAATAAATGTTCTCTGACATGAGAGTGCTGACCTCCCAGCTGCTTCTGAGTACACATATATACATATATGGTCTTCTTATACACCAAATGCTTCTTCAGTTCCTTTACCTACTCTTGTTATCACATTTCTTATGTTCCTGTGGAATTCTTAATGATCTGGGATTAACACACTCAGTATGTAACCTCAGGTGAATTTCTTAAGTCTTGGTTTTCTTATGGGGATATATACCTTACAGTAGCATTATCAGACATCTGCCCTAACTTGTAATCAAGACATATATATGATTTGATAGGTCATAAATGAATCACACACACACACACACACACACACTCTGCCTAACATGTAAAAAAAGAAATTAATTCAATTAAATATTTGTATTTATTAAACTGACAAATATTTTTAAAAATTTGAATCGTCTACTTTTAATGAGTATGTATGAAAACAGGTATTCTCTTATTCTGCTACTGGGTAAGACAGTCAAAACTTCGGGGCGCCTGGGTGGCTCAGTGGGTTAAAGCCTCTGCCTTTGGCTCAGGTCATGATCTCAGGGTCCTGGGATGGAGCCCTGCATCGGGCTCTCTCCTCAGCAGGGAGCCTGCTTCTCCCACCCCTCGTCTCTCTGCCTACTTGTGATCTCTCTCTCTGTGTCAAATAAATAAATAAAATCTTTAAAAAAACAACAACAACAACAATCAAAATTTCTCTGGAGGACAATGTGACAATGTAAATCCAAAGTTTTAAACCATGCACATGCACTTGACTGAGAAATTCCCAGAGACTTGTCCTGAAGAAGTTAACTAATGATTTAGCTAAAAGTATGTTTCTCAAAGTATTATTTTACAGTATAAAACTGGAAATAACCTAGATGTCCCTATAACAGAAACTGGTTATAATCTATTACAAATAGGTCTATACCATAAATTACCAGATGGCTATTACAAATAATGCTATAGGAATATATTCATTGCCATTGAAAGCTACCTACGACATAGTGTTTAAATGGGGGTAAAAGGCTGAAAAACTGTATATATTACAAAAATTATGTACTTGTACAAGTAGGTTCGTATTCGTGATGCTTACGACAAGGTAGAGGGATAGTAATCTTTCTACAATGAATATTATTACTTAAGTAATAAAAACTTTTTACACAGATGAGATATTGATAACATAAAAGTCAATCCATTCTCTCTTTTAAATAGCTGAAGATAGTTTAAATAGTTTACAATATGAGCAGGGGTGCCTGGCTGACTCAGTGGAGAGACTCTTGATCTTGGGGTAGTGAGTTTGAGCCACATGTGGGGTATAGAGATTACTTAAAAAAATTTTTTTTTCTTTTTAGGAGAGCGAGCAAAAGCAAGTGAGCCAGAGTGTTGGGGGGAGAGGGACAGAGAGGGAGAGAGTCTTAAGCAGGCTCCATGCTCAGCACAGAGCCCCATGCAGGGTTTGATCTCATGACCCTGAAATTATTACCTGAGCAGAAATCAAGAGTCGGATACCTAACTAACTGACCCACACAGGCGCCTCCAAAATAAAATCTTTAAAAAAAGTTTATAGTATGAGCAGATTGTTTTAGATGCAAGGACTACTACTGACCTTTAAGGATCCTCTAGAGTCAGTACTCTGTGGTGGAAGACCAGGGTTTTTTTAAATTTCTAATTTGTTACAGACTAGCATTTTTATACAATACATGAAAGATGAACTACTAGAAAAATAAAAGTTACCTAAAATATAAACTTCATTTTAAAAATTAAATTCACAAACATGAAATTACTCTATCAGATTGCTTAAAAAAAAGTTTCTAAATTCTTACTTTCAATTTCTGCACCTATCTGGTCCTTGACAGGTAACGGTCCACAGACCATGCTCTCAGTAAGCAAGGCTCTAAGTGATTAAGAGGCCTTTTGGCAACGGACTCATCACTGCATCAAGTAGACCAGATTCTGATTGAACATCTGGACAATCTTCTGCAACAGAAGGTAACTTTCTCCAATAAACAGGAGCATTTGGGCTCTTTCTCTATTTTGTTTACCATACTTACTAGTCTACGATGTTTTTCTTATGCTAATAGACCTTTTCAATAGTCATATAATTTTACACCATCAGTCATTTTCAAAAGAATCAAACACAATCTCATATAGTAGAAACCTGGCTTCAGAGAACTAACATTTTCCAAATCCCGAGGAAACAGTAGTCATGAGGACATAGCAAAGAGGATGTGCCAGAAATACAGATTCGTCTGGTTGAAATGGGAGCAATGAAAAATGTACATATTAATATTGAGGGTTTAAGTTGCCTATCTGCTCCCAGAGTTAAGCAGAAGAAAAGGAGACAAAGTGCCAGTCCCTTGGCAACATGAATATATTCCCTGGGGAAAAGCTGAATGAATCCCTGCCCCTCTACCTGAGGAATGAACCAATGATGGGCTTCTCTGGACTCATGCCAAAGAAATAGGAATATAAACATCTTACTTCGTGTTGAGATTAAAAAGAATTTAAGTGCCAAGTGATTCCCTGAAATTATGTAGCTTGGTTTGCAGAAATAGAGGGTCAGAGTTTAGTAACAGCAAAGAAACTGAAAGTACCATGGATCAGAACTGAGGATTCTCAATCAGCATTTAGGTATGGAGGGGTGCGTGGGTGGCTCAGTCGTTAAGCGTCTGCCTTTGGCTCAGGTCATGATCCCAACATCCTGGGATCGAACCCTGCATCAGGCTCCCTGCTCAGTGGGAAACCTGCTTCTCCCTCTTCCACTCCCCCTGCTTATATTCCCTCTCTTTCTGTCAAATAAATAAAATCTTTAAAAAAAAAAAAGGGTATGGAAACACTTTATGTAATTATAATATTTTTAAATTGCTGCAAATTTAATCTGTTGGTAGAAAAACGAAAAACTATACCTAGCACAGTGCCTACACACAGTAGGTGCTCAGTAAAAGCTTAGCTAAGAGTTTAGCTTTTCAAGCTGTCCTAGAATGGCAATCAAAAAAAATTTTTTTTTAAGATTTTATTCATTTATTTGAGAGAGTGAGAGTGAAAGCAGAAGCACTGGGAAGGGGCAGAGGGAGAGGGTGACGGAGTCTCCCGGCCGAGCAGGGAGCCTGACGTGGGGCTCTATCTCAGGACCCTGGGATCATGACCTGAGCTGAAGGCTGACGCCCAATTGACCGAGACACCCAGGCGCCCTCAAATGCTTTATTCTTATCAGGTAAGAAGTTGAGAGCTAGATCAAAAATATGAGCAATGATTCAGTATGAAAGGAATAGAAAAGACTAATATACTTAAACCAAAGACAGGCAGAAACCAGAACTAAAAAGAAATGCAAACAGAAAGCTGTAAAGTAGTAAATGAAGTTTCTCAGACAGTCAAAAGGGAACAGGAAGATGCAAATTGGTAGCACTGAAGACTTAAAGAAAAAAAAAATTCTCACTGAAAGCTAAGAATGGTCAAATTCAACCCATGAGGTCTGAAGTATTAGATTTTTTCCTCCCACCTCATACAAAGTATGCATTTTTAAAATTGAGGTAAAACTTATACACAGGATGGTGTGCAAATCTTAAAAGTGCAGTTTCATAAGGTTTTATGTATGTACACATCCAGATCATGGTAACGAACGTTTTCCAAGCTTCCTCCCAGTCTGTAACACCCCCTCCACCCACCACAAACTGATCACCACTTAGCAATTTTGCCTGTTTTCGATGGTCATGGTATCATACAGAATGTATTCATGTTGGCTTTTTTCACTCAAACCCAAATTTTGAAATACATCCCTATTTTTTTTTTTTTTTACATCCCTATTTTTGTGGGCCTCAGTAGTTTGTTCCTTTTTACTGCTGAGCAGTAAGTACTCCACTGCCTGAAGGTGCTACAACTTGGTTTAGCCATTCTCCTGTGGACGGACATCTGGGTTGTTTTCGATTTTCTGCTATGATGAACAAAGCTTTCATGGATGAGCCTTCTTGTGCAAGTCGTTTGGTGGCCGAAAACACTCATTTCTCTCTGGTATATGCCTAGAACAGACTGCTAAATTACAAGATAGGTGTGTGTTTAACTATAGTAGATTGGGCCAATTTTCCAAAGTGATCCTATCAATTTAGCAATGCTGGAGAGATCTCATATAAAGTTTTTAAATTTAAAAAGAGTTCTTGGTTGAAACACAAGTTTTGAGACTTTTTTGTTTTGCTTTGCTTTTTTATTTCCATCTTTCAGACCAGGGATAACATAGAGTGGTCACACCTCAGAGGATTTACAAGATAATTTGGGGGGAGGGTGTGAGAAGAAAATAATACAATTTCTATTTTAGTTTCTTATTCTCTTACCTACAAAGTAAATTTTACTAATACTTAATATATAAATTGACGCTTGTGTCCTTATTCAGATGGCTGTATTTATTCACTTTGGGCACACTGTGATTTATTGCCATTTGAGAGTGCCTGGTTGAGCAAAATTATGGAATATTCACTTCTAAATGAACTCACGCCAAATGAACAAGTGGCTAAGAGGAGTCCTGCAAAGGTAATACCAATAATGTAAGCACGAACACGGAAATGGCCCAGCTGACAGTTCTATTATAGAAAATCTCTTCAGAAAAACTGTGACTATCTAGTCAGATCTCACCAAAAACGGCAAAAAATATTCCAAAAGTTGATTTTTTTAAAAATACAGAAAATCTATTACTATTAATATTTTGCTAATAAGAATTTTAAAACAAATTACATCATCTGTCATCCCCTTTCTTTTCTATTTATTTTATAATGTATGTAGCAATAGTACATTGTACATGTATATATAATTCAAAGTAAATTTATATATATTAGAGATTTTTACCAATTGGGCACATAATCAAAAGGGTTCAGAGACTCTTATTTTAGCATAAGTATTTTTAATATCAAGCTAGTTAATCCTTAGGTACAAATAAAACTTGTATTAAGTCATATGCATTATAAAATATATTTCATTAGAAACAGCTAGTTGGCTACTGAATGCTAATATAATACACCTGAACAGGGAAGAGGACAGGAATTAATGGGAAGAGCCATGAGGGAACTTTCATGGGTACAGATACTATCGTCTATCTTACAAGGGGTTTGGAGTATACCAATGTATACATTTGTCAAACTCACTGAATGGTACATTTAAGTATGTTTCAGTTTATATAAATTTTACCTCAGAAGGCAAAAAAAAAAAAAGAAAAAGGATCTATAAAAAATATTGACCTCTAGTTAATGATAATGCATGCTGAAGTGTCTAGAAGTAAATTATACTGATGCCTGCAACTTACCTTAAAATGCATTAAAATAAGATGGACTGCTGTATGGATAGAGGGATGGATACATGAATAACAAGATAAAGCAAGTACGGTAAATGTTAATTGCAGAATTTAAGTGGTGGACAAAAGGTGTTCACTGGACAATTATTTTAACTTTTCTATACATTTCAAATGATTCATAACAAAAGGTTGGAAAAAAATAACCTATCTACTCAAAAGTTGGAAATTAAAAACAGTGTAGTGATACAGGGGGAAAGTTAGAAATCCAAAAAGGAAAAAAGGTAGGAACACCCAAACACCGCTGCTTGGTTCTTTTACACACACTCTATCTGTGATGTGAGAATTATACCTATTTCATGGACTAGTACATTAAAACTTAGAAAGATTACAGAATATGCCTAAGGTCACAGAGTATGAAGCACAGCCAAAAGCGGAATCCAACCTGACAAATTTACTAGATGAGTGCATCCTCTTGGCCCACATTCCTCACAAGGGGCTGCCTAGGACCCAACAGGTTCCCTACAGCAGGGAAGCTGCTTTTCCATTCAAGCATGGACCTTCTTTGATAGAATAGTCCTCCCTATAGTCTGAACCAAAATCTGTCTTCCCCATGTTTTTCCTCCTAGGTCTGATCCCTTGGGGCCATACAGAATCTAATCCCCACAAGACCCACCTTCATAGCGAGTGACTGTATTTGAAATATGAATAAGTAGGATTTTTTTTTTCAGTTAGCATTTTGTAACATCATCTACAAATTTATAGCTAGGTGTAAAATGGAGATAATGCCTTAGCAAACTGGAGTGGAAATAACATGAGAACATACATGAAGCATACAGCACCGTAACTAACGGAGTAGGGATTCAAATATCTTTTTCTAACCCTTACCTTTCCTTGGAAATTGTAACATGCCTCTCACTATAAAATACCTTTTTTTTCTAAATTAAAAAAAGAAGACATGTGTCCTTTCTCTGAGGAGTTTATATTAAATAGGGAAGAGATATAGATTTTTCTTTCCTGTACTTATTTTATCTAACAACCTGATTTTGTTTCCTCCTTTTATTTTCCATTTTGCCTTGGTTGGGAATTACAACTTCTAGGAATTTCATGTGCAATTAGATATACAACTAGGACTACTTCTACAGCACTTTTTTGTTTCAAAATTACTACAGGTGGCCAACCTAAGTAAGCAACTTGTTAATGGAATTTTAAGTTTTGGGTTTTTGTTTTTTTTGACTCTCCAAAGTTATTTTCACAGCCTAATGGAACCTGAAATCTGAGATTGTTAGTACTGGAAGGAACCTCAGAGATGATAATTTTATAGTTTCAGAAATGGATGTTCAGACAGTTGAAATAATTAGCCCATAACAGAGCCCAAATCAAATACCACGCCCCACAATTCCCAGGCCAACTGTTTTTTCTATTTTACAAACATACTGAACTAAAAAAAAAAAAAAAAGTGATTATGTCCATCCATTACTTCAACTTCACTAATTTCAGCCTGGCCACCCGTGATGTCACTTCCTTTTGTGAATGGGTGGTTTGTTTTTTTTTTTTTCCCCTGGGTCTAGCTACCTTCACTTGACTGTAATACATTTTAGCTCACACTCTTATTTATGCCGATATTTCCCACGTCTACCTCTGTTCCCCAAGGATACCAACAGAGCCTCCAAGATGCCCTGACCCTCCTTTCCACTGTATTTCTCATTTCAAACAACTAACTGCCAACTAGGATAAAAATCAAAAGTAAAAGGGGTTTATTTTTAAAACACAAAGCACACTCGGCAGTGTTGATCTCCTCCTCGCTCAAAGGGCCCGATTAAAAAAAAAAAAAATTAAAGCTGTGTAATACACGCAGATGCTTTCTAGAGAAAGAGCCCTACGACAACCTTGCTAGATGGGAAGAGAGAGCTATTGTGGGCTGTAGCGGGAGGCCAAGGAGAAGGTCTGGGATCCGACCTAAAACAAATATGGAGGTGAAAAGGCACGAGGAGCTTCCCGAACCCACCAGCCGGTGCCAGGCGGCGAGCTCCCGGCTACTCCGGGTGGGTCTGCAGGAGCGACGGGCGGCGGGGAGGCACGGACGCCAGGACAATGATGGGGCCGGCGGGGCTCCCGGAACCGCGCTCAGGGAAAACTCAACAAGTCTGGATGGCGGAGGAGGCGCCGAGGGATGGATGAACGGCTGCCAAGAGGCTCCCGCTGGCCTCTGGATGACCACTAGCCCTTTCCAGGATTCGCCGCCGCGGCCCCCGCCGGCTCGCCGACAGCCATTTGCATTACGCTCCCCTACGTGCCCCGACGTTCGCCCGGGACCCGGCTTCCCACCCGCGACCCTGCCCGCAGCCATACCTCCCGCCCAGGCCCGCTGCCCCCGCGGCGCGGCTGCCGGGCTTCCCGGCGGCGGGCCTGCCCGGGCCGGAGCCGCCTTCGAGAGGGGGCAGAAGGATGGCCGCCCTCGCGGGGAGCGGGCGCGGCCCGGAACCCTCGCCTCCGGCCCGGGCACGTCCTCCATGCGCAGCGCCGCCCGCGCCGCCGGCCCCGGCCGCGGCCGGCTCAGGGCGCCCGGGCTCCGGGCTGAGGCGGATGGGGAAAGGGGGCGGGCGCGCCATCATGAAGGGGAAAATGGTGGGCGGGCGGGCCCGCCCGCGGCCGCCGTACTCACCCGGGCCGGCCAGTGCGGGTAGCCCTTCATCTTGGCGAAGACCAGGTCGCCCGCCTTGTACTCGCGGGGCCGCGGACGCGCCATCCCGGCCGCTTCCTCCCCCGGTCGTCCTTGGTCGCCGCGAAGATGCCGGGAGGCCGCCCCCCCGTGGGCCGACGGACTGCGCCGCGCTCCCCGCGGGCCTCGAGCGGGCGGGCGAGCGGCCGCTCCGACGAGGGGAAGCGGCGAGGCGGCGGCTGAGGCGAGGGGTGGGCGGGGGGCGCAGCAGGCCCGGCAAATCACGGCCCGGCAGCGGGGGAGGGGAGCCCCCGGCCGCTCGGCTCTCGCCCGCGCCGAGGTCCCCGCCGCCGCCGCGCGCAGCTCACAGGCGCCGCGTCGCCTGCCTCATGCCGCCGCCGCCGCCGCCGCCGCCGCCGGCCTCCCTCCCGGGCTCCCGGGCGCGGCGCGAGCGCCGGGCCTCGCGCCTCCTCCGAATTCCTCCTCGGGCAGCGACCGCAAACACGATCTTATTATTGTTCTCGCGCGCGCTCAGCATCCCCCCCGCCCTGCTTCCCGCTCCCCTCCCCTCCCGCGCCGGCCGGTTAATTCCTAGGTACACGGCCGGCTTTCGCCCAGAAACCGAGCGCGCCAGCCCGGCTGCTCGGCGGGCGGGCGGGCGGGCGGTGGGCGCGTCCTCCCCCAGCACCGAAGCCCGCGCGGGGCGGGCGGGAGCGCCTACTCCGGAGGACGCCCGCCGCCCGCTCTCTTTTGTTCTGGGCCCGGAGCTGCCTGCCGCAGCCCAGCCAATCACCACCTGGCCGCCCCCCTCCCCGCCGGCCCGCGCCACTCTAGGGGGGCGCTCCCCCACCCCCTGCGCCCCCCAGTCCCACGCCCGGCCACCCCCTGCGAGCCACTGCTGCGGGTGCTCTCGGGTGAGTGGGGCACAAAGGCGCTGCAGGCCTGGGAGACGGCTGCGCGAGGGGACCCGCTGCCCTGAGCATCAGGCTGCCTGCAAAGAGCCCCGCTCTGGAGCCAATGACCTTTTTGGGTCCTCGCCCCAGGTCTGCCCTTGACAATGCAGTGTGACCCACCGAGGGCAGGCTCTTCAGCCGGAGTCACGGGCGGTGGCTCTCCTTTGCCTGGCGGCACAGGCGGGATTCGAACGCGGACCTACAGGACTCCAGAGTCCAAGCGTGGTGGTGCTTCTGGCCATGCGTGGGCCTTACAGGCCTGTAGTTTGGGGAAACGGACTTAACGCTGGCGGGTCACTTGTTTCCAATCCTGGCAACATTTCGGACAACGTGTTTTGAATCTGCCTGATGATGAATCTGCTTCTTTCATCATCTCGAAGCCCACCTGTAAGAAGAAGTCACTGGCGCAGCCCTTGAGTGTGACCTACTTCCTATGGCCTTCACTTGTCACAAGGACAGTTCTTGTTCGTGTCTGTCCCCTCTTCTGAGCTTTCCTGCTCTTCCCTTTTATAGAAGCTATTCATTTCTATCAGTACCTGCCTCCCTCACTTGCCTTGGAGAGAGAGAGAGAGAGTGTGTGTGTGTGTATGTGTTGGGTGGCGGACCAACCCCTGCTCTTGTTCTTGGTGCTGGACTTCCAATAATGGGGCTTTGAAGTCTCTAGACTTCCTGAGGCTTATTGATGTTGTTAGTAGCGCTTGAGATAACCTACTGGGGTTTCCTTACTACTTGTATCTGGTGATTCTCCTTTTTAGATATCACGCCTTCCTCATGGGTGCTCAGGCTCACCTGTCCTCTTTTCTCACCGTAGAAGACCAGTCTAGGTCCTTTTGTCTCCGTTGTAATAGCAAGTGTCAGTCCTTTTGGGCAGCTACAACAAAATACCACAGAAGGGGGGTACTTATAAACAAAGGAAAGTTTCTCACAGTTCTGGAGGCTGGGAGGTCTAAGAACAAGGTGCTGGCGATTCTGTGGACTGGCGAGGCCCCACTTCTTGGTTCCTAGAGGACAGTCTTTACTCTGGGTTCTTCCACAGGTAGGAGGGGGAGGAGGGCATGGCAGCTCCCTGAGGTCTCTTTTATAAGGGCACTAATCTCATTTATCAGGGCTCTACCCTCATGACCTGATCCCCTCCCAAAGGCCTCACTTCCAAATACATGGGACATTAGGATTTAGCATCTTGACTTTTGGGAGGACACCAACGTTCGATCCCTAGCTGTCTGCTAACGTGTCTCCCACTTCTACGACCTGTCATGTGTATCTGTCATCATGCCCAGCTCATGAACCTGTGAATGGTTCCCATATCCTCATATGTCAAACCGAAATCCCTCTGATTAGCTGCCAAAGCCCTAGCTGTTGACGGCTTGCCCCCTCCGGTCTGGCCTCCCTGTGGGCATAGCGTGGCAATGGGGGACAGGGAAGAAATGAAAACAGACAGGTTGTCAGTTGGAAGCCACGGGGAGACTTTCGGCGGAGGAGGGACATGGTCACGGTTTGGGGCCAAATTACTCCGGTGGCCAGTGTGGAGGTGGATTTGAAGGTAAGAGTCTAGAGGCAGAGGCTCAGTTGGGGGGCTCTCCCAGGCGGCAGAAGGGCTGAGACAGGGCTTGCTGACTCACTGGGTGGCAACTGGGTAGGAAGAAAAAATCAAAAACCATTCCCTGGTTTCTGGCTTAAGCAACAGGATGATTAGTTTTGGCACTCAGTTGAGGAAATCCATGAAGAAAGGGCAATTTGGGGATGAGATAATGAGTGGTTTTGTGTGTCGAAATTTCCGTAGGGCGTCCAGAAAGAGGAGTTTAGTGAACAGCAGAATGTACAGCTTAAAGAAAGAAGTCAAGGCAGAATATAGAGATTTGAGTGACGTTAATATACAGGTGGTGGTTGAAACCCTGTGGGAGGTTCCCGGGGGACTGTGTCAACCAAGAAAAGCAGTGGCCAAGGATGGAGCCGGTAACACCAACCTTGAAGGGTCAGGCAGAAAAAGAAGAGGAGAGTAGTGCTGGAGGAGCCAAAAAAAATCAAAATTAAAAATTAAAAAATTAAAAAATTTCCAAAAGGAGGGACCTGTCCAGATAGATGCCACAGGAAGGTCAAGGGAGCTAAGGAAGGACAGAGGTGCACTGAATCTGGTGATTGAGACGTCTTTGGTGACCTTGGTGGGAACTGTGTCACTGAAACGGTGATGGGAAGAAACCAGGGAGCAGTGGCTTCACATGTGAGTGAGAGGCAGGAAGTGTAGACCCTTCATTCCCAGCAGGGGAGGACTACCAAGAATGCAGGAAGGGTGAGTTGTCCCATTGCGATTGGCTACTTTGTCAAAGATTGGAGAAATGTGAGTTTATAATGAGGAAAAGCAGTCGGTGGAGAGGTTGAAGACAGAGGCTAAAGAGGGGATCGTTGATAGGGTTTCTTGGTTTTGTTTTGAGAATGTAGAGATTTCTCCCCGCTAGGCTTTGGTTTCAGGGCTTCCTCAAAGCCTGGTCTCACTGCTCAGGCCACGTCATCTGCCTGCCTCTCGTGCCCGGACCAAGTCAGCCTCCATAGCAAGGGGATCCCCTTCCAGCCTCCTTCTGCCTGGTCCTCGGGAATCTCCTTATGCACTTGGCTAAGAGCCCATCCGTCTCCGCAGCCAGGCGGGATGCAGACCACCTTGTCAGCACGGTGCTGCTGGGGTTGAAGCATTGCCCTGTGGCTTTCACTGCAGACAGGGCTTTCAGACTGGTTCCTCTGCTTTCATGCAGAGGGCTGTTCCTGTGGCTATTCCAGAACAATGCGCTATTCAAATATTTAACAGATAATAACTAACCCTTTAGAGATACCACTAAGACCATTAAGAGTCTGATGTGTTTTATTTTAGTTTGGCCCCAAGAGCTGGTCTCTTTGCAATGTCAGAATAGAACACATTAATTTTACTTCTGAAACTTGGAAAGAACTCAATTCACAAATGATAATAATATCAATGTCCTTTGATCACTTTTGATTTTATTATCCTAAAATCCCTACGGGCTACTATTTCGCCCTGCCCTTGGCACTTTGGTCCGCTTTTTGCCGTTCCTCTTCTCACTCACACACATCCACACAGTTTGTTGACCCTGTTCGCTTTTCACCTTCACCTTTCATATCTTGACTCAAGTTCCTAATAAAACTCTAACAGTTCCTTCAGATTTGTCCCCCAGATTCCCCCCACTCTATGATGTTTCAGTTGCCTAAAATTGGTTCTTCCTCCCCAAATTATGTATGAGATGATATCTATAAAGCACCTAGAATAATGCCTGGCAAATGGTAAGGACTCACTAAATATTAGTTGGTAGTGTTATCTTTGTTGTTAACATGGTGCGGTGAAAAGAATTGTGGAAAGGGAGTCAGGAAATTTGCTTTTAATCACACACACACACACTCACACACACATATCCATATGTCCGAGGGAGTTCCCCGCACTTTGCAGCAGAGTTCATTTCTACTACTTTTGCCACTAGAGGCGTCTTTCAAATGTCCCAGAGGAACTGGTCTCATATTCCTTGAAAGAGAAAGGTCTATAAGACACTGACACCTTCTTGAGAGTCAGTGAAAGGACTGTCGTGTACTACCTGTGGTGAGAGAGAGAATGCCCCCCTTGGTGAGAGCATTGGACAGTTCTGGGTTGGCAGAAGGAACCATTAAAGTCAACATGGGCGTGATAGGGCGACAGAGGGGTCAGTTGCATTGCTGTACTCAGGCCACTAAGGAGAGGAGAAGAGAGCACCCTGATAATGATCCCAGAAGCATTTTATGGTCTTTGAAGATACTACTAGAGCCACCTGCAATCTTATTTGCAGAAGGAAAGGAGGATTGTTTCAGGTCCTGGGAATTCTACACCCTGACACTCAGAGTTCAAAGGCTGTTTCCATTGCGATTGCTTTTTCATTCTCACCCTCTTACTCTCTCCTGTCCTGGCTGAGGAGCAAACTGGAGAACGTGAGCAAGTTACTAAGCTTTTTGAGGGGGAGGGGATTCAAGATGTAAAAGACATTAAAGTCTTGAAGAATTTGTAGCTCTGACCACCATTTTGGCTAGCATAATTCCAACATTAGCATAGATGCTGCTGAAGAGAACATTGGATCAAGTTTGCATTCATTTCTTTGTTTATTGAAAAAAATATTTGTTGAGTAGCACTATGCACCAGTCATTGTCCTAGGTCTAGGAGCCATGGAGAACCCGGAGGATGGTGAAGGAGTGACAACCATGCCGCATGGAGTAGTGTTGCAGGAGTCTGGGGAGAGTACGGTATCTAAGTTCAACCATCTGAACTATGTGGAGTGAAGGCTACTATGTGGAGTGAAGGATCTGGGAGAGACAATGCCTGGATAGTTCTAGGCCTAAGCGTTACGATGCATAGCAGCTTTTGTTTTCACCCTCATGGAGTTCCAACCTACCATGTGAATACTTATAAATAAGCTGCTGGTATGGAAGGGGAGGGGCACATGGAGAGAGACAGGCCCTAGAGAATGAAAGAAGGCAGAGAGGACATCCGGCCAGTCCCCAACTCTTCCGGGCCCCCTCATTGAAGTGCCAGACGTGAGTGAAGTCATTCTGGATCCACCAAGCCCAATTAAGCTACTCTAGCCCACAGTATGTCTAGCCGGAGACATACTGTCCCTCTTGACCCTTGCCCAATTGTAGAGCCGTGTGAAAATAAATGGTGGCAGTTTTAAGCCATAAAATTTTGGAGTACGTTGTTATGTAGCAACAGATAACTAACTGAAGCAGAGTTTAAAGGTAGATTAGATACAGCTAAAGAGAGCTAGTGATGTGGAAGATAGGCCAAAAGGAAAAATACTCAGACTGAAGCCCAGAGAGATAAAAAGAAAGGAAAAACACCAGAAAATAACATAGTATAGACACATGGGCTTTATACTGGTTCATATTTGTAAGAGAAAAGAAAAAGAGGATAGAAGCAATATCTGAAGCCACAATGGCTAAGAATTTTCTAAAACTGATGAAACCTATTAAGCCATGGGTTAAAAAGTATTTTGAGGGCCAATCCTGATAAATACAAAGAAAACCACGCCCAAGAACATTATAGTAAAATTGCTGAAACCCATAGGCAAAGAGAAGGCAAACACAAAATTACATTCTCTTCAATGGTGTGGCAAAAAGACTGATAACCGATTTACCAACAGAAAGAAAATAACTACAACCTGAAATCCCGAAACCAAGCGAACTGTCTTTCAAATAAAAGAGAAAGACAATTGTTAGGCAAGTATAAACCTAGAGAATTCAGCAATCATAGATCTGCATTAAGTGAAAGACTAAAGGGAGCTAGTCAGGCAGAAAGAAAATGATCCCAGATGGAGGCAGGGAGATGCAGGAAGACATGAAGAACAATGGAAAACATGAATATTCAAGTAAGTCTAAATAAACAGTGACTGTATAACATTAAGAAATGATGAATTACTTTGGTTCTATTTATGGAGAAATAAAAATTCACAATAATTGTGAGACCGAGGGAAACAGAATAAAAAGGTCTAAGGTCCTACTACAGAAAGTATTAAGGTAATAACACAGAAAGTGGCCCAAGTACCAATATTACATTTTCATAAGTTAAAGATACATGTTGTGACCTCTCAACAACTAAGAGAATAATAAAAGAATGCTTAACTAATGGGAAGGATAGCAAAATAGTAAAATAATACAGAACCCAAGAAAGCAGGAACAGAGAGAAAAAAGAACACAGAATAACATAACAGGGATATAACAAAGAACATAAAATATGGGTTAAATATGAAATAAATAGTCATATAGCATATTTAAACCCAAACATCAGGGATCATATTAAAGGTAAAAAGGACAAATACTTCAATTACAATTAAAAGATTGTCAGACTGGGGATGCCTAGGTGGCTCAGTCAGTTAAGCATCTGCCTTTGGCTCAGGTCATGATTCCAGGGTCCTCGGATCAAGCCCCATGTCTGCTTTCTCAGCAGGGAACCTGCTTCTCCCTCTCCCTTTGCCTGCCACTCTGCCTGCTTGTGATCCCTCTCTCTCTCTGTCAAATAAATAAAAAAAAAATCTTAAAAAAGATTGTCAGACTGGATTAAAAAATCAGTCAACCTAATACTGCTTATAAGAGACACATCACAAGTAGGGATATTGAAAGGATGAAAGTAGATGTTTTTCTATTGCAAAACCAATAGAAAATGCCATTCCTAATAGTCAGACAAAATAGACTTTAAGACACAAAGCATTGCGGTAGATAAGCGGCTCTCAACCAGGAGTGATTTTTGCCCCCCAGTGGACATTAGGCAATGTCTAGAGATATTTTTGATTGTCACAACTAGGGGTGGGGATGCTACTGGCATCTAGTGGATAGAGAACAAGGATGCTGCTAAACATCCTACAGGACACAAGATGGCACCCCATCCCCCCAACAAAGAACTATTCTGCCCAAAATGTCAATAGCCACAATTGAAAAATACTGCTATAAAGAAACATTACATAAAAATAAAAGGTCAATTCACCAGAAAGAAAGAAAATTCTTAATTTGTATACACTAATAACACAGTCTCAAAAATATATAAAGCAAAAAGTTGACAGAAATAAAAGAGAATAGACAAATCCACAATTATGTTGGGAGATTTCAAGATAGTTTTCTTGGGAGCTGATAGAACAAGTAGACAAAAAAATCAGTAAAAAGATAGATGGTTCAAATAACACAAGTAAAAAACATAATCTTACTGTAACACAGTACCAAATATCTACAGAATCACTGCATTTTAAAATACACATGGAACATTTACCAAAATTGACCATATGCTAGCTCATAGAGTTAGCCCCAACAGCTTTCAAAGGATTAAAATTAGGCATGATATATTCTCTGACCACAGTGAAATTAAGCTAGAAATCAACAGCAAAGAAGAAACTAGGAAACTCCCAAATGTTTGGAAATAAACAATATTTTTGTTGCCTAACTTAAAACAACCTATGAGTCAAGAAAGAAATCACAATGGAAATAAAAACATATTTTGAACTGAATAATGCTGGAAACACAATGTATCTAAACTTCTAAGATAAAGCTAAAGCTGTTTAGAAGTCTTAAATGCATATATTAAGGAAAAAAGGATAAAAAACAATGGTTTATGCATCTATCTCAAGAACTTAGAAAAATACAGAAAGGTAAACCCCCCCATAAAAAAAAGAAAAGGAAGGTAATAACAAAAAGCAGAAATTAATAAGCTATAAAAATATATCATAGAGGGGATAGGGGCACCTGAGTGGCTTGGTTGGTTAAGCATCCAACTATTGATCTCAGTTCAGGTCTTGATCTCAGGGTCCTGAGTTCAAGCCCCAAGCTGGGCTTGAGGGTAGAGTAGGCTGGGTGTGGAGCCTACATAAACACACACACACACACACACTCAGACGCATACACACGTAGATCTATATATATCTCATTACACACCCATGTATCTATATATATTTCAGAGGGGATCTACAGAGCCAAAGGCTAATTTTCTAAAAGGACTAAAATGGATAAGCCTCTGTCAAGACTGACCAAAAGAAATAGGGAAAGCACAAAACAAATATGAAGAATGAAAAAGGGACATTTCAAATTCTACAGCTATTTAAAATAATAAAAAGCAGACAATAGAAAATTTTATGCCTATACATTTGAAAATTTAGATGAAACTGACAATGTCCTAGGAAAATATATCTTACCAAAACTGACACAAGAAGAAAGAGAAATGTGAATATCCTAAATCTCCTAAAGAAAGAAATTCTATCTGTGAATAAAATCTTCCCTCAAAGAGAATTACAAGCCTAGATGGCTTTACTGGTGTATCATACCACACATTTTAGGAAGAAATAGTGCCAATCTCACACAACGCAGAGAAAAGACTTCCCAACTTGTCTTATGAGGCCAAAAGAATCTTTTTTAAGATTATTATTTTTTAAAGATTTTATTTATTTATTTGACATACAGAGAGAGATCACAAGTAGGCAGAGAGGCAGGCAGAGAGAGGAGGAAGCAGGCTCCCTGCTGAGCAGAGAGCCTGATGCGGGGCTCGATCCCAGGACCCTGAGATCATGACGTGAGCCAAAGGCAGAGGCTTTAACCCACTGAGCCACCAGGCACCCCAAGATTATTTTTAAGTAATCTCTATACCCAGTGTGGGTACAGAGATCAACCTGAGATCAAGAGTCACACAGTCTACCAACTGAGCCAGCCAGGCACCCTCCAACACAATCTTAATACCAAAACCTGACAAGTACAACACCAAAGAGGAAAAGTACATACCAATTGCTCTTATAGATGAAAAAATCTCAACCAAAATATCAGCAAATCAAATCTTGGTATATACAAAAAGAATAATATATTCTGGCAAATTTGAATCTAGTCTAGAATGTAGGTTGTTCAACATTTGAGAATCAATCAATATCATTCACAACATTAATAGATTCAAGGAGAAACATCACATGATCCTTTCAAAAAATTCAGGAAAATGATAAAATTCAGCACACGTTTTTAAAAAATAACAACTAGAAATAGATGGGAATCTTCTTAATGGAATAAAGCATTTCTACAAAAAATTTAAACTTCCTACTTAGTGGTGAACTTCTGAAATTTTTCCCTAGGATTGTGAACAAGACAAAGATATTATTATTCTCAAATATATTATTACTTCTTTTCAAGATTCTTTTCAAGATTCTCATCCTGTGAAATAAGGTAAGAAAAAAAAGAATAAAACACTGTTATTTGCAGATGACATAATTATGTATGTAGAAAGTCTAAATAAATCTATTGATAAACTAGTAGACTAAGTGAATTCAGCAATGTCATTGCACAAAGGGACAATGTAGAAAAAAATCAATTGCATTTCTGTATACGAGCAATAAAACTAGAAAATGAAATTTTAGAAATGTTACATTTGCAATAGCGTTAAAAAACATCAACTATGTAGAAGTAAATCTTATGAAAGATCTGTAGGAACTTTACACAGAAAATTGTAAAATATTATTTAGAGAAATAAAAGAAGACTAAATGGAAAGAGGTACTATTTTCTTAGATAGGAAGAGTCAACATTATAAATGTGTTAATCTTTCCCAAACTGATCTATGGATCACAAGTAAACCAAATTAAGTCCCAACAACTTCGTGTATGAATGTGTGTGTGTGTGTGTGTGTGTGTGTGTGTGTGTGTGTGTGTGTGTGTAAAATGACGAGCTGATTCTAAAACGTATATGAAAGGCAAAGAGGCAGGCATAGTCAACACAACACTAAAGAACAAAGTTCTTGGAGGAATTCCTTTATCAGATATCAATATTTATCAAGGTGAAGTGTTTAAGACAGTGATGTTATAGCATCAAGAGAGATAAAAAAAAAATGAGACAAAACTGGAAGAGAAACCAACCCACATATATTCGGATATTTGACTTATGAAAAAGATACATTTTGGGGAAATATCCTGCCTTTTACATAATTAGTGCTGGGTCGATAAAATTTCTTTACTTTTATCTCAAAATATATGCAAAAATCAATTCTAGGTATATTTTGGTTTTAAATGTGAAAAGTAGAAGAATAAAATAACAAATATGGGGAAGGCAAAACTGTCTTAAATAGGATACCCCTATCCCAAATCCCTGAATAACTAAAGATTTGATTCACCGATGTACACTAAAATTAGAAATTTAGACAACATTAAGCCAGTACAAAGACAAACTATCGAGTGTGAGAAAGTATTTGCAAGACATGTAATCACCAAGGGGCTTATATCTAGAATATAAAAAAGAACTCCAAATCATTAAGAAAAAGCAACAGCTCAGGGGTGCCTGGGCTCAGTTGGTTAAGAGTCTCACTCTTGATTTCAGCTCAGGTCATGATCTTATGGTTGTGGGATCGAGCCCTGCTTTGGGCTCTACACTCAGCACTAAGTCTGCTTATACCTCTCCCTGTGTTCCCTCTCTCTCTCTCTCTTTCTCAAATAAATAAATAAATAAATAAATAAATAAAATCTTTAAAAAAAAACAAAAAAACAGCCCAAAAGAAAAATGGTTAAAAAACTTGAACAGGTATTTCACAGAAGGTTTTGGACATAGGGCAAGGAAACAAATGAAAAGCTTCTCAAATCATTCGTTATCAAGAAAATGCAACTTACAGTAACAATGAAATACCATTACACTCCTGCAAGGTTAAAATTAAAAGTACCAACAATATCAAGTGTTGCCAAGTATGTGGGGTAACTGAAGCTTCCAAATGCTGCTCCCAGAAGTATAAATTGGCCCAACCCATTTGGAAAATAATTTGTCATTATTTACTAAAGTTTAAGATATGATACACTGAAGTTTAAGATAAAAAAATTCACTCTTGGGGTGCCTGGGTGGCTCAGTGGGTTAAAGCTTCTGCCTTCGGCTCAGGTCATGATCTCAGGGTCCTGGGATCAAGCCCTGCATCGGGTTCTCTGCTCAGCAAGGAGCCTGCTTCCCCCTCTCTCTCTGCCTGCCTTTCTGCCTACTTGTGATCTCTCTGTCAAAAAAAAAAAAAAAAAAAAAAAAAATTCACTCTTTAGATATATAAATGTGAACATATGTGCAACTAAAGTCATGAACAAGGGGCACCTGGGTGGCTCAGTCATTGAGCGTTTGCCTTTGGCTCCGGTCACGATCTCAGGGTCCTGGGATCGAGCCCCACATCAGGCTTCCTGCTCCGTGGGAAGCCTGCTTCTCCCTCTCCCACTCCCTCTGCTTGTGCTCCCTCTCTCGCTGTGTCTCTCTCTGTCAAATAAATAAATAAAATCTTAAAAAAAAAAAAAAGTCATGAACAAGAATTTTCTTAGAAGCATTTTTAACAGTCAAAACCTAGAAACAATCCAGTTGGATAAACTGTAGAATAGTCTTATAATGGAATGCTTCATAGGAATAAGGATGAACAAACTATTATCACAAGCAGTAACGTGAATTAACCTTATAATATTGGACAAAGAAGCCAGACACATGAAAGAATCAATACTGTGTGATTTTACTTACAAAAAAATTCAAAATGTATCTTTGGTATTAGAATTTGGGGCAGCAATTACCTTTAGGAAGGAAGATGTAGACAATTGTAGGAAAGGGGCACAGGAGACTTTTGGGTGCTTGTTATATTCTTCTCCATCTGGGGGAGTATTCACAGAATTCTGCTCACCTTATGACAATAAATCACACTGTTCATATTTTTTTCCACATCTTTTTAATTTCCATATTTGAATCAAGTTTATTTCAAAATAAACTGGCTGGCTTGGTCAATGGAGCAGGTGACTCTAAATCTTGAGATTGTGGGTTTGAGCCCCGTACTAGGTATGCAGATTGCTTAAAAAAATAAAATATTAATAAAACAAAATGAATGTTTTTTGGATCACAGCTAAAAATTCTGAAATCAACTCCATTTAAATGCTTTTATGTCCAATGATGCTGCTTTCCTTGAACAAATTCCTAAAGAAATGAAGGGTGTTTCTGGCTTTCAAAGTGACTTCGAGAACTAGAGGTAATTCTTAGAAGGTATATAAATTTCCAGATCATTAAGGGCCACTTACTAATAAATTTTGAACTTAGAAAGTTCAAAGAAATGATTCCATTCACTCCTGGATGCCCAGCACCTGACTCAGCTCTAGGCCAAGGGCAGCTGATAGGTTTCACCGTGTCAACTCTAAACTATTAACAATGGCTTCCTAACTATGCAGGAGAATGCTTCTCGAAACTGTATCCAGGATCAAGATTCTATGATTAGTTAGCAATGTCTGCCATGGGTACCAAAACCACAATGGTGACATATGCGACACATACAAATCACCTGGGGCTTAAAGATGCAACCATGGGATCTTGGCTGATGATGCAGAGCACTGAATTAAGAGCATCGTATACACAGGAACTCACCGTAGGACCAAAAGGCTTTGAGGCTTTTGATGGCCATTATGAAAGAAAAGTCCATGAATCAATCAGGAACACTAGTGACTGTGGAGGAAATAATGTTTGATGGAGAGAAAAGTAATAGTAAGGGAAATTGGCGGTGAGAGTGACATGGAAAAGAGAAACAGTACTTCTGACCTCCAATGTCTACACATCAACTCTTCCCCCATAAATGTTCTACAGAAAGCTGCCCTTTAGGACATTTATAAGCAAGTTTGCTCCTAATATTGAGAGACCCCCGGGCAAGAATAGAAAGTGAAGCCATGTATCAAATGAAAATATTTAAAAACTTATAAATCAGGCTAACATACTTTTAGATGAAATGTGTTCTGCCCCCCTTATTTTGGCAAATGAACCTTCGAAATGATAACACTGAAAATGTGTAAGCAGCTGTGGTCTCTAAGGGATTAAAAATGACAAAAAACAAAGATGATGACTATAATTATTGTGCATGTCTGGCTGTTCTGTGATGTTTGGGTGAGAAACAAACTAAAGGTATACATGGTTAATCAATTGTTTTATATTTATTCCATAACCTGTATTTCCCTGTCTTCATTTCAGCAAAATCGAGATTTGTGTAACATGCATTTTATTGGTAATAATCTTGAATTAGACATTACTAATTTCTGTGATCTATCACCGTATTGTTGGGTGATTTTAAAAAATTATTTCATTTGGGAGAAATACTGCTCTGCTGGGGCAATAGCAACGATAATTGCCAATAATATTCTCTAAGCAATATCTAGATTTGGGAACAAACCCAGAATCACACTCTCAGAGATATTTGTAGTCCCATATTCACTGCAGCATTATTCACAGATTCATAAGATTCCCCGTATAAATGAGATCATGTAGTATTTGCCTTTCTCTGCCTGACTTATTTCAATTAACATAATGCCTTGAAGTTTCACCCATGTTGTTGCAAATGGCAGAATTTCCTTCTTTTTTATGGCTGAATTATATTCTATTGTGTACACACACACACACACACACACACACACATTTTCTTCATCCATCCATCCATTGGTGGGCACTTAGGTAGTTTCCACATCTTGGCTACTGTGAATGATGCTGCAGTGAACGTGGGAGTACACACATCTCTGAGAGAGTGATTCTGTTTCCTTCAGAGCAATACCCAGAATTACTGGGTAATTACTAGGTGGGATCATTGGGTGGAATTACTAGATCAAAGGGTCGTTCTATTTTTAATTTTTTGAGGAATCTCTGTACTCTTTCCACCATGGCTGCACCAATTTCCACTCTACCAGCAGCGCAGGAGGGCTCCCTTTTCCCCACATCCTCGTTGCCACTTGTTATTTCTTTACTTTTCGATATTAGCCATTCTCACAGGTGACGTGATCTTTCATGGTGGTTTGCATATTGAGCACCTTTTTAAGTACCTGTTGGTCCTCTGTATATTTTTTTTAGAAAAACAGCTCTCCATAATTTTTGATGCTACTTACTTATATGTATAAAACTGAAATGTTTTAATTTGAAGTTTAATTGATCTTTATAAAATATTTTCATGAAGATAAACCAGTTTCTCATTCAAGCATAACATGTCTATTTTATGCTAAGGTAAAGGACATATACACATTTACGATTAGTTTGAGAGGGAAGCAACCATAAGAAACTCCTAACTCCAGGGAAAAAACTGAGGGTTGCTGGAGGGGAGGTGGGTGGGGGGATGGGGTAACTGGGTGCTGGGCGTGAAGGAGGGCAAACAATGGAATGACCACTTGGTGTTATATGCAACTGATGAATCATTAAATTCTATCCCTGAAACTAATAATACACTATATGTTAACTAAATTGAATTTTTAAAAAATATTTTATTTATTTATTTGACAGAGAGAGAGAGAGATCACAAGTAGGCAGAGAGGCAGGCAGAGAGAGAGGGGGAAGCAGGCTCCCCGCTGAGCAGAGAGCCCAATGCGGGGCTTGATTCCAGGACCCTGAGATCATGACCTGAGCCAAAGGCAGAGGCTTTAACCCACTGAACCACCCAGGTGCCCCTAAATTGAATTTTTTTTAAAAAAAGATTTGCTTTACTTGTTTAGTCTTGCAAAATGTTCTTCAGCCACGTGCAACAGTTGGATGGTAACTTTGTTAATGCCCAGTAGAATGATGAATCGGAATGCGAAAAAAGGAAAAACAGGAAGCTTAGTTCTACCTGGAAAAGATATTTTGTTATGCAAAAATGTATTGTATTCAAGCTATCAGAGGCTTTGACAAGTTTATTTTTTCTGTTCTCTTATGTAAGTGCTTCTCCCACTCAGATGTTCTCCACACTCCCAGCCGATGTTTATCATTTACATTGGAGCAGAGCTACCCACAAACCTTTGTGTTTTGACATAATCACCTTTGGTTTTAAGGTTGCAGGGAAACTGACGGACAGAAACTGTGGGACAGAAACTTTGCTCTGAGTCTGGAACACTTTTTGGTATAGGCAGGGTCCCAGGCAATGTTCCCTGTTTCCTGGGTCTGTGCCTGGTACAGTAGTGAGTGTAGGGCAAAAAGAGTCTCATACATAGTCCAATCAGTTTGGGAAATGTTCAGTTAAGGCACAGTAAGTCATCTTTACTGTGGGCATTCTTAGAGCTTCTAATTATGTTAGAGAATCTAACGGAAGGGCTATAAAGCTAACAAAATTGGGAGTCTTCAAGAGTGGAACAAAGGACACGACTCATCCCAAACAAATTCACCGGAGGGGTCCTTTACCTTTGGAACAACTCACAGGACTGGTGTGCTCCAGGGAGCAGAGTTTGGAAGATGTTGCTACACATTAGCGTACAAAGTTTCCTTTCCACAAGGGATGGGCAGGACCAGGCAGGCCCCCTGTAGGGCAGTGCAGTGTTTTTGGAAGAAGTTCTTCCCTCCTTGCTAGTCAGGGAGAGGAGTTGAAGAGGGAGCTCCAAGTCAGATCTGTGACTGACACATTAAAAGCAATTGGATTGAATCTTAAAAACAACAACAACCCAAAAATTCCCTGAATTTAGGGAGTTAGTTTGAGAAAGAGCCCTCTACCCAGTAGGAAAGGGGTTTCCCCAGAGAAGAAGAAATAAGTAAAACTATTTCTTGTAGTGGTGGTTAAAAGTTTGCACTTTGGAACCAGACTACCTACACTGAAGTTGGCTCCTCCTTTCATTAGCTGAGTGACCTTTGGCATGTTACTTAATTTCTCTGGGACTCAGTTACCTCTCCGTTAAAATGGGCTTGATAAGAGTATCTTTTTCATAAGGTTATTTGGGGCATGGAAGGGTTACTTTTCGCAAGCACTTAGGAACCAGCGAGGTACAGGGTAAATTTTAAGTAAAAATAAAATAAGTTGGATTTTTAAACAAATCAGTTATACTCAAATGGCTTCAGGGCAGGCAGAAGTGGTTGAAAAAATTAGGTGTAAGAAAAGGAACAGTGGGGGCTGCGGCAAATGGTGGGGGGCACTCGTAAATGGTGCTTAGCGGCAGCTCATTGCGACTACATTGGAATGAGGTCCAAGTATGTCTATGGCTTCTAATGTTTCAAAACAAAACAAAACAAAACAAAACACCAACCAGCAGTGAGTGGGACAAAGAAATATACAGACTAGCTGAATGTGGTTCAGGGGCTGCTAATTTGCATTTGGCAGTCGTCTGAGCTGGGCAGACCCTACCTGTTAGGAGCAAGGTTTTGGTGCTCATCAATGCAAAACCAACTGGAAATGGGTTGTAACTACTTAAAAAGGAAAAAGGGGGATGACGAAGACTTTCTTTTCGGATAGGTATGCTATATGCCGTGAGGAGTATGCTGAAGGCATCCTGCGTCCAAGGTCTTACAAAGACCCTGGATGTGTTTTGATATCAAAGCAATAAATTGGACCTGATTAAAAAGTAATCTTATCAAAAGGGTATTGATTCCATTAATCCATTAATTCCATTAATTTCTGGCAATCTGGGGACAAGTTCCAGTGATGGGTACCTGGTCTCTATTTTTGGCCTTGTTCTGATCACATGTGAATTAATGATCTGATGATATTTATTTATTTAAGATTTTATTTTTAAGTAATCCCTACACCCAATGTGGAGCTCGAACTCACAACCCCAGGATCAAGAGTTGCATACTCCACCGACTGAGCCAGCCAGGCACCCCTTTATGTTTTTTGGTAGATTGTGTAATTGGAAAACATCATTAACACCTTGGAATTGAATAAAAATAGTTTTTAAAACTTAAAACTGTTAAGTAATATCTTTGTGTTAATTTTAACACAGAGAGAAATACATAAAAGCAAAATTTCCCCTCTACCCCCCCCCCATCCCACTAGTCCTTATCCAGTTACACTCTCTAGATCACTGTTAACATCTTCTATTTGCAAAAATCACAAATAGTATCCTACTAAACATATCGGTCTAGAACTTGCTTGTTTCATTTAGGGATTAATTGCAGACATCTTTTGGTGTCAGGAGATAAAAGATGTATCTTTATATTGTTTCCAAATTTCCACGAATATATTGTTTCCAATGTTTCATTAACGATGCTGCGGTAAATATCCTTGTGCATGTACTTTTCCATAATTTTGAAAGTGCTTTTGAACAAAATTCCTAAAAATAAATTTGCTGGGTTATAGGTAGGGCTGACCCTTGAACAATGCAGGGGTTAAAGTTGCAGATCCCCCCATCCCAATGCGGCCGAAAATTCACGTGTAACGTTTGACCTCTCCAAAACTTAACTACTGAGAGCCTAGCATTGATTGGGAGCCTTACTAATGATGTAATCAGTTGATTAACACGTATTTTGTATGTTATATGCATTACATACTGTATTTTATAATACAGTAAGCTACAGAAAAAAATGTTAAGAACCTCAAAAGGAAAATACAGTTACAGTACTGCATTTATCGAAAAAACTCCGTGTGTAAGTGGGTCCCCACTTAGCCCTATTGTTCAAGAGTCAGCTCTATGCGCGTTTGAATTTTTCACCAACATCACCTCCAAAAGTTTACCAGCGGACCCTTCCAATTGCAACACGCCTCTTTCTCAACACATTCATGACACTCATCTTTAAATCCTTTGCCAACTTTATTTATTTATTTTTAAAAAGATTTTATTTATTTATTTAACAGAGAGAGAGAGGCCACAAGTAGGCAGAGAGGCAGGCAGAGAGAGAGGGGGAAGCAGGCTCCCCGCTGAGCAGAGAGCCCGATGCGGGGCTCGATCCCAGGGCCCTGAGATCATGACCTGAGCCGAAGGCAGAGGCTTTAACCCACTGAGCCACCCAGGTGCCCCTCCCTTGCCAACTTTAGAGGTGATAAACCTGTTTATCTTTGTCAACAGCCTCCAAGACAGCCTTGTCTCATCCCAACCTCCTGGTATGTGAGTTTCCTCTCACCCTGCATCAGAGTTCATCTGTGTGGCCATGGCTACATAATAGAAAAGGCTTAGTGGAAAAATGAAAAGCTTGTTCAAAAAGCAGGAAAAAGTGCCAACATAGGGACTAAAGGTACTATTTTTTTTTTTAAAGATTTATTTATTTGACAGAGAGAGAGAGACAGCGGGAGAGTGGGAGAGGGAGAAGTAGGCTTCCTGCAGAGCAGGATTCGGGGCTAGATCCCAGGACCCTGGGGTCATGACCTGAGCTGAAGGCTTAACAACTAAGCCACCCAGGCGCCCTAAAGGTACTATTAATAAAGGTTTTCTCTTTCTTCTGCAATTTCTCTCTCAACTTGTCATGGTGCTTTTTATATTTGCTAATTAATGTCATCTTAAGTAAAGAAAAATCACAATGTTAAAATGTTAGCAAAATTTACCATTCATCTTTATATGTGCAATGCCAGTTTTAAATGTAAACAGGAGAGCATTTAACTCATGCAGAATCACCCAAATCACACAATTCCTATTTCATGGCTTGTATATGCATATGTATTTTTTTCTTACCAGAATAGTGGAAGTGATGTACAAAATTAACTTAACTCTTTTTATTTCACGGTTCTTTGTTTTGTTTTGTTTTTTGAGAGAGAGAGAGAGAACACGTGCAAGCTGGAGGAAAAGGCAAAGGAAGAGAGAGAATTCAAGCAGATTCCATGCCCAATGTGGAACCCACTGTAGGGCTTGATCTCACAACCCCAAGACCATAACCCGAGCTGCAGCCAAGAGTTGGATGCTCAACTGACTGAGCCACTCAGGCACCCACTTAATATATGCACATTTTCCCAGCACTCTGGAAGCTGGTGACTTCCTAAACATACTAAACTTGTCCCTGCTTTGAGTCTCACTGAATTGCCACCAAAATTCTGAGCATTGCTAACACTACATGCAAAGGGGTGGCAAAAAACAGTGGTGCACAAACATATTGGAAGTATCCCCTAGGCTCACATGTCATCTCCATTGTCCTATGGACCTCCCTTACAAAAGTCCAAAGAGAAAATTATTAAGAATACCAATATGGTGGGGCGTTTGGCTGGTTCAGATGGTTAAGCGCCTGCCTTCAGCTCGGGTCATAGTCCCAGGGTCCTGGGATCGAGCCCCGCATCGGGCTTCCTGCTCGGTGGGGAGTCTGCTTCTCCCTCTCCCTCTGCCTCTCCCCCTGCTGATGCTCTCTCTCTGTATCTCTCTATCTCAAATGAATAAATAAAATCTTAAAAAAAAAGAGACTATCAATATGGCAATAGCAGAACTTTAAACCAAGTGCAGGACTCTTCTGAACACAGATCCTGTATGACGAGTAGATTGCATGCCCATGAAGCCAGCCCCAGGTAACCAGTAGAAGTGATATGTATGACCACCAAGGCTAGGTCATAAATGTCCCTGTGGCTTCTGCTTTGCTGTTTTGGATTGCTTGCGTTAGGGAAGTCAGTCCCCACATTGTGGGAACACTCAAATGGAACTCCAGAAATGCCTACTCGGGGAGGATTGGAAGCCTTTTGCCAACAGCTGGCACAAACTTGCTAGCCATATGAATAAGCCACCTTGCAGATGAATCCTCGGCTCTATTCTTGCCTTCAGATGAATTCAGCCCCAGGGAACATCTTGACTACAACCTTATGAAAGGACCCAAGACAGAATATCCCAGTTTAGCCACTCTGAATTCTCATCTACAAAAATAGCAGAGATAATAAATATTGGGATGCCTGGGTGGCTCAGTTGGTTAGGCATATGACTCTTGATTTTGGCTCAGATCATGATCTCGGGTTCGTGGGTTCAAGCCCCAGGTTGGGTTCTGTGCTCAGTAGGGAGTCTGCTTGAGATTCTCTCTCTCTTCCTCTGCCTCTCACTATCCCCCCCTCATCCTCTCTCTCTATATAGGTATATATATTTATATATAAAATCTATATTTATTTTTATTTATTTTTATTTTATTTATGTTTATTTATATATAAAATCTGTACCTATATATCTATTGTTTTTAGTTACTAAGCATTGCGTAATTTGTCACATAGCAATAGATACCTAAAACAGTGCTTTAATTCACATTTGCTTTAATTTTAATTAGATTTGGCATCTTTTTGCATGTTTGATGGCTACTTATTTTCCTTCATCTTTGATTTGCTCATTTATTTTTATTGGGTTATCTTTATCGTACTAATACATGAAGAGCTACACCAAGGAAATCAGCCCTTCGTTGGTCATATGCACTGCACCACGTTTTTCACAGTTTATAATTTATATATTTTTTTTACTATATTTTCCATTACAGGAGTTTTACATTTTTATTGTGGCTTAATTGACCAATTTTTTTCCATTGTGCCTTTTACATTTTGATTCAAATTTACTAAAGGTTTTTCTCAATTCTCAGTTATAAAAATGTTTATCCATGTCTTGTTTTAGTACTTTGATGATTTCATTTACATTAAAATTTTTGATTATTTAAAACAATTTTTTTTGGAGGGGAGTGTGACAGACAGAGGAAAGAGAAATCCAATTTCTTCACTTCACAATAGTTAGCTCATTATACAATTTCAATTATTAAATAATCCTCTCCCCACTGATCTGAAATACCATCTTATTCACATCCCAGACATCTATTTTGGGGTTTATTTCTGTACTCCCAATTATCTTCCATTGATCTGTCTATTCCTGTGCTAATGTTATCCTTTTATTTCTGGATAGCCTGGATATTTTCTTGAGTTTCATTTTTCTAGAATAATTTTGGAATCATTTTTCAACTTCAAATAATTAAGTGAATCAATATCCTTGATATTATTATTGCACCAAATTTATGAAATCGAGTATCTCTATGAGAGTAAAGTCTGCCTTCCCACTGGTTCGCGTCTATATTATGTGTTCCGATAGACTCTTAAGACTTTCTTCATTTAGGTCCTGTTTATTCCTGGGACTTAAACAAATTGAAGTATAATTGATACACAGTAAATTGCACATTTTTAAGGCACGCAACTTGATAAATTTCAATGAGTGTGTGTAATCACAAAAGCAGCAATGCAGTCAAGACAATGAACATATCCGTAATTCTCAAAATTCCCCCATGTCCCTTTGTAATCGTTACTTCCCCAAGTAACTACTGATCTGCTTTCTGTCACTACAGACTAGTTTATATTTTCTAGAATTCCATATATAAGTGGATTCATGCAATATATACTCTTTTATGTCTGGCTTCTTTTACTCAGCATCATTATTTTGAGATTCGTTCACATTGTTCCACGTATCCATAGTTTGTCTTCTTTATTGCTGAGTACTATTCCCTTGTATGAATCCACCACAACTTGTTTGTCCATTCAGTTGCTGAAGGGCGTTAGAGTGGTTTCCAGTATTTGGTCATTACCAATAAAGCTGCTATGAATACTTGTGTACAAATGTTTATAGACATGTGCTTTCTTTCTTTTTTCTTTGATAAATATGGAGAAGTGAGGTGTTTGGGCCATATGATAAATGGATGTTTAACTTATTAAGTGCCTATACCACTTGACATTCTCACTAGCAATGTAGGAGAGTACATTTTGGATCTTACTTTTTTTTTAAAATTAATTTCTGGTTTTATTGCATTGTTAAAACAGAATGGGGTCTGATTTTATTCTACTTTTTTGAATTGATGTAGGTTTTCTTTATGGCATTACAAAAGATTGATTTTTATAAATGTTGTGTTGGTACTTAAGTGGAGTGTTCACTGTGCTCAGGATATGGAAGGCAACCTTATTGATTATATAATCCAGAACTTTTATAGCCCTACTTATTTTTGTGTCTATTGTATCTGTCATTTGCTCAGAGAAATGAATTATAGTCTCCTACTGCTATTATGCTTTTGCCAACTTCTTATTATTTCTTTGCAGTTTTGTATTATGGAGTTTATTTATTGCAAGAAGATTCACGACTGCTGTAACTTTATTGTGGATTGTTCCCTTTAACATTCTAAAGTCTCTTTGTTTTATAAACTACTTCTTCACTTAATTTAACCCTACCTGATTTTAAATTATTACCCTGTATATAATTTTTATTAAATCCTTAAAGCAAATTTTGATTGTGGAAATTTTCAGACATGAGCAAAAGCATGAAAAAATAGTTTAACGAACTCACACTGTATCTAGTATCCAGTTCCAAAATTAGCGACTGATGGCCCATCTTATCTGTACTCTGAAAACTCCCTCTATACCTGGATTATTTTGAAGCCAATCCCCAATATTATATAACTTCATCTGTGAATATCTCAACATATATCTCCAAAAGACTCTTTAAAAATAACCATAATATGACAATCACTCTTAAACGATTGACATTCATTCTCTGATATCATTATGAAACAACATCATAGCATTCAAACTCACTTAATGGTTTCCTAATTTTATGGTCTATCGAAATCATGAGCCAGATAAAGCCCATATATTGCAATTGTGTCTTTTAGGCTATAGGTTTTCTGCTTCCTCTCTTTCTCCTCCTTGTAATATATTTGTCAGAAACACTAGATTTTTTTTCCTCTGTAGCATTTTCCAGAGCCTTGGTTTTGAAGAGTTCTCCTCCATGGTACTTAGTGTGTTCCTCAATCCTTGTATTTCCTACAAACTGGTATTTAGATCCAGAGGCTTGATCAGATTCAGGTTCAACATTTTGGCAAGAATACTTCACAGGTGGTGTTATGTACTTTCATCAATCAGCACATGAGGTCTACTTTTCTCATTTTAATAACATCTCATTTTTAAAAGATCCACTAATTTATTCTGGATAACGAAATGGTGTAATATCGTATCCTATAATTTCTTCTTCATTTGTTAACTGGATTGTTTCACTAAGAAGAGACCTTCTAATCAACTATTTGGTTACTCTCAGGTACAGTTCACATGGGAAAGTCAGTTCTGTTTCCTTAAATTTGCAAAACAATGAGTTGGTTCTCTAGCACTCACCAAAGGTAATCTATGAATTTCTCCTTTTCTTTTTTTATTTTGTAGTGTTATTATGAACTTATAGATTTAAAAATATTTGATGTGCTGCAATTCATTGGAAATTGTCATTTTTATTGATGTTGGAGTTGTCTCATCTTTGGACTTCGGGAGCACTTCAATTTACATCACGAGTCCCTTTGATATGACAATCAGAGCAGTCTTTGATACGTCCCTTGCTTTCTGGTATGATAAGATGTCCCAGATTTAGTTTTCTTGTCCCAGATATGGAATCAGTCATTTCCCCAAGAAGCTCTGTCTCTCTTCGGCGGGTAAAGATATTTAGAGATCATAACTTGGGTTCTAAGTACTGTGTTCTTTATGTTTTCACTTTCCTGCTATGTCTATGTTCTTACTTTGCCTTTCAACATTTCAGAGATGTTTTACTTTAGATATATGAGTTATGCTTTGTTCATTAATACATTTTAAGATTAACAAAATGAACCTGGCTATTTCTATAGTTCTTTTTTTTTTTTTTAAGATTTTATTTATTTATTTGAGAGAGAGAGAATGAGAGAGCATGAGAGGGGGAAGGGTCAGAGGGAGCAGCAGGCTCCCTGCTGAGCAGGGAACCTCATGTGGGACTTGATCCTAGAATTCCAGAATCATGACCTGAGCCGAAGGCAGTCGCTTAACCGACTGAGCCACCCAGGCGTCCTATAGTTCTTTAATGTATAATTGAAATGGACATATTTAGCAGCTGCAAGACCCCTACAGTGGCTCCCAGATCTATTTCGTGAGGACTATTATGATGGGAAGAGCCAAGTAGAAGACCTTGGAACCTTCCTCCCCTACCAGATGTAAGCCAAAAACGTATCTGGGGGAATTTCTGAGGTCAGTGCCACCTCAAAGAGTTAAAAGCTACAGGAATGTTAATTCTAGTGCATGTCCATTTACCTTGCCTAGTAGGCCTGCACAGAGGTGGTTGGATCTTGGAGGGTCACAGGTGATTATCATATAATCAGGTGGCGATACCAATTAATTGCAGATGGAATATCTCTCCTGGAGCAAATCAATTCAGCTCCTCATACTTAGTACACAGCTATTGATGTGGCAAATGCTTTTCCTTCTTTATAGTTTGTAAGGTCTCTTGAAGCAGTTTGCTTTCACCTAGCAGGGCTCATGGTACACTTGCCTCAGGGCCAGATCAATTCTTTTGTTTTTTTAAAAGATTTTATTTATTTATTTGTCAGAGAGACAGAGACAGAGAGAGAGAGAACACAAGCAGGGGGGAGCGGCAGGCAGAGGGAGAAGCAGACTCCGCTCTAAGCAGGGAGCCCGACATGGGACTCAATTTCAGGAGCCAGGGGATCATGACCTTAACCAACTGAGCCATCCGGGAGTCCCAGCCATGTCAATTCTTCTGCTCTCTACCATAATCTAATCAGCAGGGAGAACTTGGTTGTCTTGACATCCTATAGAAAATTGCAATAACCTATGACCCTAATGAAAATGATGACTGGTTCTGACGAACAGGAAGTAACAAGGGTCTAGGATGCCTTATTAAGATACACGTGTGTCAGAAGATGGGAAATAAGAACCATGAGATTTCAGGGGCATACTTTAACAACAGTTTTTGGAAGTTCATGGGTCTAAAGCATGTTGGGATACCCCTTCCAAAGGGATTGACACATTATCTTAGATTGCCTACCATTACAAAAGAGACAAAATGCTTGATTTACCACTTGGAGGTCACATATGCTACATGTGAATGTGTTCCAGCTCCAGTCCTCTGCAGCAGGTCCCAAGACTGCCACTTGAGTACCGGTTACAGACATGGGGTAGAGTAGCCACGCCCATTTTTTCCTTGCTTGATATATGCATACACATCTGTACGTATATTATTTTTTCCTTCCCATTTCTCCTTGTTATTTTATATAAGGCTTGCTGTCAGTCTTTAGGTTCCAAATGGTTCACATGGATTCCAAGTGAATTAGAAAAGAAATCAGCCTCACCCAGAGATGAGTATGGGGACGGTTAGGATTTCGTGTTTCTACTTTTTTTGGGAAATGGTGGGGGGCTTTGATGTACAAGAAACGGTCACCTCTTGTTTGGTGGAGGCATGAAGCTATTGTTCTTGTCTGGCACCCCTGTCTTCTGGCTTTGTCCTTTTGGAGACTTTGTCCCTCGACACAGGCGCTTACCCATGTGGCCACACTGTTCTTCACCTTCAGAGCTGAGAAATGTCTTCAGGATATGTCTCAGTGTTGACGTTCATATATCATATTTCCCCCCAGCAACACAGTCGCTTTCAGTGGCCTGACTTCGAAGATAATAGCTCTTTCTTCATTTCAGGGGTGTTTTCATCTGTCCTAATTTTGGACACTTTTCTTGCATCCCATTTGTTTATTCCTTATTTAGGGACATCATTTATCTGTGTGTGTCTTCCATATTCTTCATTTTATCTCCAGTTGCTTTCATTTGTTTGCCTTTTTTCCTTTCTGTGGGATTTGTGTGTGTAATACATTATCTTCCTTGAATTTTACTCTTATTTATGAATTAGTTCTATACAGATCTTTTTTTGGTTTTCAGTTTCTTTCTTTGGCTCTGAAATCTTCCTATTATTCTTTTTAGTCTATTGAGTTATGTTTGCATGTTTAACATTTTCTTTCAGACATTTCCTGGTTTCTAATTCTGAGGGCACAAAACATTTATTCCCGGTATTTCCTTGTTTCCTTAGGGTACCTCTTTTGCCCAAAAGGACTTTTCACTTGTTTAAAGGTCTGGAGTCCTTTCTCTAAGGAGCGCCAATCCATTGTTTGTAAATGGCCCTACCCATGATTACACCTGTTCATCCTCACAGAGGAGTTACCTAGGTACTCGTACTAGTCAGAGTTCTCCAAAGAGACTGAACAAAACGGCATGTATATATGTGTGTATCTGATGGGGTAGGATGGCAGGCTAGAGACTCAGGGAACAGTTGCAGTTTGAGGCCAAAGGCAGTCTGCTGGGAGAATTCCCTTTTTCTCAGGAGAGGTCAGTCTTTGTTCTATGAAGGCCTTCAACTGATTGGATGAGGCCCACCCACCTTATGGATGGTAATCTGCTTTACTGAAAGACCACCAATTTAAATGTTAACTTCACCAGAGCACCTGGATGGCTCAGTCGGTTAAGTATCTGCCTTTGGCTCAGGTCATGATCTCAAGGTCCTGGGATTGAGCCCCACATCCAGCTCCTTGCTCAGTGGGGAGTCTGCTTCTCCCTCCCCTTCTGCCCCTCCCCTCTGCTTGTGTGCACACTCTCTCTTTCTCTCAAATAAATAAATAATAAAAAAAATAAATGTTAACTTCACCACTTTTCTTACACCAGACACAAAAATAAACTCAAAATGGATTGAAGGCCTAAATGGGAGACTGAGACCACAAAATCCCGAAAAGAAAACAGAAATCTGAAAAGAAGGCAGAAATCTCTTGGATATCAGCCTTAGCAACACATTTATGGATATGTCTCCTCAGGCAAGGGAAACAAAAGAAAAAATAAACTACTGGGACTACACCAAAATGAAAAGCTTTTGCACAGCAATGGAAATTGTCAGCAAAATAAAGAGGAGACCTACTGAATGGGAGAGAATATTGGCAAGTGACATGTCTGATAAAGGGATCAATATCCAAAATATATAAAGAACTTATAAAATCCAACATCAAAAAACAAACAATCCTATTAAAATGGGCAGAAGAGGGCCTGAAGTTACGTTTTTCTAAAGAAGACAACCAGATGGCCAACAGACAGATGAAAAGATGCTCAGCATCACTCATCATCAGGGAAATGCAAATCAAAACCACAATGAGATCATCTCACACCTGTCAGAATGGCTAGAATTAAAAAGACAAGAAATAACAAGTATTGGCAAGGATGTGGAGAAAGGGGAACCCTCTTACACTGTTGGTGGGAATGCAAACTGGTGCAGCCACTCTGGAAACAGTATGGAGGGTCCTCAAAAAATTTAAAGTAGAGCTACCCTATGATCCAGTAATTATACCACCACACATTTATACAAAGAAAATGAAAACACTAATTTGAAAAGATATATGCACCTCTGTGTTTATTGCAGCATTATCAGCAATAGTCAAGATAAGGAAGCAGCCCAAGTGTCCATCGGTAGGTGAGTGGATAAAAAAGACAAGGGGTGGGGCGCCTGAGTGGTTCAGTCGGTTAAGCGTCTGCCTTCAGCTCAGGTTGTGATCCTGGAGTCCCAGGATCGAACCCCACATTGGGCTCCCTGCTCAGCGGGGAGTCTGTTTCTCCCTCTCCCTCTGCTCACACATGCTCTCTCTCTCTCTCACTCTCTCTCAAAAAAAAAAAAAAAAAAAAAGACGTGGGGTTTGTGTGTATTATATATATATTTATATAAAATACATATACAATGGAATATTAGCTGTAAAAATGAATGAGATCTTGCCATTTGTGACAAGAGGAATGGACCTAGAGAGTATTATGCTAAGTGAAAAAGGTCAAAATGAGAAAGACAAATACCATATAATTTCATTTATACGTGGAACCTAAAAAACAAAACAAACAAAGGGACTCATAAATACAGAGAATAAACTAGTGTTGCCGGGTGGGGGTGGGGTTTGGGGAGATGAGTGAAACAGATGAAGGGGATTAAGAGGTACAAACTTCCAGTTATAAAATAAGTCACAGAGATGAAAAGTATAGGAAAGGGAATATAGTCAATAATACTGTAATAACATCATCTGGTGACAGATGGTAACTACGCTTGTCTTGGTGAGCATTATATGGATAGCGCTGTGGAATCAAAGTGTTCTGCGCCTGAAGCTAACATTTGTCAACTACAATAATAAACATTAAAAAAATGTAAATCTCATCCAAAAAAAACCCCACAAAAAACCCCAAAACCTTCACAGAAGCATCCAGAATCATGTTTTTTTTTTTTTTTTTATTAAAGATTTTATTTATTTGACAGAGAGAGAGATCACAAGTAGGCAGAGAGGCAGGCGGGGTGGGGGGGAGCAGGCTCCCTGCTGAGCAGAGAGCCCGATGCGGGGCTCGATCCCAGGACCCTGGGATCATGACCTGAGCTGAAGGCAGAGGCTTAACCCACTGAGCCACCCAGGTGCCCCAAGATTTTATTTATTTATTTGACAGAGAGAGAGATCACAAGTAGACAGAGAGGCAGGCAGAGAGAGAGGGCAGAATCATGGTTGATTAAGCATCTGGACACTGTGTCCCAGCCAAGATGACACACAAAGTTAACCATCATAGTACTATGCTAATATTTTCTGAATACTGGCGTTCTGAAAAAATGGGTGACCAGAAATGGACAAATTATATTCAGGCATGTAAAATGGATTTCACCAGCCAATTGTACTTTCGAGAAGCACAAAGCTATACTCTTTAATACAGGCTGATCCAGTAGGTGGCATTTTATTCCTTCAAGAGGTAGGCGAGAACAGTTACAGACGACGAGTCAACAAACGTACTCACAGCTTTGGGAAGACCAGAATTTCTTCCAAGCTATTAGGGAAAGAAGGTAACTTGTATCAGCTAGTGATTAAAATAAAGCACCCTTATAGCTCACTCAGATCCCACCAGATGTCCTAGTTATCACCTTTGTTCATTTTCTCTCTTCCCCAAGTTCCCTTTGGTTGAGGGTTCTCACTCTCTGGGTCCCAATTCTGTTCATTTCTCCTGCATCAAAACTCCCCTCTATGATTCAGGCGCCCTCTCAAATGCTATGGCATTTGGTGTCCATACCACGCATTTTATCACTGCCTGTTAATTCTCCTGCATAGTCATCCTTCCCCTGCTGCACAAGAGTAGAAGTTTCTTGAGAACCATGTCTTATCTCTGGAGTCCAGCACACAGGGTGGGCAGTTAATGAGCTCTTAGCATCTGGTAAAAATGACACTGTACCCTTTTTCTTAACATTGTGTTTAGACGTTGCTGTAAAAGTATAATATCTTTATATAAGATTTCAGGGCTAAATGTGGACTTGCATAAAGGCAACCTACTCCTATCTAAATCCCAATGGAAATAAACAAGGGAACAAACCCACTGGAAACTATCTTATCCCTTTCTGTGGAAGGGGACTATCACATGACAGAAAATGAATTTCTGGAAGTCACAGTGAGCTGGGACATGATCACGAATTAATTAATTGCAATGAATTATTCACAGAATTAATTAATTAATTAAATTACAATTACTTGTTTACAGAATTAATCTGTAATTCCAGAGCAGTCTGAACTTGTGCATTCTCGAATCCAGGAATATTCCCTAGGTTTTTTTTCTTTTCTTTTAAGATTTATTTATTTGAGAGAGAGAGAGAGTGAGAGCGTGTATGAGTTAGCCTGCATGAACAGGGGGAGGAGCAGAGGGAGAATCTTCCAGCAGACTCCCCACTGAGTGTGGAGCCCAAGCTGGGGCTCAATCACACAGCCCATGAGATCACGACCCGAGCTGAAACCAAGAGTCAAATCTGAACCAACTGAGCCCCCCAGGCGCCCCTCTTCTCTTTCCTTTAAGGCAGGAGGAAACAGAGTGGGCTATAGGACACATTGGTAGCACTCAACCCAGCACCTTCTTGCCTATAAATATCAGTAACATTTATGGGTCTTGTCATGGTACAGAGTCTCTAATAGATAGACAATAGAAGGTAGAGACCTTAGCCCACAGCTCTGGGTCCCTCCGTGTTCCCTTTGAGGTCTTGATCACAGACCCATAACAAGGTCTTGACCTTAAGATATGAAGGAAGAATGCCATCAGCACCTGAGTCATGCATGTGACGATCTAAGAAGAATGTCAGGGGCAAATACAGGCACGGATGGAACTCCCAGCATCCAAATCAAAATAAATACATCTGCAGACACAGATAAGCAATATTCTGTGACTTGAAAGGAGTCTAGCAAAATGCTCATGAGCCAGCAAACACATGTTTGTAGCAGCCATTTTGTTTTTTTGGGTTCTCAAAGTGCAGGAGAACTTCCAGGTGTCCCTGCAGGATGGTGGGTCCCTAAATTTATATCTCTCCACACTTCCTTCAAAACACTGTACAGGGGGCGTCTGGGTGGCTCAGTGGGTTAAAGCCTCTGCCTTTGGCTCAGGTCATGATCCCAGGGTCCTGGGATCGAGCCCCGCATCGGGCTCTCTGCTCAGCGGGGAGCCTGCTTCCCCCTCTCCCTCTACCTGCCTCTCTGCCTACTTGTGATCTCTCTCTCTGTCAAATAAATAAATAAAATCTTTAAAAACAAAACAAAACACTGTACAGAACAAGAACAAATAAAACCACCATTAACCTATACCCTTAGCATACTAGAAGACAAAGAATACTATAAATGCAAGTTCATTTAACATATTTAACTGTAGTCCTAAGACTAAAACAAAGGGGAAGGGGGGGTTGAAGAAGAATATACAAAGAGACGGTAAACTAAGTTTATGGATTGTCGTATAGGCGATAGGGAGGAGTCAGTGAACACTTTTCATAACTGACAGACCAAATGAATAAAAAATATAGGACAGGGATTATTGTAAAAGGTTTAACTATAAAGGTAACTAAACAAATATTCTATGACTTGGCCAACCTTCTTGAATATCAAAACAAATTTAAAAATTAGAACAAAGAAAATACATCAAGTAGAGAAGTAAATACACATATGTAGTAATTACAAAGTAATAAGACAGAATTGAGGCCAAACATATAAACCATATCAATAAATGTTAATAGACTTAACTAACAAAAGGATTTTCAAGTTGGCTCATAAAGTCAATATATATACAAGAGACATACCTAAAACAAAGTTTTTCAGAAAAGCTTTAAAAAAAGGCAAAATAAATCAGGTAAATAGAAATGAAAAGAAAGTTGGAGTTGTGATCCCGGTATCAGACAAATTAGTATTCAATTCAAAAAACATTAAGCATAACAAATAAAGATGTTAAAACCATACTTAAGGTTAAGACATAATAATGAATAGCTATGCACCAAATAACTATAAAATAAAGTGTGGAGAAGCAAGGAGCTACAGATAGAAACACACTAATGATAGGAGACTTTAACACACCATTGTCAGTACGAGACAGATCAAATGGAGAAAAAACAACCAAGAATAATGACTTAACATAACCAATAAGGTAGATTTTATGCATATACAAGAGTTTTACACCCTGATTATAGGAAATACATTTTCTCAAGCACACTTGAATCATTAGCAAAAACTGGTCATATATAAGGTCACAAAGAAAATATTCTTAAACTCCATAAAGTAGAAAATTACTAGTACTCTCTGATCATGAAATTAAACTAAAAATTAAAAAAATAACTTAAAAGACCCTTCACTTAGAAATTTAAAAATATTCTATGAGGCTTAGTTTTTCCAATGTCTATGGAACATCCACAAAAATTGATTGTATTTTAGGCTGCACAGGAAATCCTGATTTTAATTCTTCGAAGCTGAAAATGTACAGGTCACACTACCTTATCACCATTTGATAAAGTCAGTAAAAATCCAAGATTAAACAAAAATCTTATAAAACTGGGAAATAAAAACAAAACAAAATGCTTTTTATTTAATCTTGGATCAAAGAGAAAATAAAAGTTAAAATTATAGTACACAGAAAATAATAATAATATTGACATTACATTTCATTAAAAAAAAAGATTTTATTTATGTATTTGAGATAGAGAGAGAGTGTACAAGTGGGGGGAGATGGGCAGAGGGAGAGGAAGAAGCAGACTCCCCGCTGAGCAGGGAGCCTGATGTGGGGCTCCATCCCAGGACTCTGGGATCATAACCTGAGCCAAAGGTAGATGCTTAACTGACTGAGCCACTCAGATGCCACATGACGTTACATTTCAAAACCTCTATGATATGAGGCAGATTCTTGGTGTGAGAACATTCAATTCATGAAAACAGAAAATAAGCCCAAGAAAGGAATAAGGAATTGGTAAGGATAAAGGTAGGGTATTAGTGAATAGAAAAATGAAGCAGTGTTATTGATAAACAAATTGAAGGAAAAAAATAACACAGATTTCTGGCAAGACTCACCAAGAAAGACTAAAGAAAACACATATTTAAATCAACAAAATTGCTCAAATCAACAATCTAATCTTACACCTTAAAGGGACTAGAGAAAGAAGAACAAACAAAGCCGAGGATGAGTAGAAGAAAAAAACATAATAAAGATCAGAGCAGAAATAAATGACATAGAGACTAAAAGGCCATTAGAAAAATAAATCAATGAAACTAAGAGCTGTTTCTTTAAAAAGTTAAACAAAAATCAACAAACCCTTAGACTCATCAAGAGAAAGGACCCAAATAAGTAAAATCAGAAATGAGAGAAGAGAAATAACAACTGATAACACAGAAATATAAAGGATTATAAGACAGTACTATGAAAAATTACATGCCAACGAACTGCACAACCTAGAAGAAATGGATAGATTCCTAGAATCATACAATCTTCCAAAAACAACCAGGAAGAAATAGGAAATCTGAATAGACCAATTTACAAGTAATGAAACTGAACTGGTAATCAAAAAACTACCAAAAAATAAAAGTCCAAGACCAGATGGATTCACAAGGGATGGGTACCAGACACTCTAAGAAGTGTTAATACCCGTTCTCCTCAAACTATTCCAAAAAACAGAAGATGAAGGAAAGCTTCCAAATACATTCTATGAGGCCAGCATTACCCTGTTACCAAAACCAGACAAAGACACCACAAAAAAGAAAACGACAGGGCGATATCCCTGATGGACATAGATGCAAAAATACTCAACCAAATACTAGCAAAATACATACAGCAATACATTAAAAAGACCATTTACCATGATTAGGTGGGATTTATTCCTGGGATGCAAGAAATGATTCAATATTTGCAAGTCAATCAATGTCATACACCATATCAGTAAAATGAAGGGTAAAAATCATATGATCATCTCAACAGATGCAGAAAAAGCATATGACAAGATTCAACATTCATTTATGATAAAAACTCTCAACAAAATGGCGTTAGAGGAAACATACCTCAACATAGTAAAGGCCATATGTAAAAAAACCCACAGCTAACATTATCCTCAATGGTGAAAAACAGAACTTTCCCTTGAAGGTCAGGAACAAAACAAGGATGTTCACTCTTGCCACTTTATTCAATACAGTACTAGAAGTCCTAGCCACAGCAGTCTGACAAGAAAAAGAAATGAGAGGCATCCAAACTGGTAAAGAAGAACTTAAACTGTCACTATTTGCTGACAACATGATATTATACATAGAAAATCCTCAAGATTCCACTGAAAAACTGCTAGAAGTTAATAAACAAATTCAGTGAAGTGGCAAGATACAAAATTAATACCCGGAAATTGGTAGCAACACTAACAGTGAAGTTGCAGAAAGAGAAATTTTAAAAAATCACCATTTACAATTATACCAAAAATAATAACATGCCTAGGAATAAACTTAACCAAAGAGATGAAAGACCTGTATTCTGAAAATTGCAAAACACTGATGGCATAAATTGAAGATAAAAAACAAATGGAAAGATACACCATGCTCATGGATTGCAAGAATTAGTATGTCAAAATGTCCATACAACCCAAAGCAATCTACAGATTCAGTGCAATCTCTATCAAAATACCAAAATACCAATAGCGCTTTTCACAAAAGTAGAACAAATAATACTAAAATATATGTGGAAACACAGAAGACCCCAAATAGCCAAAGCAATTCTGAGAAAGAAGAACAAAGCCAGAGGTATCACAATTCCAGATTTCAAAATACATCACAAAGCTGTAGTAATCAAAACAGTATGGTACTGGCACAAAAACAGACACACTGATCAATAGATCAGGATAGAGACCTCAGAAATAAACTCACACATATATAGTCAATTAATCTATGACAAAGGAGACAAGAATATACAATGGGGAAAAGACTCTTTTCAATAAACAGTGATGGGAAAACTGGACAGCTACATGCAAAAGAATGAAACTGGACTATTTTCTAACACCATAAGTAAAAATAACCTCAAAAATGTAATAAAGATCTAACGTGAGACTTGAAACCATAAAAATCCTAGAAGAAAACACAGGCAGTAATTTCTTTGACATCAACCACGGCAACATTTTTCTCTCTAAGGCAAGAGAAACAAAAGCAAAAATAAACTAATGGGACTACATCGAAAGAAAAAACTCTTACACAGCAAAGAAAACAATCAACAAAACAAAAAAACCTATTGAACGGGAGAAGATATTTGCAAATGACATATCTGATAAGGGATTAGTAGCCAAAATATATAAAGAACTTATAAAATCCAACATTAAAAAACAAATAATCTGATTAAAAATGGGCAGAGGACCTGAATAGACATTTTTCTAAAGAAGACACACAGATGGTCCCAACGGACACATGAAAAGATGCTCAGCATCACTCATCATCAAGGAAATGCAAATCAAAACCACAATGAGGTATCACCTCATGCTTGTTAGAATGGATAAAATAAAAAACACAAGAAACAACACGTGTTGGTGAGGATGTGGAGAAAAAGAAACCCTTTTATACTATTGGTGGGAATGTAAATTAGTATAGCTACTGTGGAAAACAATATGGAGGTTTAACAGAAAATTAAAAATAGAACTACCATATGATCCAATAATTCTACTTCTGGGTATTGACCCAGGGAAAATGAAAACAGTAATTCAAAAAGATATATACACCCCTGGGGTGCCTGGGTGGCTCAGTTGGTTGGGTGTCTGCCTTCAGCTCAGGTCATGATCCCAGGGTCCTGAGATTGAGCCCCATGTGGGGTTTTCTGCTTAGTGGGGAGCCCACTTCTCCCTCTTCCTCTGCTTCTCCCCCTGCTTGTGCTCTCTGTCAAATAAATAAAATAAAATTAAAAAAGATATATGCACCCCTATGTTTATTGCAGAATTATTTACAATAGCTAAGGCACGGAAGCAACCTAAGCATCAGTTAATCGATAGATAAACTATGCTCAAATAAAAAAATAAATTGCCAAAATTGGAGAATTACTAATAGAATTGACAAAATCAAGTCATTTTTCCTCCTCTTACTACTCCCTCTCTCAAAACTCACCAAAAAGAACATAATTTAGGCTCTACAATGGGACGAGACTTTCTTTGATCTGGAAGAGAGCCCAGGGTGAAGCAATGAATTCCATTTTCTTGAAGGTTGGCTGGGGTGGGGGGCTGGCTTTGGGTGCGGTGTGGCAGAGTTTCAGGGCATCCAGACCAGTGACCAAGGTCCCAGGTGGTGCAGGGTCTTCAGTGGGAGAAGAAAGGTCTTTGCTGGGTGAGCCCTGCTGTGGGACAGGCAAGCATTGCTTCCAGCGGTGTAGTCTCCAGATCTCACTGACTTACCTAAAGGTTTTGTGAGCTACTTAATGTCCCTTGATAAGTTCCTTTTCTGCTTAAAATCGCTACAGTGGGTTTTGCACTTAATGACCAAGAACCCTTACTGATAGGAAGAAAGTCAGAGCCCTGAAGGTCCATTGATTGGGGCAGTCTTCTCCAAACTTTTTTTTTTTAAATATTTTATTTATTTATTAGAGAGAGAGAGAGTGAACAGGGGGAAGGGCTGAGGGAGAGGGAGAAGCAGGCTCCCCACTGAGCAGGGAGCCTGATGTGGGGCTCGATCCCAGGACCCTGGGATCATGACCTGAGGTGAAGGCAGACACTTAACCAACTGAGCCACCCAGGCGTCCCCAAACTTTTTTTTTTATGGCCACCCATTATCAGAATAAACTAGATATACCTGAACATATATTTGTTACTCTATAGCTTATACAGATAATGATATGTTCATGAATCATATAAAAGATAAAAGAGATTCAAAAAAATTTTTTTTGAGATTTATTTACTTATTTGAGAGAGAGAGGAGAGAGGAAGAGAGAGAGAGAGAATCTCAAGCAGACTCCCTGGTGAGCATGGAGCCCAATGTGGGGCTCGAACCCAGGTCCCTGAGATCATGACTTGAGCCAAAATCAAGAGTCTGACACTTAACTGACTGAGCCACCAGGCACCCCTCAAGTATAAGTTTTAATCTGATGAGACAGAATACTTAAAACCAACTCATTTTTATTTTATTTATCAACAGCACATCTTTACTGATATAAAACCCATACTCCAAATAATTTTCTTGATAAAATCTGGCTTTTTTTTTTTTTTTTTTTTGGACTGACTTTCAGTAGATCTCATGAGATTGCTGTAGTTTCTACTTTGTCATGTGGCTGGTGAAAAGTTCATTTCCAGCGGTAAAACGTCTGCCCTTTCAGTCTTACTATCTTGCTTGGGCTTGCTTTTGCATTATCTTCAGTCCATAGCATTTTGGGGGAGGGTATTTTTTTGTGTTGCTTTGTTTTGTTTCGGCGGGGACTTTCACAACGTCCTTGTTCACTTTGTGCTGGCTAGGCTTTAAAACTAGGTAGTGTAATACTTGCTAATACTCTAAGCTAGGCGACATAACCGCACTGGCTTGTAATACCGAGAGGGAACTGCCGGCAACTCTCCGGGTGCCGCTCCAGCCTTCCCCATATGCACCATGTGTCCATCTGGTATACCAGCCAAAGGGGCGTATCCTGGTTCACCTGTGTATTTTCTTTAGTGGAGATAAAAATACCATCGCCCAGAGCTCCCTCTTTCCTTCTTGGAGCCCTGAGGGGTCGTCTTGGGCACGCCCTAGGGAGTGAGTGCCCCGCCTGGGAGACTGGCAGGGAGCAGTGAGATCCAGGAGCAGGTGTCAGTCATGAAAGGGGCTCTTCTGGAATGATGGTGGGACACTGGATGGAGCTGAAGGAGAAGCTACCCTGGAAGCTGAACGTTTAGCTTGTGACCTGGTCTGCGTGGCCGAGGGTGGCGGTATCTCCAGACCACAGAGCAGGGAGTGGTGACCCAGTCTCTGAGGCAACCACCCACTTGAAAGTGGAACAGGAGGGGAGACATACGCCCAGGACAAAGGAAAGACATGGGAGCCACTGTTATTTAGCTAGCTCAATAGACAGTTCCAAACTCTTTCTTTTTCGTTACCCCCACTGTAGAGGCAAGGGGGAACTGAAATAATTGCTTTCTGTGCTCCCCTGCTGCTCAGTGTGGCCACATGACCTGATTCTGGTCAAGAGTACACAGATTTCTACTAGGGCCTTCTGGAAAAACATTTGCTTTTCTTGATAATACAGAAAATCACATAATTAGTGCCACTCCTCTACTCCTTCTTCCTACCTTTGGTTCAGGTGTGATGGCTGGAGCAACAGCAGCCTCGTTGTTCCTTGACAATACGGAGGGAGAAGTGAAGCAACTTGCACTGATGCTGACCCCTACAGATGGGGCCCCCGAACAAACACCAACAACTACTTGTACCTAGATAACAAGAGTGTTATTTGGAATAAATTCTGTTTGTTTGATACTAGTTTTTTTTTTTTTAAATTTTCTGTTGTATGCTTTAAAGCATTCCCAAGTGCTGCAGGACACCCACATTATAGAGTAAAGTTACAGACCCTTTCCTGCCGCCACCCAGCATCACTCGTCCCCACCTATTCTGCACCACTAGCCAGCCCCATTCACGGATAATGCCTCAGAAACAAACTCATACAGGTTTTGTTCACGGGAGCAGCAAAAGCCAAGGAGGGACGAATCATAGGCAGTTGGAAAACCTGCCCCTCAAGAACTACTTTGACACACGGAGCTCTTGGGGATAATATCCAAAATAATAGAAACATAATACCAAACTAAATATTACTTACAGAAAAATGAAAAGTCAGCGCTTAAACAAACACTTCCCCTCTGCTCCCTTTTAACCAAAGAAAGGGAAAAGATGGAAGAATATTGGCAGGGTGGTAGCATTATATGGGAGCTTTCTTCTCTCTGTCTTGTGTGTTTCCCACGCCCTCTCCCCTACCCCACATGAGTCTGGCTTACTTTGCATTCAGAAAAAAGCCCTGGTATTTAAGAAAAGTTAACACTATTGTATCCTCAGGTCTCTCCTCTGGTGGCTTGGTCTGAGGTCAGCGCTGTCCTGACTGTGTATGTACCTCTTTTCACCCAAACTTTGTGCACAGCTCTGCCCCTCTGCCTCGGGGACGCTGACCTCAGCCCAGCCCCGGCGGCAGCCCCAATGGCCCTCACCTGAGCAGCTCTCAAGAGCCGCGTGCCGTCTGAGCTGCAGGCAGGGGACGCGGGACTGAGGAAGGGCACCTGGCGGCTTGAATGCCTCTGGCCACCAGACCGTGGAGGTCCGCTGACCTAGAAACCCAAGGAGCCTCAGTGCGTGGGTCCTGTTGATGCACACCGGGAACAGGGAGCACAGAGTGAAGGAGGAGAGGGCAGGAAGGACCGGATCCGGAAGTAAGGAGAGCAGGTGGCTGAGCGCTCTCACCTGTGTGTCCTTCCTTCCCAAGCAGGGGCGGGTCCTGCAGGGTGGGGGTGGGGGGCCCGCCAGTCCTGAGCACTGTCCCAGCTCGGTGCCTTCAGGCCTCTCTGGCTTTGTGCTCGTCTTTACCTATAAAATGAGGCTGCTTTTGGAGCCCTTACAGGAATGTTGTGACAAGTAACCGTATTACTTGCTTTTGTAAATTATATGGTGCTTTTCAAAAACCCAAGGGAGGGGAACCTGGGTGGCTCAGCCGTTAAGTGTCTCCCTTCGGCTCAGGTCATGATCCCAGGGTCCTGGGATTGAGCCCCACATCGGGCTCCCTGCTCGGTGGGAAGCCTGCTTCTCCCTCTCCCACTCCCCCTGCTTGTATTCCCTCTCTTGCTGTGTCTCTGTCAAATAAATAAGTAAAATAAAAAAACTCCAAGAAATTATTAATCAATACAGTTTATTTATAATAATGAGACAGTGGTGTTAGCTTTGTTTATCTCTGAGTTGTTGTTGTTTTTTGAGTTTGTTTTTTTTGTTTGTTTGCTTTTTTTTTTTTTTGCCTGGGAGCCTCTCACGTATTTAATGTTGAAGTTTGGGTCTTTCATGACTAAGACAATTGGATTTTTCTTCCCCAGCAGCTACTCTTGATTCAATTAAAGAATTTCAATAGGTATAGTGATAACTTTTAAAAAGCTATTTGTTTATAAACATGACAGACTTAAATCTCCATTTTCTACAGCAGGAAGAAAAGAGTTAATGTCTGGAATGGATGATTAAGTAGCAGATTTATAAGCATGTGACTCAGAAATATAGAGACAGATATCCTTTGTTCATGGGCTGGAAGAATTAATATTGTTAAAATGTCCCTGCTGAAAAAAAAAAAAAAAAAAATGTCCCTGCTGCCCACAGTGATACAGATTCAATGCAGTCCCTATGAAAATTCCGACGGTGTTTTTTACAGAAATGGAAAAATAATCCTGAAATTTGCAAAAGACCCCGAATACTTAAAGTCACCTTGAGTGGGAAGAAAAAAGCTGGTGATATCACACTTCCTGACTTTGAACTACACTACAAACTATAGTAGTAAAAACCTTATGGGACTGGCATAAAAACAGACACATTTACCAACAGAATAGAATAGGAGAGCCCAGAAACACACATAGACAGTTAACTAATTTTTGACAAATGTGTCAAGAATATGCACTAGGGAAAGGACAGTCTCTTCAATAAATAGTGTTGGGGAAACTGGACAGCCAAAGCAAAAGAATGAAATTAGAATTGGATAGAAGACACGATTAAGGGATTAAATACTTAAATGAAAGGCCTGAAACCATGAAGCTCCTCGAACAAAGCATAGGATAAAACGTCCTTGACGTTGGTTTTGGCAAAAGGATTTTTCAGAATAGCTACCAGGAGCACAGGAAACAGAAGCAAAAATAAACAAGCAGGACTACATCAAACTAAACAGATTCTGCACAGCAAAGGAAACCATCAATGAAACTAAAAGGCCACCGATGAAATGGGAGAAAATATTTGTAAACCATCTATCTCATAAGGGATTAATATCCAAAAAATATAAGGAACTCCTAATTCAATGGCAACAAAAAACAAACGAAAACAAAAACAAAACAAACGAAAAACCTGATTAAAAAATGGGCCAAGGACCTGAACAGACATTTTTCCAAAGAAGACATACCGATGGCCAGTGGGGATATGAAAAGATGCTCAACATCACTCATCATCGGGCAATGCAAATCAAAAGCACAGTGAGAAAGCACCTCACCTGTTAGGATTGTTATTATCAAAGACTCAGAAGATTCACCCATATGTGAAATATAAGAAACAGTGCAGAGATGGGGCGTCTGGGTGGCTCAGTCTGTTAAGCATCTGCCTTCTCCAGTCGCGATCCCAGAGTCCTGGGATTGAGCCCTGCATCGGGCTCCCTGGTCAGTGGGGAGCCTGCTTCTCTCTCTCCCTCTGCCCCCCACTTGTGTGTGTGCTCTCTCTCAAATAAGCAAATAAATAATTAAAAAAAAAAAAAGCAGTAAATGCTGCCATTTGCAACATGGACAAACCTGAAGGACAAAGTAAAAGAAGTCAGACACAGAAAGACAAATGCTTTCTGAGCTTACTTGTCTGTAGAATCTAAAAAAACAAAAAAGAAAAAAGAAAGTTGAACTCACAGTAACAGAGGAAAATGGTGGTTAGTGGAAGATTGTAGTCGGCGGAGGACAGGGAGACTTTGATCTAGGGGCACAGACTTCCGATTTTGAGGTGAATACATTCTGGGAATCTACTGTCAAGCGTGGTGACAGTAGTTAGTAATAATGCCCCATATATTTGAACTTCTCTGAGAGTAGATATCAAGTGTTTTCATCACACACACACAATAAAGTAACATGGAAGGTGATGGATATGTTACTTAGTTTGTGGAAACCATTTCACGATGTATACATACATCAAAACATTATGCTGTATACCTGAAATACATACCTATAAATACCTTAAAGGGTCTAAATCAAAATTCACAGCCTCTGGTGTTTAGCATCTACTGTTTCCTTAGGCTTATATATGTATTTTTTATTTTTTAAAGTTGTATTTATTAATCTGAGAGAAAGAGAGAGAGAGCAGGGGGAGGGGCAGACGGAAAGGGAGAGAGAGAATCCCAAGCAGACTCTTTACTGAGCATAGAGCCTGACACGGGGCTCGATCCCACGACCCTGAGATCGTGACCTGAGCTGAAATCAAGAGTCGGCCGCTTAACCAGCGGAGCCACCCAGGCGCCTCAGGCTTCCATTTTGAAGGTGAAATTTGGAAATTGTACAACGGAGTGGGCCAAGGGGGCTCCACGCTCCCACCTTCCTGGCCAGTTCCAAGGAGCTTCTTTTTACTGACCAAACACAGTTTCTTCTTAGAGGATAACAAAGATAACTCTGGAATCCGACAAGGTGTGGGGCTTGTTCCCACAAGACTGTTTTCAGAGGGGGCCACGATCACACACACGGAGCACTTACTTTGGGCTGGGTGCGGTTCAGGGTGAAGAAAGAGGTCGGCCTCAGCCCCTACCGTTCTCTTTAATGGGGAGTGTCAGGGGGCTGTGTGAACCCTACCCTGACCAGCATCCTCGCCCGAGGCACTCAACTCCAGGAAACACGTCCTCTTTCCAGCTAGCCTCGGAGCTGGAGGACACACATGGGTCACCAGGGGAATTGCCAAACACGCTCGTCTGGTCCCGCAGGACTCAAGACCAGCGCTCAGAGGCAATCGCAATAACCAGAAAATTCCAGCAGAGGGCGCTGTTCCCCAACAATCCGAAACGGGAATCAGCATCAAGGAAGGTGGGAGAGCCCAGAAGCTTCTTTAAAAAATGTCTTTTTTCCCTCTTCAATATTCCCCGCTCTCTGCAAAGAACATATAGAAAGTATACCATCCAGACTACTTAGAGCTTACCAATCACACGGATTCCTAGGGTGTAGCTTTAAAAGCATCAGGTGACTAGTAGACATCCAGTTCTTTATGTGGTTTGCCTGAAGCCCCTGTCAGAATTTCTTGGAAAATCTGGTTTTTATGAATAGACAAAGCCTACCTCGCAAAGCAGGAGCTCCGGGTGTGGAGGGGAGGGTGACAGGGACTGGGCTACCTGCTCAGGACTTCACACCTGGTGTCCAGAGGTCCAGACGTTTCTGCTGCAGCCCACCACTGCCACGGAGGCGGGAACTTGGTATCATTGCCCCAGGTGAGGAAATCCTGGCTCAAGGGTGCTGCCCCATGGGTCTCAGGCTCCTCTGTAGATGCCCCAGGGTCTGGGAGGAGGGGCTGAGAGAGGATGCCCAAGCTAGGGATCCAGTCTGCTCTCCCCATGAATGGGATGAGTGGCAGGACCCCTCCCTTTTAGGAATGTTCTAGACCAGTGGCTCTCACCTGGGGGCTCTTTGGTCACCCACCACACGGGGGGGGGGGTATCTGGCAATGTATGAAGACATAATTAGCTGTCACAGTTTTGGGGGTGCTCCTGGAATCTAGTGGGTGGGGGGGGGCAGAGAAGCAGCTACATCTTACAATGCACAGCACAGACCCCCCCACTCCAGAAAGAATTATTTGGCTCAAAACGTTAATAATGCCAAGTTCGGGAAACCCCAGCCTAGATTCTAGATCTGGGATTCTCAAAGTGTGGTTCAAAGACCAAGTACATCAGCGTCACCTGGGGACTCGTGACAGGTGCCCTGCGTCAGACCTACTCAAGTCAGAAGCTCCAAGAGCAGCCCGTGCTTTCATGAGCCTTTCAGATGATCTGATGCGTGCTCAAGTTTGAGAACCACTTATTTGCAGACTCTATGGCTCAACATAAGTAGCCTAACACTGTGCTTCTAAGATATTAGCATGCTTACAGTCGCCACAGAATGGTGAAAAAGCAGAGTCTGATGTAGCTGTCGTGAGAATTTGCTTTTTTTTTTTTTTACAAGTTCCAGCTGCCGCCGCTGCTGCTGCTGGGAGCCCACATTTTGAGAAGAATCCAAGATACTGGTTCCAAAACTTGCCAGATCATTAGACCTGAAATGTCTATTGCAACTTCGGATTCCCAGGCTCCTCGGCCCCCTCCCCCTTGCCCCGAGGTCCGCTAGACATCTAGGACATCTCCAGAGGAGGAGTCTGGGAACCTGAATCTTTTTTTCTTTTTAAGATTTTATTTATTTATTTGTCAGAGAGAGAGAGAGAGCACAAGCAGGCAGAGCAGCAGGCAGAGGCAGAGACAGAAGTAGGCTCCCCGCTGAGCAAGGAGCCCAATGCGGAACTCGATCCCAGGACCCTGGGATCATGACCTGAGCCAAAGGCAGACGCTTAACTGACTGAGCCGCCCAGGCGTCCTAGGGAACCTGAATCTTAAAAGAGTGCCCTGAGAAGATAGATTCTCATGATCAAGCAGGTCTGAAAAAACTGACTTCAGAGGGCAAGCTCAGGAGTCGTTGATTAATGATGTCATCTGTGAGTCCCCTTTGTCCACAGCAGAAATTGTCAGCCTGGGGTGGGACAAACCCCCGGGGAGCTTCGAAACTCTCCGTACACCGGCCACAGAGCAGACTGCTTCTATCAGACCCTCTGAGGGTACGACCAGGAAGCCTTGCTTTAAAAAGATGCCTCGGGGACTCGTGCAGCCACTCTGGAAAACACTGTGGAGGTTCCTCAAAAAGTTGAAAATAGAGCCACGCTACGACCCAGCAATCACACTACTGCGTATTTACCCTAAAGATACAAATGCAGTGATCTGAAGGGGCACATGCACCCCAATGTTTATAGCAGCAATGTCCACAATAGCCAAACTATGGAAAGAACCTAGATGTCCATCCACAGATGAATGGATAAAGAAGATGTGGTATATATACACAATGGAATACTATGCAGCCATCAAGAGAAATGAAATCTTGCCACTTGCAACGATGTGGATGGAACTAGAGAGTATTATGCTGAGTGAAATAAGTCCAGAGAAAGACAATTATTATATGATCTCTCTGACATGAGGAATTTGACAGGCAGGGTGGGGGGGTCGTAGGGGAAAGGAAGGAAAAAATGAAACAAGAGGGGATCAGGAGGGAGACAAACCGTAAGAGACTCTTAATTTCAGGAAACAAACTGAGGTTTGCTGGGGGATGGGGGGTTGGGATAGGGTGGCTGGGTGATGGACATTGGGGAGGGTATGTGCTATGGTGAGTGTCGTGAATTGTGTAAGCCTGATGATTCACAGACCTGTACCCCTGAAACAAATAATACATTATATGATAATAAAAAAAGAATATTGGAGATGTTATTTTTTTTCTGTATCTAACCTCAATCTGTAGTTATGATCCAATAAACACTTTGCTATACAAAAAAAAAAGATGCCTCGGGGATTCCAATGTGCAACTGTGCTTAAGAATCAGTGACCTTGGGAAAGTCTGGCATCCGACGGAATTACCATATGACCCAGCCATTCTACTCTTAGGTATATACCCGTGTGAATAGAAAACATATGTCCGAACCAAAACTTACCAGTGTCCGCGGCGGCATCATTCATGATGGCCCCAAAGTGGAAACAACCCACATGGCCATCAACCGCTGAGTAGAAAGACAGATTATAATGCATGTGGTATAACCCACACCGCGGATTATCACCGAGCCCCAAGAAGGAGTGATGTATGTATGTTACGCGGCAGGCAGACCTTGAGAACGTCCGGCTGAACGAAAGAAGCCACAGCTACCAAGGACCACGGAGCGTGGGATCCCATTTATAGGTACAGATCCCAAACAAGCAAACCCACAGAGGCGGAAGGCAGATTAGTTAGTGGACGAAGGCGGAGCGACTTTGACTCTCGTTCAAAGGTTGATGGAGAAAGTGATTGCCGAGGTCAGTTTTCTCAAGGGTTGGGGAGGGGGAAGGTTCAGGTTATTGAATTTGAATATAAACAGAAAGCTGACCCCACAAGGCTGAAGGTTTAGGGATGTGCTGGCCATTGACAGTGAAGTTACATTTCTGTAGCCACAGGCCTGGAAAGGGAGACCCGGAGTGCTCAGCCTGGAGGGGGAGAGGTCATGGGGAGGTCACGATCCTGTGCCCTCTGGCCTGACCAGGAGGGGTGCTAGCAAGAGAAATCAGAGCTAGAGACCCTCTCTCTTCTGGAAATTAAGATTCTATAATTTATTTTTACTTATTTATTTATTTAGGTTTGATACCTGCCCCCCTTGCTCTAAATCCCATGGGGCAGGCACCGTGTCTACGGCACTCACCCCAGTATGCGTAGCAGGGCCTGGAGCCTAGGAGGTGGGATCTGGATCAATCTGTTGATCAGCAGCCGCAGTGAGGGGTGAATGCTGACAGCAGATCTGCCAAATGAGGGCTGGGGTGGGCGGGGTAAGGCACACCTGTGAGCAAAGCCTTGATAACACACAGGTGCCCAGGAAGAAGGAGAGGGAAGTCACCAGAGGCTTCCTGGAAGAGGGGGCACCTGACCTCAGTCTTGGAGGAAAGCAACAGATGCAGGGCCTTGGGGACCCACAAGCCCAGGCCTGTGGGGGCAGCCCCAGGGGTCAGCCGGGCTGCGGGTCCCACCCTCCCGGGGGCAGCCTGGAGGAGGGGGCACAGTCCGCCCTGTGCTGGGGTGGGGCTCCCTGGGGCTGCTTCGGGGAGGGTGGGTCTGGGAGATCAGAGATCAGGAGGCCACTGCACGGCTCTCGGGGGGAAAAGGAGGAAGCGGAGGACCTCCCTTGCTGGGCAGACACTGGCCGCCTGCGTGAAACAGGGCGGAGGATATAGGGGCGCTGGCCGGTTGGCAGATTCGCTGGACTTCGGTGACTGGTGGCTGCTGCTGGGAGTGAGAGCAAGGAAACGTCCAGGGTAGCGGTGGGGACGACGACGGTGACGATGGCGAAGACGATGATGGTGAAGATGCTTCCAGCCGGCGTCTCCTAAGTGTTTATGTGTCTGACACGGGGCAGCACGCTTCTCACGCCCCACGTCCTTCAAGCCTCGTGGGGATCCACCCAGGTGGAGACTACGCCTGTCCTTATCCTACGGAGGGGAAAAAGAGACCCCGAGAAGCCGTTTTGTGGCCACAGCCACGTGGCCGGCGTGTGGAACAGCAAAGACGGTCACACTTGAGGAGCCACGCCCTTGACCGTGTCTGGTGCCGCCCCCGGGGTTTCGGTGTGGGTGGGCCGGGTGACGGCGCTGCTCCCTCCATCCTCGATCCGAGGAAACGAAAGGAGGAGAGTGTTTGATGGGGTGGGGGTGACAGAGTGGGTTGAGCCCCAGCGGAGCTGGACGGGGCTGCTGTGGAGAATTCCGTGCGATCCAACGGGCACCTGCTGGTCAAGAGGGCAGCTCCGAGGTGTCGACTGAGGAGCCATCAGCCTACAGATGGCTGAGGTCGTGGGCGTGAACGAGACATCCCGGAGAGCCTGAGCGTGAGGCCAGGCCAGGGAGCACCACAGGCCCACACGTGTCCTCTGGATAAGGCCTGGGGGTCCCTGGAAGCTGGGGGAGGGTCGGGCCCTCGTCAGGGTAAGGGGAGAAATACGGTGATTAGGGGAGAGGTAAACCTACTCTTCTAAGGACCTCAGCTATACAGAGAGAAGGGAAGAAGAGTCACCAGAAGGGACACGGGGGTCCAGAGAGCTAGTTTGTCTTTTTTTCAATCATTAAGACCAGAGAGACTTGCAAGAGTCATAGGCTAGAGAGATGGAAGTGGTAGAAAGGAGGAGTTTGATGAGGTTGGGAGAGGGGAGGGGGGATGGGACACCATCCTGGAGGCGGCCGGCAGTCTGAGTGACGGCGTCGGCCTTCGACAAGAGCAGAAACACTACGTTAGAGTCCAGAGAAAAACACAGGTTTGAATCCACCTTGAACAGGACCCGGGAACTTCAGGAAGGTAGGATTTGGCCCAGGGCTCCAGATCCTGTGTTCTAAACCCACGGCCAGGTTTGCACAGAGCCCCGTTTCCCGCGGGCCGCTCCCGGCTAGACTGAGTGTGGCAGGGGTTAATTCCCAGGGGACCCACTCCCGGGAGATGGGGGGCTGCTCTGACAGCTGCTCCCGGTCAGAGCCTCCGCAGGGCCCTTGCTGCCCCTTCCGCACACTGTATGGCAGTCACCCGAACTGCCTTCCCTCTGTCCTTCCCTTGGGGGTCAGACCTGCCCTGTGTCCGCCTGCTCCCCCCGCCTTCGCCAGAAAATAGTATTTTCTCTCTTAATAAAGCCCTTGCATGTTGAGTCCGGGCAGCCACTTCTTGGAGGACTCAAGACTCCCGCAGCCACCCACGGGCACGAGTGGAGGAAATCAGAAAGGCTGAGCGAGGGGCCCTCAGATGCCTAAGGAGACCGCAGTGGGTCTGACAGCACAGTCCAGCCGGAGGAGACCCCAGGAGGATGGGCGTGAAGACAGACGAATCGATAGGGGGGTGGTGGCCTGTGGGGGAGACCCTGAAGGGGTCCCGGCCGATTCTCTGAGAGCTGGAAGTGAGTCAGCTCCCGTAGCTACGACGAGCTACTGGGGGCGGGGGGTCATGCCAAGGGGAGGGTCGACAGAGCCACCACGAGGGAAGAGACAGCCTGCAGAGGCTGTCAGGACAGGCGAGCGCGAGAGAGGAGGGAGAAGTCGCAGGGGTGGGAGGGCGGCGTAGGACCTTGCTGACCTTGAGAGTCTCTGGATTTTATCCCAGCAGCTAACAGCAGCCCTTGCAGGGTTCTGGGCTGGGGCACCGCGGGATCTGTTTACATCTTCAAAGGACGGCTCTGGCTGCTCTAGGAGGCGAGCACAGACACAACCGGCCAGTGAGGAGGCTACAGGAGTCTTATGGGCAGGGGGTGACCGAGCCTAGAGCAGGCGGGTGTGCACAGGTGCTGGTGGATGAGAATGTCCCCCTCGGGTCGCCTCTTCCTCTCAACCCGCCGAGAAGCAGGGACATGGACCTGCCCTGCATTTTCTGTTTTTGTTTTTAAAAGCAATTTTATTTAAATTCAATTTAATTAACATATAGTGTATTATTACTTTCAGAGGCAGAGTTCAGGGATTCATCAGTTGCATAGAACACCCAGCGCTCACTCCATCGCGTGCCCCCCTTAATGCCCGTCACCCCGTGACCCCATCCCCCACTCCCCTCCCCTCCAGCCACCCTCACGTTGTTCCCTAGAGTTAAGAGTCTCTTATGGTTTGTGTCCCTCTCTGTTTTCCTCTTATTTTTCCTTTGAGGGGATCATGCTTTTATCTGAGTATCGGAAGGGCAGATAAAAGAGGCAAGGAAGTTAAAAGATTGATTATAAAAACTGACTTAAAACCCATGCACGTGGGGCGCCTGGGTGGCTCAGTGGGTTAAAACCTCTGCCTTCGGCTCAGGTCATGATCTCAGGGTCCTGGGATCGAGCCCGCATCGGGCTCTCTGCTCGGCAGGGAGCCTGCTTCCCCCACTCTCTGTGCCTGCCTCTCTGCCTACTTGTGATCTCTCTCTCTCTGTCAAATAAATACATAAAACCTTTAGAAACAAAACAAAACAAAAAAACCTGTGCACGTTTAAGAAAGCAAGCAGCAGAAATCACTCACGGTATCCGACTTCCAGCACCTCCTGGAAGCTTTATCTTGGACAGCCCAGTATTTTTAAACAATCACTTTACTCTGTATTTTCCTTAATAATAAACGGACACCCGGCCCCTCCTCCCCGTCAAGTGGCCACTCCACTCCCCGTCTTTGGAGCTTAAAAGCTGCACTTCCTGTTTCCATGTGGCCCTAGTTCCTGACGCTGTTCCCTGCCGACCGGCCCTCCCCGGGGTTTCACGGCTCTGTAAATTCACGTGAGTGCGCTCGTGTGCGTGCGAATGACCACAGCGTGCGTGTGCGACACACCGTCCGTCCGGCAAAACCGGTCTTAACAAATGTTTGCCTTTTTAAACAAAACCGTGTGGCATACATTTTTATTAAATCATAGAAAACTCATTTGTATACAAATTGTTCCACTTGGGGGGAAACCGGAAGAATAAACAGCCGGGGAACAAAACAGTGGAAAGATACATCTTACGGTAAGCAGAGACCCCGTGTTGTCACATTTATTTGTAGAAAACGAAACGATGCGTAACATAACAGGTTGTCAGCTTTTTTCACCTCTGGGGCGGGAGGAAGGCTCTCTCTTCTGGTCCCTGCTTCTCTCTGAGGATGTTTCTCATGACTTAAATCCACTGTCAGTTCAAAAAACGGTTTGCCTTAAGTCGTAATGCGAAGTCAGTTTCTCTGTCCCTGCCCCAGGCCTTCCGAGCACCGCACGGGTCGCATTTCAAGAGATGGTCTCTTTTCACAGGACCGATGAAACGTCCCTTTTTACAACAGCAAATGTGGATAAGGTGTGGGATATATTTCAGAATAAGTTAAATATTAAGACGTACGGTATGGCAGGCACGCCCTACTTTTCTTCTACCGTGGACGCTGGAAAGTTCCTCCTAACCTTACACATTTATAAAAGGATGAGGGCTGAGGGACCCAGGGATCCTGAAGATCAGAACCACATGCTCTAAACGCTTCGGCCGAGTATTTACAGACGGTCCCGCACTCCCTCCGCAGGGGACCGAAATGACCAGACACCGAGGTTCACCGAATGGAATCGGGCAGCCGTTCTCAAATTCAGGCCACCCCTCGCTCTGCCCTCGAGCAGAGACCCAGAGGTCACATTGTGACACGTCCGCACTCGCCCCAACGACTCACGTAACAAACACAAATTAAATATTACCAAAATTATTTTAAATTAAACTGAGGACCACTATGTTTAAGTGCATGAAATCTCCCCCCCCAGCCCCTGGCCCGGCTTCCTGGACGCTTGCTACACAGCGAGGTCGGACATTCTTGTCACATCCTTGTTCCTGTGTGCTGGAAACCCACCTGCTTCCTCTGGGGACTCCTTGGAGGTCCATGAGACCCCTGAAGGGGAAAACACAAAACAAAAGCAACTCTCCTCTCCAAATGGAGGCACCGTCTCAAAAAGCCATTTTGCCACCCCCGAGTCTGGATTTCAGACTCATTAAAAGCAGGAACTGAAAAAAAAAATGTCATCTTGGGGCCCAGCTCCTGACCTGCGGTGGCTGTCTGCTTCCCCAGGACACTCAGCCGACCCTTCACTTCCAGCTCCCCCAAGGACCTGGGCCCCCTGGCTGATTCACAGACCCGGCGCTCTCCCGGAGAACGTGTAAACAAATGTGGGGAAAGCGTGTTTCTGCCAGTGTTTGTTATGTCAGGGACAAACCCCTGGGGCCACGAAAAATAACAGGAAGGGCTGCCCCCCAAAGCTGACTTCCTACAAGGCTCGTCTTCCTCGACCCGCCGTGCAAGACGAGAAAGCCAGACCTTCTGCCTGGCTTGCCTTGAAACGAAATGAGAGACCTTTCCTTGCACTACCTTGTCCCTGAATGAGGGTAAACGGCTCCCCTCGCCATCTTGGCCGCCATCTTGTTACTGTAGGTGACTCGGAGACGAGGCCAGGCTTTTATGCAGGTTGGGGTTCTGGCTGTGCCTGTTGCGGCTGCGGACAGAGGAGAACATGGTGTTGCAGCCCGGAACCTTGCATTTGTGGAGCTGACGGAGGTGCACGGTCTTGTAGTGAGCCCTGAAGGTCCCTTTATTACTGTACGTCTTTTGGCAGAGGTGACACGTGATGGGCAACCCAGACGGCAGGCTGGCGAGTCTCTGGTCGGCCTTCTCCATCAGGACGCAGATGGGGTACTCATCGTCCCCGGGGACAAGGCTTGGCCCGTCACAGTTCCCATCGCTGTCCTCCATGAGCACGGTGCCCTCCTCGCTGGCCCCGTCTGAGTCCCAAGAGGAATGGCTGCTGCTCTCCGACTTCATGCTCGAGGTAGTACTCAAATCCAAAATGGTGCCCTCGCTTGGCGGGCCAGAGTTGTAGCTCTCCAGGCCGGCACTGGGGACCTGGGTTATCGGGTAAACCAGGCTGCCCATCCGACTCGCTCCCTTGAAGATGACAGATGTCTGGGAGGCTTGCTGCGTGAAAGCCACGTCCTGGAAGGTCTCCTTCGCCACGTCTTTCAGAAGGTAAGCTCCACGGAAATGGTCGTCGGGGCTCCCCAGTGCGTCCTGGGTCAACACTTTTGGGTGGAGGTTTAGGTTTGAACTGTGTCTACAAGAGTGAAAAGATGGTTAGCAGTGGGTTGGGCTGTTGTAGAAACAGTCATCATTCCAAGTGGAGACACTAGGTGGATACCAGAAAAATCTTGTGGCGCGGAAGGAGTGACCATAGGGGGGAATGGGATGAAATGTGTGTCCAGTGGACACTGGCCCAGGGCTGTTTACTGCCTGTGGGAAGTCAGCACTGACCAGGAAAGCCGGGTGTCTGGAAGCTGGGAATATGTAGTTCTTCTTAATTTCTACCACGTGATGGACACATAACTTCCTGCACCTCATCTACAGAGAACCGCCAGCCTACCCCAATTGGGTCAATTCCCCCGGGGACACTGGAACCAGGAGATCCCAGAGAAAACTGGTCCCAATAAGGAGTTAAGCAGAGGCCTTCACTGCAACGAAACCAAAAAATATCTTCTAGAGCGGCACTGTCCAGTAGGATAGCTACTGCCACGGGACGAGGGAGCTCCTGAATCGCGGCTGGGTCACACGCGGAAATGGTAATAGTTTGGACAGACTGAATGAAACAAAATACGTTAGTAGGAGTTACTTCATCTGGGCCTTTTTATACTTTTTTAAATGTGGTTACTAGAAAATTTTAAATTGTCTGTGTGCTATCGGGGTCCATACCACTCATACTCCTGTGACCCCCAGAAGTGCCACAGGTGAGAAAATCTGATTGGCTAGACATTGTATGTGTGTGTGTGTGTGTGTGTGTGTGTGAGAGAGAGAGAGAGAGAGAGAGAGAGAGAGAGAGAGGAGGAGAAAGAGAGAATGTAAGTTCAGTTCATATTTGCAACGTTTCACAATAAACCAGACAGGAGTTTTGCAAATGCAGCACTGAACCCACCACCAATCTTCTACCCGGTGATTACTCCCGAAGGGCAGGTGATGAGTACCCATTATGACACACGCTTCTTGCTCACACGGTATCATTTGGATGTAACTTGTCCATCAGCGTCGGCCTTGCTCAGAGATCCCCTGCTGACCTCGGACTCTGACACGAAATAGCCTTTACTGCAGGGGGACGAGCTTACCAGTGAGAGAAAAATGATCCCAAACAGAGAAATTACGCCCCCCCCCGCCCCGTACAGAGGAGAATGCCTGCCAGGACCACCTCAGTGCGAAAAACACCCCCTCCCCAAATCACTAAGAATTGAGTTTGCTCTTTGAAACCTCGGAAGACACAGTGGGGGTGGGGGCAGGTGGAAATTTAATCCTAGTTCCTAAAACATATCGGATCTGCTATTCGACGTCTCTCTTCGATCCCTTACATATTCTTTTTCTGGACATAATCAGAACCGTGCTCCCAGATCACCCACTCTGCAAACAGCTCTTATCAACTGCAGCTCGGCCCTGTGATTATGTCAGCGTCCGGGGTGGAAGGGGCAGGTATGTGTCGGCAAAAAACCAGACACTGGATTGACACGCAGGTCCCGGCACATAAGTGGTTGGAAAAAAAAAAAGAGACACATTTACCGGAACCTTGCACGGGAAGGTCCCTGCGGCAAGAAAGCAAAGCTCTGGGCCCAAGTCCCCCAGGAATGCCAGGGGCGAACCTGTGGGATCCTCCCACCTTCTCCTTAAGCCCTTGGAGGGTGAGGTGCGTTTCCCTAGGTGCCACGTCTCCTAAAACCAGTGACGACCACAACCGCAAAACCCTCTGGGCCGCGTGCCAGGCTTCCTGCTGCTTTCAGGACTGCTAACGCCACGAATTCCCACCCCCACCCCCATCTCTGCCTTGTTAGACCAGTGGTTCTCAAAATGCGGTCTGGGCACCCTTCAGGGTCCCTGAGCCTCTCTCAGGGGTGCTCTGAAGTCCAAACTCCTCTCACCATCGTGATCCTCAGACGTGATCTTTTTCACTGTCATTCCTTCATGAGCCCACCGTGGCTTTCCAGAGGCTACGTGACATGCGGTATTGGAACAAGCCGAACGCAGAAGCTGCTGTGAGAAGCCAGCTGTTTTCTGCTAAGCCAGACGTTACAGAGATTGGCAAAAATATAAAAGCCGCTCTTCTCACTGAGTTTTTGTATTGGAAAATGGGGCTCTTTTCATTACATGTTGTGTACGGTTTTTTTTCCCCTTTTTTCATGTTACGTATGTTAACATGTAATAGATTTATTATTTTAAGGGATGAAATAAATATTAATTTTTTTTTCAGCTTTGGTTTCTAATGCAGCAAACACTGACACTTATAAACCCTAACACACAAAAGTTCTTGAGGGCCCTGAGGTTTCAAGAATTTGTAAAAGGGCTTCTGAGACCAAAACGTCTGAGAGCTGCTGGTGTAGTCATGCCTCTTCCTCCAGGAAGCCCTCCCTAACTTCTCAAAAGAGTCTAGTCAGGAGCCCCGACTATATGCCCACAGCACCTATCTCTCTCCCATTACAGCGGCTACTGCATTTAGCCATAATTGCCTATTTACTGCCGTCTCCCCCCCTGGCCTTTGCAAGCAGGGACTGCGTCCCTAGCACCTAACAGAAGGTTTTTAAATAATTTTTTGGCTAAATAAGCATCCAGGGCGCTGTCCCGACAACATAGTTCTCATCGCTGACCCAGAGCAAGGGTGGTGGCCCCAGGCCTGTCCACGAAGCTCCTTTCAAAATGGTGCCATTTTGGGGCGCTTGGGTGGCTCAGTCGGTTGAGCGTCTGCCTTCAGCTCGGGTCATGATCTCAGTCCTGGGACTGAGTTCTGCATCGGGCTCCCTGCTCAACAGGGAGCCTGTTTCTCCCTCTGCCTCTGCCCCTCCCCCTGCTTGTGCGTGTGCTGTCAAAATAAATAAAATCTTAAAAAATCTCAAATAAAATAAAATGGTGCTATTTTAATCTGATTCTAGGTAAAATGCATTCCAAGTTCTAGGCCCCCGGAATTAGTAGTCTAAGTGTATAATTCAAGATGCTTTCCTATGGTGGGGGAGGAGGCCTGTGTCTACAAACAGCTCCGAATATAAGAAAATATTAAATATATGAAAAAAATATAAAACAAAGGTGCATGTTAAATTCAACATGCCTTCTAACTTAGTGCACGCTGTAGGTCAGAATGGTACCATCAATATCCAGGACAATGGGACTGATGGGACTGTCTCTTCTTGAACATAAAGCTTGTTCATGAACACACACTTCTGGGTGATGCGCGTGCTTCCCTTCCCAGGCTGGGGTGATGTGACTCGAGCTCATGAAGAAAAGCACGACAAAGACAGTACGGCCAGGGCTGTGTCCCCAGACTGATGAGACCCTCCCTGCCTGGGTACTTTGCAAACAGCGTTATGCCGGGTGGGGCTCAGGAACGCCGCCCCCATCCAAAAACGTCTCAGCTTTTAACCCACATCACAAACCCTGTGGGAACCTGCTAACAACTGCCTTTCCTCTCTGCTACCTTAATAATAAAAAATTCTCCAACCACACAGTTCTTCTTCCTTTTGGATAGAGCTGGCTTACTGGACATGAGAAAACCTTTCCTTTGATGGACTTCGTATCATAAAATGAAAAGTAGACAAGTTTTGTTGTCTATGGTGATGATTTAACCCCCCTTCACGTGAGACTAGTTCACGATTCCTTATCCCAAACCATCCGTGCCAGGCGTGTTTCCGAATTCAGAGTTTCTCAGACTTTAGAAAGGCAGAATATAGAATATACAGAGTATAGTTTAAGTCCCCATAATAAATCTGTCTTTTTGCACTGAGTATGTACTAATAAAAAATAAAATAAAAAAATACAAAATACAAAAAAAAAATCCACACAAAGGGAGATCTAAAAAAAACCAAAAGACTACCCATAGCCTCATGTCCTTTCAGGTCGGGTTTTGTGGCCAAACTGAAAACTCAGGCATGTGGGCATAGGGCTCAGTGTTTCTCAAACACTCAAACCGTGGTCCCTGGACCAGCGGGAGCAGGACCACTCGTGAGCTCAGAAACGCAAGCCCTCAGGCCTTGTCCCGCCCCTGCGGAAGCAGAAACCCCACGGGCAGGGCTCGGAAGGATGTGTTTTATTAACAGCCCTCCCGGTGACTCGGACGCACGCTGAGGTTTCAGAACCACAGCCTTGGAGGAAACGATCGGCGAGCGCCGAGCGCCGTCTTACCTGTCTCTGCTCCTGCGGGAGGGGAACGTGGCTTTACAGCCCTCCACGGTGCACACGTGCGTTTCTCTGGCGTGCATGTTCTTGTGGTGCATCTTCACGCCGCACGCGTTTTTGAAGGTTTTCTTGCAGACGTCACACTGGAAGCGAGCTTCTTCCTTCTGCCTTCCGGACGCACGCTGACCCACGGGTTCAGGCTCCTTGGTGTCTTCGAAACAAGGAAAGGCCATTCCTCGGCTGGACAGGGCGCCGAGGAGCCCGCCGGCCAGCAGGCGCTGCTGCAGTCTGACGTAGTCAGGGAAGGGGACGCGGGGCTCGGTCCCCGCTGCGAGGTGAGGTTCACGGCCGCTGTCCTGTGGCTCCCTCGGCACGGCGGGCAGGGCTGGCTTCTGCTCCGCCTCCCTCTCGGGGCTCCTGTGGATGGCCCCGCTGGACTCCAGCCCCGAGTCCCGATGGCAGACCCTCTCTCCTCCCGGGAGGGGCCCCCCTAGGCCCCGGGATGGTGCGCGCCGCTCCTCAGGCGCTCTGTCCGGCGGCCGGGGGCTGCAGGGCTCGGGCTCCTCCTCGCTGGCCACTCGCAGGGGCATGTCTTCATCTGAGCTGAGAGCGTGCCTCTTGTCATGAGTTGTCCCCATGGCCTCCTTCTCTATTTTGATGGGCATGCTGGACTTGCGGGATTTCTTCTTGGGAAGGGCGTCCAGCAGGCCTTCGTTGGACGCCAGCTGCTCCGGGATGGAGGAGGACAAGAGAGGGAGGGAAGGCAGCACGCCGGGGGTGTTGGCCAGCTCGGCCGGGGTGGCCGGGCTGCGGTAGAAAGGCAGGACCGGCTGGGCCGTCTTCAGGTTGGGGAAGAGCACCCCGTCCGGCCCCAGGCTCAGGAAGGCGGGCTGGTCCCCGGGGTCCTCCCTGGACACCGCGTAGCCGGGCGGGGGCCTGCCGTCCGGGGACGTCGCGGGGAAGCCCGGGAGCTCGTAGCTGTCCGAGGCGGCCAGGGGCAGGCTGGTCCGCAGGTCCCGGTCCCGGTTGTTCCTGTTCATGGGCATGTGCAGCCGGGGGTTGGGGTTGGCGCTGTGGCGGTTCCGGCTCCTCAGCGAGCTGAAGACCATGTTGCAGCCGTCGACGGTGCACTTGTGTTTGATCTTCAGGTGGACGGCGTTGTAGTGGATCTTGAGCGTGCCTTTGTCGTAGAAGGTCTTCTCACACGCCGTGCAGAACACGCGGCCCTTCTTCGCACCCAGGCTGGGCCTCTCGGGCTTCCCTTTGGCCTCGGGGGACAACTGGGTCCTTTCAAGCTTTGGGACAAGGTGGTAGGAGCCCGAGTCGCTTAAATGGGCACCGTCTTCCTTTTTGGGAACCGTGTCTGGGCAGTTGAGACACGGCTCTTTCTCGACCTGAAAGGACGCGGGAGCGGAGTTCAAGAAGCCACCGCCGCCGCCGCCGGGGAAGGGGCCGTGCATCTCCTGCTTGGGCTCCTGACTCTGGTCCTGACCCGGCTCCAGCACGTACTGCTCGGGCAGTGGCCCTATCAGCGTGGGGGGCACGGGGTTGAAGAATTGGAAGGGCAGCATGAAGGTCATGTTGTTTATGAGGTTCTCAAAGGGGTGCAGGCTGCCAGGGGTCCCCTTGTCCGCGGGGGCGGGGAGGCCGGCACTCCGGTGGCCGCAGCTCTCGATGAACGCCCTGATGTCCACGTTCGCTGAGGCCGGCGGCATGACGATGGACTGCTCCTCCTTCTCTTGGATGGCCATGAGCTCCACGATGGCCTTGGTCTCCCCGAAGCGAAGAAACTGCTGCAAGGTGGCTAGCTCCTCCTCTCCGGTCATGATGTTCCAGTGATCCAGCACCTTTCCCGACGCATCCTAAACCAGAATCGTGGACTGCAATTAATTTACTACCCTGCGCCCTCTTCTCGGGGATGGGTCCGGCGGTCGGGGCCCTCCACCACCAGCACCACGGGGCACCTCTGTGCGTATCAGGAGGTGACACCCCCTCGGGTCAGCCCCCCGCTCACGCTACTCTCCCAGGCCAGAAGCCCTGCGCAGAAAACTAACCGGACAAATGTAAGCAGGGCTCTAAAAGAGAGAAGATGGTAGGACTCTGGCCGAAGGGAAACGGGGCGATTATTTTCCATCTTATCTCAAACCGATCGGTTGTTACTGCATTAGGTGCATACTCTTTCCCCACTGAGAGGAAAATATGTATCGTCTGCATGGTAGTCCCTTCTTTATCTCAGAAGGAGAGAGGGAGTGGTCAGACCCAGACAGAGCTCAAGTATTTATTTGCTGCAAGTTTAATCATCTTCCCCCAGCAACTAACCTCAGAAAACAAATGAACCCGTATTGATCTACTGTCCATGTTCACAAAGCAGAACTGTAATTACACTGACGTGTTGGAGATCTTTCAAAACTCTAGCAAGGCCTAACTTTTCCCAAAACTACAATAAATATTTTATCACAGAACATGTATTTGATGGCCTACTGAGATTTTGCACAATGCAGGGAAGAGTTTTGAAGATGACGAGGGATGTAACATCATAAATTTTTGATGTGCTAGAGGTTCAAGGTAATTGATTCCATATTTTTAATCCTAACACTAGAAAGCAAGATTATTAGGATCATTAAATATTGATCTACGTCATAATGTAAGATCATAATGCTACTCTACATAAAAGGGTGCTTGTAGCCTGCTGGGGGTCCTGCACCCGAGGTGAGCAAACACTGCTCTACAGGCCAATCACGGGCTTTGGAGTTAGAAACAGGTTCTAATCCCGGATCTGCCACTTACGACCTGAGTGACGTTGGCCAAGATTTCGAAGCACTCTGAGCCTCTGGCTTTTCAACTGGAAAATGGGGATGATTTCCCGGTCCTGGGACATTTTACCGGAAGAGGGTCCGGTAAATCCAGTCGATAAAACCCTAAGCGCTTGTGTTGAGGACACAGCCTGCCTGGGTAAGATTCAAGTGTATGTTAGTCTTGGAAGTATATTTATCCCCTCCTTTCATTAAAATTTTGACATTTTTCTTGTAGAGGGTCAAGGGAAAAAAAAGAAGCTGTCACTGCTTCCTACGTCAGAGAAATGATAGAATTCGTCCCAGGAAATATGTTCTTTGCCTGTGGATATGAAACATGAGGGCCTACCCCCGTGATGTGGTCTAGACGGACGTGAGAGTACTCTGCAGAATAACAAAGACGGAGAAGGGGTGAAAGGCACAGGGAGGAAAGCAGAGAGCGCGTGGAGAGGCCAGAGGGGAATCGAGGGGAGAGAGAACAAGCAGGATCCAGAACACAGACATATCACAGGGCGATGGAACCCGGGAAGGAAGGCCAGCTTCTGCAATGTGCTTCTGGAACATTCTCTCCTCTCTCACTCCCACACCCTCAGTAAAACCTGGCACAGACAGAGTCTTGGATCTGTAGGTAGCCTGCGGATAGTAACCAGGGGCCAAGGCTTTGCTGTGGGAGAGCCGGCTTAGCGAGACTCAAATCACAGAACATGTCCATGCTCCCATGTCTGGAAGTTTCACCAGTATCTGGAGGAAAGCACTGGATTCTTCCCAGAACGTGATGTGGGGGCTTAAGCCATTATGAAATGAAAGGAGGCCCTTTCCTCCAAAGGACTGGAGAAGACATCCCAGCAGAACCAGGGCCGTGATCCGCATACCTGCAGCACGTATCCCCGGATATAATCCTGGAGGGTCCAGTCCAAGGCGTGCAGGATCTGGAGAACCTCGTCTTGCTTCAACACGCTGAAGAGCCGGTCCAGTAGGATTTTCAGGCGGACCGGGATGGCCTGGGTCCCGTAGAGCATGAGGCTGCTAATATCAAACACCACGTTGGACTGGACAATCTCCACCTGGCTTGTGGGGTACACGGGGGGGATCCTCAGCTTGCTCAGAGCTGAAAAAGCAAGTCGAAGAAACACCCTTTGTGAAGATTTTCCTTCTCAGAGAAATGCTGTGCGGGGTGGGGGGTGGGGGGTGGGGTGGCTAGCGCCAGCGCTGGACTCTGCATTCCCACAGAGAAAACACGAATATGCAAATGGTTCACAATCCTCATAGCTATCGGGCTCTGCGTTATTCACAGAGACTTCTAAAATAAAATGAACTGGCCTGAGACTCTTTTTTTTCTTCCTTCCCTGTCCCTAAGGAGTGAGAAATAGCCCCATGGAGGGCAGGTGCGAGGAAAAGGGGTAAAGACAAGGGTGGCAGGCACATAATCAAAAGGCTGAAAAATCGGGGAGTACGGGGTCTGCTGGTGAAGAGCCCAGCCTGGGGATCTGACGGATCTGGGTTTGGCCCCTCGTCTGCCATGTCCTAGCGGTCAGGCTTGCCGGTTGAGCCATCAGAACCGACACTGTCCCACGCGATAGTCCTCAGTTGCTCACAGCTGTGTAGATTTGTAACATTTTTAATTTTATGGAATGATTTTTGCTTATTCAATTATTTTAATTGTTAAATAAAATCAGAAATTCAGTTCTTCAGAGTCCCACCGGTCACATTTCAAGTACCCGGCAGCGCACGGAACTAAGCATGGGATCGCTGGGTTAGGCAAATAAAAATATGGGATGACCAGTTAAATGAGAACACGAATTTCACGGAGACAGGGAAGAGGTGGGACAGGTTTATCCTGAAAGTATTCCCTGGGACATACTTAGGCTAAAAAATCATTTATTGCTTCCCTGAAATTAAAATTTAACAGAACGTTCTACGTTTTACCCGGCCACCCTGACGGCTGCTGGATTAGACAACGCAGGACATTTCCGTTGCTGCAGAAGGACCACCCCGAGGCCCCTGTTCCTATGTCTGCAGAACAGTCTGCTGAAGGGTAAAGACCCCACCCATCGTGCAGAGTCATTAAACTTCAAAAAGGGACCGTGTATCAAGCTCTCAGCCCGTTAGCCGGCGAGCGCGGGGACCTTCTCAGACACGCGATCCATTCCCGAATTCCTCGACGTCATTCAGAGGGGACATGAGGGGCCGAGGGAGGAGGGAGAAAAACAGTTACCATGGGCCACCCATCCGTGTCTGCACTGCTCACACTGGCGGTGGTTGATCTTCCCGGGTTTGAAGCTCTGGCAGCTACAGTTCAGCGTGCAGCCGATCGCCTGTAAGAGAGAAGGCGGCCCGCGAGCACGTGAGAGGCGCGCGGGCGCCAGGCCGCTCCTGCAAGACGGCACGCGGCCTCCATCCGGTAACGCTCCCGGGGCATCGTGTGCCCGCGCTGGGCCAGACGCGGGCAGGGACCCCGCGCCTGGTACCCAAGAGCAGCTGGCCCCCGGGCCCCACGGAGGGCGCGCACATCCCACAGCTGCTCTGCGGGCGAGAGTGGGTGAGGGAACACCACCACACTCTGTAGGGAAAGTTCTGGAAGGAAATATCTCGCTTGTTATTTTTTTAAAAAATATTTTATTTATTTATTTATTTTAGAGAGGGAACACAAGCAGGGGGAGCGGGAGAGGGAGAAGCAGGCTTCCCGCTGAGCAGGGAGCCCGACCCTGGGATCATGACCTGAGCCAAAGGCAGATGCTCGACTGACTGAGCCACCCAGGCTCCCCCTGGATTGTTATTAAGAGCACAGAAAGGGTGAACAGTCACCAGTCCCTAAGTTGAACAAAGCAGTCGCCCCCGCAAGTTACGCGGGGACCGTCCCGAACAAGTGAGAGAGAATGATCTGAATGGAGAATTATCCAAATGTGGACGTGGTTATCCCCCGACGTGGGGCGAGGCGACAAGTCCACACAGACGGAGACCATGCCGCGGCCGACCACGCTGAGGACAACTGCCCTGGGCTGTGTGGCCCCCGAGGCCCGGCCAGGCTGGCGGCCCCAGGCACACACCCAGCTGCACGTTCAAGTTCACACGGCCGAAAGACAATGCACACAAGTACATGTCGGCTACGTTCTGGTGTTAAGAACAAAGCTTCGCATGTACTTTTAAGATGAATTCCTCCAACGGGGATCGAGGTCTGAAGAATGTAAGGTATTATTAACGAGAAAAAGCTCTCCCAGGAGCTGTGTCAGTGAGGCTCCTGGGAAGAGCCGCTGGGTAGAATTCATATGATTTAGGAAAGCCCGGAGACTGGGGTGTGTGCGTGTGTTTGGGGGGGACTTCCCTCTGTCAATTAAAGGACACTGTGGCCTCCTGTGGGGACAGGGAAGGGGACGTTCTGTCCCAGGACTTGGGAAACTCACTTTAAGGAGTATATAACTAGTCTTGACTTAAAAACCAGTTGCCAGTGGGAATGTAAATGGTGCAGCCGCCATGGAAAGCTGCCTGGCAGTTCCTCCAAAAGTTAACATGGGGCTACCGTATGACCCAGAAATCCCACCCCTAGATAGGTGCCCAAGAGAAATGAAAACAGGCCATGTAGAAGCTGCTACCGAATGTTTATACCTGCATTGTTTGTAATCGCCAACAAGTGGAAACAACCTCAATGTCCATCAACTGATGAGTGGATAAACAAAATGGGGCGTATCCATGCAACGGAATATTATTTTGCCATCAAAAGGAACGAAGTGCCAACATATGCTATAGCATACACGAACCCTGAAAACGTGCTCTGTGAAATAAACCAAAGAATAAATTCACAGGTGGTAGGATTCCATTTACATGAAACGTCAAGAAAGGGCAATCTACTGAGGCCAGAAGCAGACTAGCGGTAACCAGGGCTGTGCGGAGTGGGCAGGAATGACGAGGGATGGTTAGTGGGTGGCACTGGGGGGGACAATATTATTCCTTTTGTTTGCTTTCATCTTTTAAAAAATAGCTTTAAATTGAGACACAATTCAGATATCATACAATTCACCCATTTAAAGTATCCAACTCAATGATTTTTGGTATATTCAGAGTTGTGCAAACATCATGATCTGATTTTAGAACATTTCCAACACCTGCAGAAGGAGCCCTGTGTACAAGTTTATGGTGGACATAGGTATTCATTTCTAGGTCTTCCTAGGAGTGGAACTGCTAGATTGTATCATAATTCTGTTTAACTGGAGAATCTGTCAAAAGGTTTTTCAAAGTGGCCATCCCATTCTGCATCCATACTAGCTATGTAGGAAGGCTGTGATTTCTCCACATCCTTCCCAACACTTATTGTCTGTCTGTCTTGAAACAGCCAGCCTAGTGGGAATGACGTGGTATCTTACTGTGGTTCTGATGTGCATTTCCTCAATGGCTAACGGCGATCAGTAACTTTTCATGAGCTCTTTGGCCATTCATTTATAGGTCTTCCCTGGGGAAACGTCTGTTCGGATGCTTTGCTCATTTTTTAATTGGGCTGTTTGTCTTTTAGCTTTGAGTTGTAAGAGTTCTTTATATATTCTTAGTACTAGTCCCTTAACAGGTGATGATTTGCAAATGTTGTCTCCTGCCCTTGGGTGATCTTCTCACTTTCTTCATGGTGCCCTTTGAGGCACAGATGTTTTAAATTTTGACCAGAGTTGCCTTTTAAGGTGAAGATGTTCTAAAATTACATAGTAGTGATGGTTGCACAACTCTGTATATAGGAAAACCGCTCAGTTATAGACTTTATAAGGGTGAATTTTATAGTCAATAAATTATATCTCAATAGAAATATTACTGAAAACACCAGTCCTCTCCACACCTATGAGAATGGCCAAAGTCCAGAACCCTGACGACACCAAATGCTCATCAGGAGAGCACCAGAAACCCTCATTCACTATTAGTGGGAATGCAAAATGGTGCGGCCACTCTGGAAGACAGTTTGGCGGTTTCTTACAAAACTAAACACACTCTTACCATACAACCCAGCAATCACGTTCCTTGGTATTTACCCAAAGGAGCTGAAAACCTATGTCCACACGAAAACCCACACGTGGATGTTGATAGCAGCAGCTTTATTCATGATGGCCGAAACTTGGACGCAACCAAGATGCCCTTCAGTGGGGGAATGGATAAATACACTGTGGTCCATCCAGACACTGGAATATCACCCAGCGCTAAAAAGACATGAGCCACCGAGCCATGAAGAAACACGGGGGAACCTTAAGTATGTATACTGAGTGGAAGAAGCCAATCTGAAAAGGCTACACACTGTATGATTGCAGCTATATGACCTTCTGGAAAAGGCAAACTATGGACGCAGTTAAAAAGATCAGTGCTTGCCGGGGGGTTAGGTAGAACCCAGAGGATTTTTAGGACAGTGAAAATACTCCGTACGATACTATAATGGTGGATACGCGTCATTATACTTTTGTCCCAACCCATAGGAGGGACATCACAAAGAGTAAATTCTAAGGTAAGCCATGGACTTTGGGTGATGATGTCGTGTTCATGTAGGTTCATTAGTTGTCACAGGTGTACCCTCCAGTGGGGGATGTGGATACTGGGGTAGCTAGCTGTCCATGTGTGGAGGCAGGGGGTGTATGGGAAATCTCTACTTCCAATTTTGCTGTGGATCTTAAAGTGTTCTAAAAAATAAAGTCCCCCTCCTCCCCCCACCAAAATCAGTGACTTTGCTTAAATACAGGCTAAAATCTCCCTGATGTGATAGTTATCTCTGATTCCTTTCAGATTACCATGGGCCTGAACAGAGCGACTAGACGAGATTTTCAGGGGAAGGAACAGGGCGGCTCATAACTGAGGTATGCGGCAGATAGTAATGGTGTTCCCTGATCCCTTCCAGAAGGATCACGACACAGAAAAAAGAAAACATGTATCCGAAAACCCGTTTGCTCTTTGTAAAGCCGTACGAAATCCTACAGAGAACTCCTTGCGATCACAACGACGTCTTACTAGAATACTGCATTCGCTCTTCTCGGGGGTGATACCATCCCAATGGGGTGAAAATTAGTTCCTGGGGGGGGGGAGGTGAAAAAATATTCTTTTTATGGATGAAACACAGATACACATATGTGAACGGAAACATCGGATATGGTATCATACTAAAATTTCACTGGGGAGGCACAATTAGGGAAAAAAAAATCCAGTCTCCTAATGAAGAAAAGTTGGAGAAACACTGTGCCAGAAATCACTTCACCTTTTGGTTAGAGAGACTCTACCCCTAGAGACACGTACAGGTGTACTGAATACATGGGCACATACATCTATATTCCTCGACACATGACGATATGATATCCCTCGACTGGAAAGCTAAAAACGAGTACCGGTTCAAGTTCTATTACACACGGTCTCAACAAGAATGTCCCATTGTCTGTAGCACAAACGTGTGGTCCAGATTTCTCAAACAGCCCTGTGACTCTCAACGCCAGCTGACCCGGGAACCAGCCGTCTGCATCCTCAGCAGCTCCCAGGATACTCCGAACGAAGCCTCTGGAATATTTCACAACCCACAGTCTGATAAACGTGACGGCTTTAAAGGAAATTTCTAAAAGGAGAAAAAAAATTCTTATTTTGGATCCTGTCCCTCAAGATGCCAGCCACTGTTTGCAAGCAAGACGCCGGAACCACACAGAGTAAATTCACGTTCATTCATTCAGAAAACAGGGAGCACACACCTCCTTCCTTTCCTGAAGATTTTGCTTAAAAGGCTCTCGCTCAGGCGAAGCCCCGGGAAGCTCTGGGTGGGTCCACCTCAGGCCCAGCACAAGGAAACTGCAGAGGAAACAATCCCAAGCACATCTCATAGCCCAAGATCGAAACTCACTTTCTCTCTATCTCTTTCACACCTGACTCCGGGTTCTCCAACTCCAGGATGATCGACATTTTGAGTCACATAATTCTTTGCGGTGGCTGTCCTGGGGACTGTGGGGTGACCAGGAGCACCCCAGCCTCTACCCACCACACACCACAGAAAGGCCTCTCCCTCTTCTAGTCGTGAAAACTGAAAACCTCCCCAGACGTGGGGCAAATCTGCCTCTAGGTGAGACCCACCGGCCGAACCTGACTATTCAGTTTTTGCAGCTTTCAGTTTGGGGACAGAATTTTAAGCAGCATTATGGATAAAATTCAATGTATGAATGCTGTTTTATAAGAAATATTCATGTGGCTCTATATGAACCTATTGAATAAGGCTTAATAAAGCTCATTAAACATCCATGGAAATAAATCTCAGAGGAATTATTTATGACCTAAAAAAAGCTAATTACAGTGCCTCAGAAAACTTCCAATATTAAGGCCCTTGAGTTTTTCCACCCATATCAGAATTCCACGATGTGGTAAAAATTATAGCACCATTATCTAAAGACAAATTAAAACTTCTTAAATGAAATCAAACCCCAAAATTCTAATTACAGGACGAAAAGTACTCATGCAAATCAATATGGAAAACTCTTAAAACTTACATCCTTTCCCCTGGAATCCTAATACTTGTTCCATTCTTCAGAAACATAAAGCAGATGTTTACAACATTCTGAACTCATCAAGACATGATTATTGCTTTTTACGCACTCATTTTAATCAGACTATTTCCGAATTGTTATTAGTCACTCTGATGTGCTACGAATCAACATTCAAAATTCTGGTTTGCTTTTTTGTAGCTATCATCTGCTCCCTCGTTCATCCAGAAATTACTGACACACCTTGTTTGTGATGGATGTGTCCGTGATTTGCCGTCTTTGGGATGGAAAGTTATGACCTCGTTTTTAGAAAGACTTGAGGGTCCCGCTTCCTTCTGCAGACACCCCTGCTCTACCTTCCGTTTGGGGAGATGCTGACTTGAATTCTTAGCCACGGCCGGCCCAGCCACACAGCGGGGTCCACACACAGACATTCCCTGGGGGGACGGTGCAGGCCTCTGATGGGATTTGGATGCTTGAGGTTCGGAATAAAAACTGTCCACTTTACAGCTGATTTTATCTCTAGTGCAGCAAGTATTCGCCTATCCCTGAGGATAAACGCAGGAGGACAGTCTGAGGGATAGAATGCAAGAGGAAAGAGAAAAGTTACAGAAGACCTCAGGGGGCTTTCAGACTTGGGGCGCTGATGCTTTGAGGGGAGCATTTGTGAAATGGATCGGATACAAAACAGAATTGCGTACCCGCTGGACAGCTTTGTAGGCTGAAGTGACTTGGTCTGCCCTGCCCAACGTGGCAGCCACTAGCCACAGGTGCCTAAATTTATTTTTACATTATTTTTATTTTTAAAATATTATTTATTAGAGAGAGAGTGTGTGCACATGCGCATGAACAGTGGGAGGGGCAGAGGGAGAAGCAGACTCCCATCTGAGCAGGGAGCCCGACATGGGACTCGATCCCAGGACCCCGAGGTCATGACCTAAGCCCAAGGCAAACGCCCAACCGACTGAGCCACGCAGGTGCCCCCGCCTACTTAAATTTAAATTAATAAAAAAAATTTTTTAAAGATTTTATTTATTTATTTGACAGAGAGAGAGAGAGAGAGCATGAGAGGAGAGAAGGTCAGAGGGAGAAGCAGACTCCCTGTGGAGCTGGGAGCCTGACTCAGGACTCGATCCCGGGACTCTGGGATCATGACCTGAGCCGAAGGCAGTTGCCCAACCAACTGAACCACCCAGGCGTCCTAAATTAATAAAAATGAAACAATAAAAAGTTTGATTCTTTGGTCACACCAGCCCCATTTCAAGTGCACAGCAGACACACGTGGTTTCGTGGCTACCATACTGGATGGTGGGGATACATACCCCTGTAAGTCCCATGGTGAGACTGGATGTTCTCCCACACCTACCCTGCCATGTGGTGGCGTGACTTCTCATTCAACCCTCACTACGGGGCTGAGGAGGGCATTCTTCTCAGGAAACTTGTATTTACGGAAGATTCGCAATGTTCCCCAAGTCCCCCAGTTGGTGAGCTTTCCTGAGCATTTCATTGCGTGTGAGGTACTGCACTAAGTAGGCCCCTGTACTGTCTCGTTTCTTCATCACCCCCTCCGGGAGGCAGGTACGACTGTCCCCATTTTATGGATGAGGAAGTTGAGGGACTCATGGGCGGTCAGGGTGGACTCCAATCCGGATACTGGAGGTAGGTTCTGTCTTGAAATATCACTATTTGGTGCTAACATTTATGGTTTCATGTAATTCCTACAGCAACTCTGAGAGTCAGGCATTATCATCCACATTCTGCAGATAAGGACGTTAAAGTTTCACACTGTAAAGAAACTTCACTTATGATAATACACGAATACATAGTTACTGAATGGCAACGAGTCAGTCATTGTTCTAAATTCTGGGGTCAAAGTATTGAACAGGACCAATGAGGTCCCTGCGCTCCAGGGGCTTACAATCTAGAGGAGACAGAAAATAGTACCAGTGCAGAGTAAGGTAGTGCTGAATAAGCTAAACAGAAAGCTATGCCAGCAATTCTACTGGGTAACCTGGAGGGGTAGGGGTCTAAGTAAGTGCGTCCTAGATAAGGTCATCACTGAAGACTTTCAAAGAGGTGACACTTGAACTGAATCCAAGGGACACCAAGGAGCCAGTGAAGAACTGGAGAGGGAGGAAGTGTTTTAGGGCAGAGGGCATAGCCAGTGCAAAGGCCCTGAGGCACGAAGAGGCTCAGTGGTCAGGGAACAGAAAAGGAGTCAGTGCAGATAGAGTGAGTTACTAAAGTTAACGGTAGAAAATGTGGGTCAGCGAGGTGGGAGAGCACACTCTGCATGGGATCTTGTGGGACAGGCCAAGGAGTCCCGATTTTGTTCTAAGTAACCTTTTATCAAAAAAATACAAAATGAGTTTGATTTGCCTGTGTTAAAAAGAATCCCTCTGGACGGGGAGGTGGGGAGCCTGCGCTCCCTGCCCCTCACCACAATGCGTATCTTCCACAGGGAGGCAGTAAATCCTACAACCGGCTTCAGAGGACTTAGGTCTTACTTCCCATTAAGCCATAGAACCTTCAGCTCCAGACCTTGGAGCCTCTGCCTACAAGGGGCTGGGTATCTGTTTCTGCCAACCTCAGAGGCCTAGTCGCCATATTAATGAGGATATACAGATAAGAGCTGAAAAGACCAATTGGTACGATGGGATTGTTGGGACAAGGCCCACACCATGGTTCTTGGGTCCTCTGGGCTCTGGTGGTCTGAGTCTGCACAGAGAGAGCTACCAGAAATACTTATTATAAAATCTTCCATAAACGTTGCAACACAATGAATCATTCCACAAAGAGGCAAGGAACCCATTGAACCCTAAACTAGCACCCAGCAGCTAGCAAGGGGCCTGATACCCCATAGGCCCTCCACTGGGACTAGCTGAGAGAAGAATGAATAAACGAATGAGGCAGCAGCGCCATGCTCACTAATTACAGATGCCCACCCAACAGCCTTTCACCGGATCTACCTTTCTGAGTCTCTGTGGGTGGCCAGGTGACTAAGCACTGGCCAGTGGTATGCACATGGAAGTTGCTAGGTGGAGCTTTACAGAAAGCTCCTTGTAAATGGGAGCTGACTCAGCAGACAGACTTTTTTGCTTGTTCTCTTTCCTCCTTCTTGGAACACAACTATGATGGCTGGACTTGAGATGCCATTTTGTGACCATGAGGAAACTTTGAGGTCACGCCCTAAGGAAGGCTGCACAGAAAGGATAGTGACTGTTAGGAGCTTATACTAGCAGCAGAATGTAGTTCCTAATTTACACACCAACTGTCCTGCTGGCCATGGAGAGGGCCACATAAAAAGTCATGAGAAAAGTGGTTAACGAGGAGAAATCACTGAGGCCAAGTTTAGAGTCTAGTCATCTCTTAAGTGTGAGATTCTGAGGCTGTGCCAGATTCTTGGTGGTAAGAATCTTAATTCCCTACCTTCAAAAATCAAGGAGCCAATCTGCTAAATTGCAAATCACTTTTTAAGTCAACAACTTTTTAGCATAAAACTGCTTCAGGTTTTTCCAAGTTGTATTTTTAAGTGTTGATACAATCATTAATGTGTTTGAGTCCTGGAGGGCTCCAGTTCAGATAAAAAACTGCCCATCAGGATCTATACTACACATCTTCTAAGGACCGCCCTCAGCTTGTGGGGTGAGGACCTTGTTTCTCCCACAGTGAAACTGTCACCCCATTCTCACTGTGGCTGCAAGGCTAATCTTTTATGGTTCAGGACACTGCGTCATTCACTGGTGGGAGGTCTCTTCCACACTGCCCTTTGGGCCTCTTGGCGTCTACCTCTTACACACATTTTGTAACTTATGTCTTTTGTGAGAATCAGATTTTTTTGCTCCCTACCTCCTGTCCTCTCATTTTTCTGTGACTTCTTTCAATTTTTAAGTTTTCCTTACATATACAAACCCACAGAGGTACAACTAGGATTCTGAATATAGTATCCCCATTTGCCAGATGGGCAACAAGGACAACGGCGAAGAAGAGAGGAGAAAGGCCATGAGGGCCTTGTGGGGTTGGCAGCAGGTGGCACTGGACCCGAGGCAGCCTGGAGAGAGAGACACAAGACCAGACGTTCGTCTCCTGCCATCTTCCTCCGTGAGCAGTTCAACAAAACAATACCAATTTATTTAACAAATTACTTTTGTTGTCACTGGTGGTTTTTATTTGTTTTTAAAGCATCTACTATGTACTGGTAATTGTAGGGAGCCTCCTGGGGATACAAAGACGAGGAACTCTCAGCGTCTGCCCTACGGGAGCGCATATCTTCACTGGGGGAAGAAAGCCATCCAGCTCGACTAGTCAAGAACCGAGGAGCAGAGAATATGGCTTGTCAAAAACTGGCGGGAGTCATTCACTATATTAAAATCAATTCCTAAAGATACTAAAAACAAAAGAAAGGCTCATTAGCTGCCTTCAGGGAACCAATGAATTGTTCCCCAAACTGGCAAACAGAGGGAAAGAATCAAGTATATACCTTTTTTCCCTATAGCTGTACTTCAGAGAAACCAAACCACTGATGAGACGGAGATTCCCTTCACAGAAGTGCCCAGGGAATAAATGAGTGAGGAATTACAATCCCACAACTCCTGGGGTAAAAGATGAGGACCAGGCCATTCGCCCCCGGATGGAAAGATGCGTACTACCATGGACGGCGAGAGCATGGACGGCGTGTTCTTGCAGAAAACGTTCAAATCTGAATCCGATCAAGCTCCCCGGTCAACTCCGGTGTCCAGAAAATATAGGGACAGAGGAATAACCACAATGTAAACAATACCAGGAGGAAGCAATCACTGATCCAGACTGGGGAGCATCCTACAGGACCAGCTTTTCCCACAGATTGCAAGGAAAGAAGTGTAAACCGACAGACAAGAGGGACGCTGTGGGGACCTTATCTGGATCTTGACTTGGACGCACCAATGGTTAACTAAGGCTTGCCAGACCATCAAGGGCATTTGGACACGGACTGGGAATTTAATGACATTGGAGAGTTATGGTTAACTTTTTTAGGTGCTCTATGAGGCTGGAGGAGGCGTGCTCTCCTCCCTGTGTGCAGGAAATGCCACGGTCCTGGGCTCATCCCGGCCCCATGTGTCAAGGCCAGGGGGCCGGGCCGCAGACCAGACGTTTCTGCCCTGGGCCGGGGGAGCACACTTCGAGAGGCAATGCAGTGAGATGGGCGTGGGCTGTCCAGATGGGTATCTCTCTGTTGGCTTCATGGAACCATCTGGATTCCCCAAAACAAGGGGACACCCTTTACCATGAACACAGTTGAAAAAAGGGCCCCAGGGAGTCTCCCAAACCAGGTAGGCATCCTTTGCAATACAAAAACAACACTAGAGAATTAATAGAGTCTGCTTTCTCACTGCCAGCGTGGGGAGGGGATGAGAAGAGAGGCTAAGGAAGAAAGAGAGCATGGAGAAGGGTCTGGCAGAGGAGGGGCAGGGGGGAGGTACGACCCAGGGCACAGATGTTGGGCCAAGTCTACCTGTGAGTAGAAAGTATGCGTGACACCCTTGCCTCTTTCTCTTGTTGCTTAGTTCAAAGAGGATGGTGGGGAAAATACTTGTTCTTTTGATCTCTATAAATCAAAGTATAAACTCTGTGCCAAAATAATTTAACAGCTGTGCCCTTTTTTCTTAAAATTATTAGTTCTGAAAGTGGAAAACACAAAAAGCAGAAAAATATCCAAATGTTACCTTACGAACCAGACCAAATATTTCTTCATTAAAAAAAAAAAAAAAGCAACCTATCCACAACAAAAAACTATACGAAAATATAAATAACATGGACACATTTTTTTCCCTCCTTTATAACCTAAATTTGGGAGGACCTCAGGGGCGAGCTTTAGAAACCTTTGATAACAAAAAAAGGAGGGATGTTAACTGTGTAGGAACTTCTGAGTGCAACAGAGTCGGGGGAGGGGGGGCGGAATAAAAAACAAAAACCAACACACAAAAAAGACGTTTATACTTTAGGATACTTTTAACTAAGGTGGCCAGTTACCCAAGCAAGCAGCTTGGTGTCTAGTGCCTGCTGCTGCAAGATAATGATGAAATTGTGAACAATTTCTAGGTAAAATTTTGCAGATATTTCTTTCAAGGACTTAACGAGAACTAGATTTTAAGAACGAAGTGTAAAAAAAAAAAAAGAAAAAAGAAAGAAACCCTAGATTTTCAAAACGAAATTTTTTAAAAAGAAAAGACCAGCGTTAGTGAGTTATGCCATCCTGATCACTGCCTTCAAATCCAGCATGTTCGAGTGGTCCATAGAAAGATTTTACCTTCGTCATGAATAATGCAAGAAACAGAGGGCTACAGAACGAGGACAATGCTTCTGGAAGCTGGTGGAGGGCTGGAAGATAATTGTGATGTTTGTTTGAGTGTGTGGAAGGATCACACACGTAATCTGTAAGAGGACACAGGCGAATATAACCATATACAAGAAAAAGTTAGTAGTCTGAATTCAAGCTTTTCCTGAACTGAGACAACCATTCCCCTCCACATTAGCGGAGTGAAATTATCATCCCCCCAAGGCAAACTTCTATGATGCGTTAGGCTGGTTTATAATAATGAACCCAAGCTTGAAGGAGAATGGCGAGAGCCCTTCCGCCTGCTTCAACTAGATGACGCTTGATAAGGCCCCAGATCGGACCACGGCAAAGCAGGTCTGCTCTTTGTTTTGATCCACTCTTTTGGGGATAAAATAGGCGTGTGTCCATGCAGCGAAAGGGGGCTACCCTGGAAACCTAGAATTTCCGGAATTAAGAAAAAGGGCTTCAGAGAATGACAAGATAAGAGGAAATAACATTTTCAGGTGGAAACCAATTTAAACGAAAAAAAAAACAAAACCCTACAAAACTTTCCAGATGTCTCTTCTGCACCGAACCCAGTTATTTTTTAGTATCTCTCAGATAAGGCATCGAAAATAAAATAGATAAATAAATACAATTAAAAAAATCTGCAGCAGGATATTCGGAGTACAATAATTAAAATTTATTGGCTCTCTAAATCTTGATCTTAGATTAAAAAAAAAAAAAAAATAGGTGGCCCAGCACTGAGATTTCATCTTACTTGGGGTACTCACTTCTAGTTCTTTTTAAACAGGGCTGTTTCTGACAAAAGTAACTCACTCTAAATGACATCTGTAGAAGTGAAAATTCACCCTGGGGTAAAGCACGCTCCTCCTGCAAGTAATTTACCTTGTGGAACCTACGGGGCGACTCTTTAATGGCCACTGTCAAAATATCTTCTAAAGCCACATACAAAGGCTAAAAGACACTTCTGCCCCTCACCCCTGCAGTTTAATTTGACCAACAAACTGAACTTTTAAAATGTTTATATTTATCCCTCGGCATTCATAAATGATAACGGGATGCTTAAAGGACAACGATTATTTGTTCCATGCGGAAACTTGTATGGCTTTTCTCACCCAGTGGGGTGGATCTTCCTTCTTCCCAAGCTGATGGTTCTGAGATACAGAATATGGGCCTGGGACCCAGGCATAACTGCTTCAGGACAGAGATGTAAAAACGAACCAATGAATAAAAATCATGCTCTATGCAAACCTTATGCTTCCAACAGGAATTATTTCCTGTTGGTTAATATTTCTAATGTGAATTATAACCAGAGCAGACAGCCTAACGAATATCAAGGGCCACAGAACCCCTCCCAGCTAACCACTTTCGGACCCGAAGAGGGGCGTGTAGATAAATCCTTACTACTCTGAATGCAATAGCACTTACGGGTACAGTTAATTTTCCAAATTAAATTATGCAGATGTCTGAACATAATTAGGAGTTCCCGAAGCACAGCCGTGCTTGCGCTCAGGGAAGAGCTCACCACCTTTCCTCGGCACTGACCTCTAACACCAATACGTTCAAATCCACAGTTGAGTTGAAATCCTCGTGCTTTCTTAGTGAAATTAAAGTTAGCACACCTATCAGATGTGAAATCAAATGACGACTCCCATCTTATTCTTTTAGGTCTGCCAGAAAGGATAAAGCTATTTATTAAGATTTATCATAGTGAACGTGGGGGTTATCTTTCCACACCCATGGAAAGCAAAACTCCAAATCCTGGACAACTGGTCACGTTTGCGAAGTCCTGTTTTACATGACACACGAAAATGCCATTCTGACATATCACACTGTGAATGAGGTTTTCATAATATACATCCACGGATTTGGGCAGGGTCAACCGAGAAGCCAGTATATTTACCACCGAACAAAAGTTTTAACACATAAGCACGTATTTGCAGTCTAAGGGAGCTTATGAAAAGGTTCCATGAACTCTGCAAATTAAAACGATAAATTGGGAATGAAAAGGCACCAGAAAAGAAAGGAGAAAGGTAATCTGCCAAATGCTGTTTTTCAATTCACTTTCCATAAAGGCGAAATCTTTGTCACTTTCATGAGAATATATTAAAAAAAAAAAGTTGTTGCGGGCTCTGCTGTGTTAGCCCAAAGGTGCAGGAACACGTCTTCCCCTGCACACACACACACACACGCACACACACTCACTCACTGACAGGGATTCCCAGGACACCAGTGGGGCCTTTTCTAGGCCCCTTAAGTGTTAACAGCAGAGGCCTGGCTACGACCAGGCGTCTGGCCCGATTTAAATGCCCTGTCTTCAGAGAGCTGCGGTGAGCACGGCCATAAAACTAGGGGACATAACTGAACCTTAGAGTGTCTGAACCCCCGCCCCCCAACACACACAATTTTACTCCTACAATTAAGGTTGCTCGTTGGCATTCCATTTAACTGTCAAACTAGGACCGGTGGCAGCCTCACAGCCACAAAGGGACGCCTTAAATGAGAAGAGCATGTTCCTACACCGCATTTGAGAAACTTTGGCTCCGAGCTATGCGCTGATTAATATCAGATCTCCTCCTTCCCTCGCCTCTCCACAATCTTGTCACATCTGGCTGACAAATCCGTAGGGACTGATGCAAAGCCAGGCGGCCGGCGGGGCTGGGGTCTGGCGGGCGGCGCCCGAGGGGGCAGGGGACGGGCGGCGCCCCCATCCCACCCCCAAGCCCTGCGCGCCTCTGCCCCGGGAGACGACTCGGCGCGGCCCCCCTCCCGGCCCGAGTTCCAGCCCCGCGCCCCTGGCGGCGCCGCTCACTCGCAGGTAAATGAGCAGCACGGAGGGGCCGGCCGCGGGCCCGTCCGGCTTCCACCCGCGGGCTCGGCGGGCATCCATGTGGCCGCGCCCCCTCCGCGCCCTCCCGGCTCGGGGGCTTCCGCAGCCACCCGTCCGCGCCGCGCTCCGCCGCACTTCACGAAGACCCGGCGCCCCGGGCCCCGCCACGCGCCGGGCTCCGCACCTCTCCCGCTGAGCGGAGGTTACCGCGCGCTCAGTTCTCCAGAAACAAAATCCGGGAGAAAGACGGCCAGTCGTGAAGAGCAGCTGTTCAAGCCCGCGCGGACGACCTCGGACTAGCACCGGAGGCGCCGAGGGGCCGGAAGGGGGGCGGGGGCCGCCCGAGCCCCCCGCGCCTGGGACGCCACCAAGCCGTCCGGGGGGCGCCGGGAACCAGCCTCGTCCCCGCGAGCGTCTGCGGCTCAGGGACGTCGGGCGGCGACGGGCCCCAACTCCCTGGGCCCGCACCGCCGCGCAGGTGGCCTCGGGAAGTGGCCCCGGGCGCGTCCCCGGGTGCCGACGGAGCCCGGCCGAGCGGCGTCCCCCTACCACCCCGCCCCACCCGGCCCCGCGCGCAGAGGGGGCTCCCCGCGCCGGGGGAGAGCCGCGCTTACCTCCGCCATCCTGCGGCCGCTGCAGCGCCGGGGGCTACCGGCGCGTGTCCCCGGCCCGGGCCGCCCCGCGTCCGCCCCGGCTCGGCGGGCGCCGCCGCATCCAAGCTTCGGCCGTCGGGGCCCGCTGCGGCGAAGTGGGCGGCTCCTCGGGCGCCCAGGCCGCGCGGCGCGGTGGTCGCCCCCGCCCGCCGCGCACCGCGTGTGCCCGCACGCCCGCCCCCTGCGCCCCAGGGGGTGCCCCCTCCGCCCCGCCCCCCCCGGCCCCCCCGCCGGGCCGCCGCGTCGCCCGAGGCCGTGGGCGCTGCTGCGCCGCCCGGGAAGCGCCGCCCGCTCCGGCGGCCCGCGAACGCACTAAATCAGCGCAGCTGATGCGAGGCCGTGCCCCCGCAGACAGCGGAGACCTCGCCGGCGGCCGGCGCGGAGGTGTCTGCCCCCGCCGGGCTTGAAGGCACTTGTCCGCCAAGACACAGACGTGTCCGTGTTTGCCTCTCCCGGCGAAGGGCGAAACGCTCTGAAGTTCCCTGGCTCGGGTCTCAGGGGATGATTCTGCCGCCCTACCTACCCTGGGGCGCCCTCGGGGTCCCACCGCGGCCAAGGAGAAGGGCTGCGCCACCCTCGCCCCCAGAAAGTTTGTTTCCGGAGGAAGCGTGGGCACGCGTCCCAGGAAGTGGAGAAGGGGGGTCCCCAGGAGGCTCTAAGAACTAAGAAAACAGTCCCCCCCACCCCTTCGTGCTGGGAGTTCCAGTCCCAGCCGTACCGCTGTCCCAGCAAAAGTGACTTTGCTCTCTGAGCCTCAGTTGCTTCCGTTGTAAAATGGGATTCTATTTTTACCTCTCCTATAGGGCGTTAAGGATAAAGAGAAATGAAATGTCCTGGGAAAACCGAACAGGAGCTTGGCCCCCAGGAGCAGATGGGGAGGAGCCTTTGGGAGAACTGGCTTCCTGGGCCCGAGAAGCCACGAGTCTTCACCCCGCTGAGGAGCTAGCTGGCAGAGATCGCCCGCAGCTGCTGGGGCCAACGCCGCTCTCCTAACGCCCCTGGGGCAGGCAGACGCAGAACCTGAGCAGAATCAGGCCTTCTCTCACCTCCCTCTCAGTTCCCTAAAAAGAGTCTCTGAAGGCTGGACTGGGGGGCAGAGGGGGGTCCTGATTCCCTCTGCTGCAGTTCATTCTGCCCACCTCGCTGCGGGTGTGGGTCTTGGGGCAGGAAGCAAACCCCGTCCTATATCTCAGGCTGCAGGGGGAGAAGATGTGAGTTGGAAGGAAAAGGCACGATGCAGTCAGGCAGACAGCGGTGCCTGGTTCTGGCTCTGAAAGGCGCAGACCTCCGAGGGGAAGAGGAGGGAAAGGGGCCAGCAGGGTGTATGTGGAAGGAAGTTGTGGGTACGCGGGCTCCTTGAGGTCCAGAGGGCCCTGCTGCCTCTCCACAGGCTAGACACACATTCCTGGCCTTCTGGCCACCTAAATGTCCCAGTCTGCAGTGCGGGACCCTTCCTTGTAGCCGTGAGGCCGCCTGCCTTACAGGTGTTGGGAGGATTCATGTTTCTTCACATGGAAACTTTAGGATGAAGCTCTGCTTTGTGAATTCCAAACCTAAACTCCTCACCTTCCGTTTTTCTGTGCACTTCCCCTCTCCTGGCCAGCCAGGGTTCAGCCTTGAGGCCTTCCTGCTCCTCTCTTCTCTGCCCGTTGTGACACAAGGTATCCTTCAAGGTGTTTCTCAAATGTCTCCGCTCCTCAAAAGTCTCCCGGGACCCAACAACCCATTGCTCATCTCGGTGGCTTCTGTGCGGCGAGCTGCTGTCGCAGACAAAGCTGAGGGTTTGGCGTTAGAATGACCCAGGTGAAGCCCGTTCCCAGCAATTGGAAACTGGCCGAGGAAGTCGGCTTTCTTGGCTCACTGTCCTTGTCTATAAAAGTAGGCATGAAACCGTGTCCCTGGCCAGGTTGGTAGGGCTAAATAAAATTGTTCTACAAACGCTGCTCTCTTCCCCTCCTTTCTGCTGGACATAAAGCTGGTTTTTGAATTAATTTAAATTTGTTACAGAGGAGTCCTTGGTTGCAGTATTACTGAATGGTCACATATGCTTATTATAAATATACCAAAATGTTTTAGGTCCCAGGCAGCGGCCCACTTTTAGTACCTTTAATCTGTCCAATGGAAGAGTTCTAGTCAGCAACTTCGTGTTTGTTGCAACTGAATTATATTTGCTTTAGCAAAAATGTTCCACTAGCAACAAATATTAGGATGAACCTGTTTAACTCTACTTCCGGTTAAAAACACAAGGAAGATTTTGGCAATACGTAATTTGAAAAGCATCAAAACAGGCTGCGTCTCCCAAAACACACCATCACGATCAACAGACACATTTCTTCAGATATGACAATTTTGACCCACATCTAGGGAATCAGTAGGTCTAGATGAAAACTGCTAATTAATTTTCTGCAGGTTCGTTTAGAATCACATATCTGATATTACCGTGCGACTTCTGGAATCAGTCCTCACATTTATTTCCAGATCTGCTGGGCTTCCCTGCCATTCCTTGGAAACACGGAAGCAGAAGCTGGGACCGCAAAACCACCCCTTTGGGTAAAAAAGAATATGTCCCCGGCTGGGTAAAGAGTGTTCAGATCATGCTTTTGTTCTCCTACTGCTCAGTCGTGGGACCTGGGCGTGACCTTCCCCTTCTCTAGGCCTCAGTCTCTTCATCTGGCCAATGGGGGCAACCCCTAGCGCCCCTCCTGCTCTCAGGGTCCTTGCTTGCTGCTTTCTGCGCTTCCATCTTGTCATTTTCCTTTTGTGTTCAATTTCTTGTCTTAGCACTAAAAATAGAATGTTTCCCCGAACCTTATAGGACCAGGGATTAAAAAAAAAAAATCTTTATTAAAAAGAGGAAAAGCTGACAAGACACAAAAGCAGAAAAATCCGTGGGAGCTCTTCTTCTGGGGAGGCACGAAGCCGCTCTTCTTAACTGACATTGGGTTGGGTTCCTCTGTGTCTGCGGGAGGCCCTTCCCCGGGTGGGGGGGTGGGTGTTTTGTGACTGCCCGCCCCAACACACAGCAAGATTCTGAGGTCCCGGGAGGGTTAAGTCGGAGGGAAGCCAGGGCGAGGGGGGCCGCGTGAGCCGAGAGCCCGTGCCTGTCTGAAGTGGGCAGTTGTTAGCCAGGAATGTGAGCTCGGTTTGGCCAGATTTCCTGAGTTTTCAAGAGAAGCTGGAAATACTCTGATATCTAGAAGTTGGCAACTAATTCACATTTTTGATAGATAGGGTGGGAGTCAAACAAAATATGTTTTTGTTTGCAGGCTGGGTCTGACCAGCGCACTGTTCATTTGCACCTTCTGCGTACTGTGACATCTTCTTGAGGCCGGGGCTTAGCACATAGTAGGTGTGCAGTAAACTTTCAGACAGTAGACTGTCTGTTAAGTCTTGATGGCAAACGACTCACAGCCTGCCTGAGCTTAAAATGGAATTCTCAGAAGCCACACAGAGATTAGTAACGACCTTTTTGTGTTGCATCGAAAGTCCACTAATGGGCTGGTAAGCTTTTCCAATATTTACACTCGGGGAAGACTTGCTCATCGTTAATAATTCTGTTAAATACAGAATCTCTTCTCCTTGGGAAGTGTGAAATTTTTCCCCAGTGGGGACAAATGAATTTCCAAAAAGATATTTTTTAATTAAAAAAAAAAGGCATTTTTTAAATCATGGGATCATTGTACTAAAAAGAAACACCTTTAGCTGGGGAGGTTTGGGAGCTAATGATGAAAGCCACATACTGGAGCAGGGCAGGTGGGTAGCTGTGTCCCACCTGAGCCTCCCCGTGGCTCGGGGGAGGCGCCAGCCTCAGAGCTGCTGGTGGCACAGAGGGTCAAAGGGACAAGGCCGGCCAAGGCACTGGATGTGGCAGTGTGGCCAGAGAGCTGTGGCTCTGTCAGAGGCCTTCCAAGACGGCCTTGTCTGAGTCTTCCACATTCCTCTGAGGACAGTGTTGGGAAACAGCGGGAGGCAAGAGTCACACTTGTGCCGTCACCTCCCAGCCCAGACGCAGACACCTGGTGGTGGCAGGTCTGGGCACATCTGCAGCTCGGCTCAGCATGGGAGCCTGACTAAGCAGTGTTTGGGCCAAGCTGCCCCCCCCACCCCCCCACCCCCCGCCCCCAGCCCCAGCTGCCTGCCGGGGGGGTGGGGGGGGGTGGGTGGAGGGAGGGCAGGCCTGGCTCAGGTGTCGCAAGTTCTTCCCTCCGGCCCCAGGGCTGGTCCCTATTGAGAGAGAGATGAAGCCATTCCAAAGGTGGTGCAGGCTTTTGGTGGCAGAAGACTGTTCCTGTTCCTTCATCTTTCACGCAGGGGGAGGGGTCCGAGGGACAAAATGGCGCGCAGCCTGGGCTACTCAGAGAGGAACGCACCATGCACGCGTTGCCCTGTGGCTTACGGTGGCCCAGATCACCAGAGCTCCAGGAGGGGATGTCAGTGAGGAAGTGATAAATGTGATCGTAAATTCCAAACTGAAAACAAACCCAGCCTGATTCTTCTCCTGAGTGCACGTGCCCAGGGTACAGCATCATAGGCGCCTTCTGTATGCAGGCAAGAGCACTCATTTCCCACATGGACAAGGGGAAAGCTCATGACGTTTCTTCCAAGGGGAAGGCTTGGGGAAAACACTGCAAGTTTGGCTACCATAGTTTTGGTATGTCTGGGGTGCAGGAAGTCTGTCCTCCACGGCCTTTCCACAGTCAAAGCTGTGATCTGCCCTCTGACCAGCTGATTCTCACCTCACCAAGGCGGTGGGAGGAAACTGTCACAGGCGGACTCCTCCCTGGACACTTTATTGACTCCTCCAGTGACATCTCTGAACTTACGGGATTCTATTTCCAACAGAAGCATAGAAGCCATACTTAGTTGTTGAAAATCCCTGCGATGGGCACTTCGTGTGTGTGGCTGATGAATTTGGGGGGGAATTTTGTGAGGACAGGACGGTCGCTACTTTGATAAGTTTTGGGAGGCTGGTGAACATGCATCAGAAGGAAAGTTTTAAGGTTCATCATACCTTGGAACGTGGAGCCTCCTGCATTTCATGACCCGTTATCCGAACCTTAGGGGAAAATATCTGGGTTTCTGTAACAGAGAATTCCAACTTGGTTTCACATTGCTTTTGGAAATTGGGAAGAAAGGGTTCAGGAAGATGGACTATAGGACAGATTTTAAGTCATTCTCAATTACCAACTTACATCAAACGTCAAAACCATTTCTTTGGGGTTTCCAGGGTATTCTCCTGGGAAAAGAGAGTTATGAAAAAACAAACTTAGAGTTAACCCATTTTGTTATGTTTTTGAAAAAGTAAAGCCATCTTTAAATATCTGGCTTAGCAAGTGTAGAGGGGAAATGGATTTCTCTTTACAGAGCTTGTCTGATACTGAATAAAAATTAGTGATCCTGAGTCTGTGTATGAAAAAGGATTGCGGCGGACACTTTGCTAGGATTGCCTCCTCAGACCTCCACTCTAGTCCTTCCCTAGCAGGTGGCAGCCACACCCTCCAGGGAGGGACCCAAACTCAGTCCTACAGGTGATTGGTGTAGGTAACCCATGCATAAACCAGTCAGCACACAGATAGTTTTCCAGCCACAGCGATTGGCTCCAGAATGGCCCAATCAGCTCAAAGCTCAGGACTTCTGTTTGGTGGTTATGAGAAGCCAAGTTCTTCTTTTCTACAGTTGTAAAGAAAAGAGCCAAGTGATCCCTATTGCTGCTGGCAGCATCTTGTGATAATAGAGGAAAATCAGAAGGGGAACAGAACTGACACATGGTAGAGTTCAGAGAATTGTGGGTAAAGTCAGCTGAAGCCCTGATCAAACCCTGCCTGAAGCCTTTGGCCTTTTAAATTTGTGAACGATTAAATGATTTTTATCATTGAAGCCAATTTGAGATTTTTGTTGTTCGTTTTGTGAGTAGAAAGCTTCTTAACTGATACAGAAACTTATATTCAGTTTTACTGGAAGATTATTTGGGGATGAATAAATGAATAAATGAAATACCAAGTGTCCTCTGGCATAACAGTCTTTGCTCTTTCACTTTTAGATGACACTGGTGATAGGAGGCTCAGGAGACACTCTTCTAACACAGGCCCTCAGTCCACAAACCCTGGGCCAAGAGAGGAGGTTCTTCTAATCACAGCACGTTGATGCTGAAGTCATGATTTTCTCCTTGATCTGAAGTATTTTCCAGAAATGCACTGACCACATATCTTAATTTTTGAAGAGACTTTTCTTCCTTGGCTTTTGAGATCTTGGAGAGTAAGGTCTGCTGATTTTCATGCTAGCTAGCACAGCATTCTCTACCAGTAGGTGCTTCATAAATATGGCCTTTACCTATAAATGTGTAAGTGAAGAGATTTAAAAACACATTCCTGACTTGTAGCTTCTTAAAAGTACCTTCTTGTAAATGGCATAATTGAGGACTTCTATAAATGTAATTGCTAACTGCACTTGGAAATCCACTTTGTCAAACTGTGGCTTCTAACACCTCATCTTTGACACCGAATCAGCTTTGATACTGATGTTTCCCAGAGGTGTGGCTTTTAATCCTCAAATTACAACACAAGTTTCAACAGGCCAGGTTTTTTTTTCCCCCCCATCACCAGGAGTTTAGTAATTAACAAAAGGCCCCAGCACTAATGGTTTATCAAAAGGCCAGTAAGCATGTAAGAGCCTTTCCACAACAGATCTGGTACGCTCAGTGAAGGAACGTATTTAAGGAGCCCCCCCTGCCTGGTTCCATGCTTCGCTCCATTTGGGCCTGGTCCCTGAAATTCAACGGCAGGCCGTGAAAAGGCGGCCAAAAGCAAGCCTTGGGCGATGATCCTCGAGATGAACGAAATCCAGCGACCTTCATGACCATTTTGGAGTTACACACCTTCCCATCATGTTCGCAGCTGTGGGGATTTTGCAACAGGCTTTGCTATACACGCTTTAATAAAAGCTAGTGGTTTTCTTGGGAGTCTGAAGCAAGGCACGTAACAGCCAGTGAGTAACCCGCAAGTAACGCCCGTGGTGACAGTTTTGCTTTGTTCTGCTGGAGTGCAAGAAGCCAAGTCAGGACACGGGTCGTTCTTCATGAGTGTTGGGAAAGGAAAGTCTGCGTGTTCCCGTTCCGAGGGGAATGTTCTCTTTAGCTGAGGTGACTGCCACGTCTTAAACACTAAAACCTGTAGGTGTGCTTGAGTAAAAAGAAGGCACTGACATTTCAAAGACAGCTGGAGAGGAGGAGAGAAAAAAGAGGAACTGGGGTCTTCGGCAGGCATGGGAGTCTACCCCTGGAAAGGTGACCTTTCGTAGAAGCCCGGGGTCCTCGGATTCTGACGGCCGGGTCCACACACGTCCTCACGCTCGCGTCTCCGCAGGGCAGGCTTTCTGCTTGAGCCTCTCCTCTCACTTTCTCTCTTCGGGACACCCCTAATGGATTGCAGATGTCTCATTTGGTTGGAAGCACGTTCCAGATACATCTGCCCTTCTTGCTTTTATGCAAAAAACACCTGCAAATCTTTATCTTTGGTTAGATTTACCACACATTGGAAGCTTTGAAATTTTGGTCCAGTGGGAAAGAGGAGCGTGTCACCAACCTCCGTCTCAGGTGGGATTCCGTAATGGACAACAGACTTTGGGGAGATGTTTTCATGTTTCTTCAGGGATAATAGGAAGGCTTGAACAGCCTCAGACCAGCTCAGCTGAAGGCTAATTAATTTCTTTAATCCTACAGAGTCTGTGGAAAAATCTGGAAAAAAATCTGTGGTGACTGTAGGTGGACAGCTCTTGTGTGCGTATGTATTTCTTCCTGATTTTCTGAGTCTTAACAAAGAAGATGAGACCACGACCTCAGAAGAAGAGAGAACAATGAAATGCTGGCGAACTGGCAAGGGTATGGTTATAGGACCAGCTTCCTTAGATGTGCCTTGAAAATACATGTGATGTATTTCCAATAAGTGAGTAAATCCCTCTAGGCCTCAAGGAAGATTTTTTTTTTTTTTTAATAAAACCACTCCCTTTATTCATTCAACTTCAGGATGTTCCATCCCAGCACCCAAGGAATGACAAATGCCATTGAAATAGTTTTGAGATAATAAAATCAGGAGCTGCGTCTGGGAGGCTTGAGAAGGAAATCCACATCCAGTGTGGTTTTGGAAGGAGGTAGGATGCTCTGGCTAGCTGAACCCTAGCCGTGTAACTTTGAGCAACACATTCAACCTTTGGGAGCCGTGGCTTTGCTAGCCGTAAATTGAGGATTAGAGTCATTTGTGTATTCCGTGAATAACTATTAATACTGAGTGCCTTCTAGGTGCAGGCACTCTACCGGTGCGTGAGGACCCAAGAGACCCAGTCTCTGCCCTCATGAACAGCCCCTCAGCAGGACTGTCCCTTCCTATCACTCCCTTCATTCGTTGCTGACACTGGGGACTGGCTGAGAGCTTTGTGCCCCACCTGGGCCTTCATTAATTCCTGGATTTCCATGTACACGTGGTCTGCCCATCCACTAATCCAGCCCTACAATCCTTGGCCCTCCTTGGCTTCCCCTTCTCTTCTCTTTCTCACATCTTCCCTCACACTTGAGTATATTTTGAACCCAGAGAGACCTCCAGTTTCCTGACTCTATCCTCTATCAGTCCTCTCCTGGCCTCTCTTTCTGACCTACGGACTCAGAACCCTGTTTCTATGATTCTGATAACTCTCTCCAGTAACCCACGATCCCTGGCACCGTTATCCTCCTGCAGCATCCGACAACCAAGTTCTAAACCTGGATCAGTCCTATAATAGGCCTCCTCGGCTTCAACATACAGACTGAGTGTTGATGGAGGAACAAGATGGCGGCAGAGTTGGTGTTTCCACAAATGTCAGGTTTCTCCCGCAGTGCTGCATTTCCGTGGACGACCCCCGCTTTGCTGCCCCTCAGCGATTTAACCAAAACACATCCACAACGCCTTTTTAATCTCTCTTCTCCCAGTCTCAGAGGATGATGATCCTCTCTGTCCTCCCCACCAAGCACACCCTCGGGGACCCCAGTAGTAAGAATCTCTTCTGACTGTATCTTCAATGTCTCCCTTTCAATTAGTTTGGACTCCACCTGTACACATTCTTAACTCTCTCCCAAATTAAGGGAAAAACCACCCCGATAGTGGCCTATTGTATCAATAGATCCCCCTCCCCGTCCTCCCTGCGTGCATACCCTTGAGTAGTCTCCTCCCAGGTGGACCCTAGGCTTGACCATGTACTTTGTTTTGGCTAAAAGGTCATTAGCAGGCGTGGTACAAGCAGAGCCTTGGCAAGCGCGTGCATACCGAGCTTATCTCTCTTGGATTATTCCCTTTGGGAGCCCTGCCACCACGTCTAAGAAAGTCCAGACCTGTCCTGCTGGAGAGAATGGCCATGTGACAGAGGCCCTGGAACATGAGTGATCACTCTGGGAGAGAGGATCTGAGACCACTCTCTGCGGAGCAAGAAGCCTAGTGTCCCCACCCTCCCAAGCAGGTGACCCACCAGCTACATACAGCCCCGAGAGCCACCATGGGGGAGACCAGTGGAAGAACGGCCATATTCACTCACAGAATCCTGATAAACAACAGATCCTTGTTTTAAGTCCTAAGTTTTAGAGCGGTTTGGTAGGCAGCAGCAAATATTGGAAACAACCTTGAAAGCAAAACCCAGAACATTCCCTCGATCTCACACCGTGTCCACTTTCTCTTCTCGTTGCCCAGCTTTTCAAACTCATCTACATGTCCCATTTCAACTTTTGATTTCTAATCGGACAGGCATTCCTCAGCTGCTCACACTCTCCCCTGTACTGGGCTCCGTGGACCACCGTCTCCCTGCGTGCCATGACCTCTCATGCTCCTGGTTCCCTTTGCTCCTCTCTCGCTCCCATTCCACGTCCTTCACGGGCTCCTCTTCCTCCACCTGCCCTTTCCATGTTCCTCGGGTTCTGTCCACATAGACTCTTCTAAGCATGCCTGCCTCCGTGCCTCCATGCCTGTCCCCCATGCCTGGGATAGCCTCACACACCGAGGTGGAGCCTTGCTCCCCACGCCTCCCTTTTGGCTAATTTCTACTCTTCCTTGAGACTTAGCTCAAGCACGCTGTCCTCGGGGGAGTCCTTGCCAGGAGCCCCCTGTTTAACCTTTCCTTGCTGGGCTAGATGTCCCCACTCCACGCTACACTCTGAGAATGACTGCATTTGCATGTAACACGTTTTAATTTTTTTTTTTTTTAAACGTGTCTCCTCACCTCCTCTCTCTAATGAGCCCCTGAGCTCCTGGATGGCCAGGACCATATCTTACTAATGTAGGACTTCCCAGCATTTAGCACAATGTTGGGGTATCACCCGTGTCCAGTAATAGGGACCCAGTAAATGATGGAGGACCGCAGAATCCACGTCCCATGGCATTCCATTCATTTCAAGTTTTCATATCTATATTTACAAAGGGAATTGGCCTTTGTATATAAGTCCTTGTATATAAGTCAGAGGAGTCTGGGCTCCATTGACATGTTTATTTTGTCCAATCAGTTGGTAGCTTCCCATTCTCCCCAGTGCCATGGAGAAGTTTTTCTAACATGGCAATGATCTGCTTCTGTGAGATTTGACGGCATCCACCTTCCTACTCACTTCTTCCCGATACCTGGTGAGTATCAGGGTAGAGGTTTTGTTTTTACAACTGTTTTTTCTATTCGTTTTCTTCTTTCTGGGTTTCCTGCTCCTTCTACTTCAATTATTTATTTACTTCTAGGGAGCAATGTCCACCTAATCGCTATTTTAAAATTCCATCGCACAGAATTATGTACAATTACATGATAACTTTAAAATATCGCTTTCGTTATGTCAATTGTCTCAATTCTGGTTGTGTTTTCTTTTTTCTTCTTGTCCATGTTATTTATTTCTTCAAGGAGTCAGGTTCTTTCATCTTTATTATTTCCTTCCTCTTATTTTCCCTAGGCGTTCTTTTTCGGTCTATCTCTGGCAGCTTACACTGAATGCTAAATTCCTTCAGAACATAATTTTATTCTGTAAGTTCAATTCTGGGTATATCATTAGTCACATTTCCTATGTCTTCTTGTGTATTATTTCCATAACCATTTTTTCTAAACCCTCTCTTCTTATGTTATTTTCCTTTGAGCCAGATACTACATAAGGCTTTCCAGTTGATTGATGGCTTTTTTTTTTTTTTTTTTGGTCTTTGGCTTGTGATTTCTTACTTCACGACACTCTGGCCAAGATTATGGCCAATGTAATTTCTACTTGTTTGAATTTATTGACAGGACTATGTCAAAAATAATTGTTGTTTATATTATGCAAAAATAATTTGTGTAATAATTCTGCTTATAAAATATCATCTCCTAATTCTACCTTAAAAATCTACCTAATTCTACCTTAAAATTCTATCCATATTCTCTAGTCTCTAATTCTTTGGTGCAAACTCTACTTAATCTGTCACAACCTAATAACAGTGAATTAAAAGTTTTCATTGCAGTCCTGTGTGTGTGTGTGTGTGTGTGTGTGTGTGTGTGTGTGTGTTAGGGTTAGGGCTTGGGAATCTTGGAAGGCTACCTGGAGGAGGGGTCCTGAGCTGTGGATAGTCCCAAACAGAAGGGGTTAACAATGCTAAGGTAGAAAGAGTCCCATCAGTCAACTCTCTTATGTCCTGTACCTTCCTGGTTGTTGGACTTACTACTCTGTGCTGCAATTGCTTATATGTATTCACCATCAGATGGGATCTGCCCAGCTCACAGGTATCCCAGGAGGCACTCGATAGATGCCTATTTATGGAACAAGTCAATATTGGTGGATTCTCTTTTTTTAAACCAACTTGAGTCTCCTGGTTCTCTAAAATAACACCCCATCTAAGTGCTACCCTTGTTCTGACTTTCGAGATTTCGCCAAGTGCTTCCTTAGTGTTTCTGTTTTTCGGCTGACATATGAAAGGAGCCCTGTTTACTTTCGGCTACTTGGAAGCCCCTCCCCATATTGTTCACCCCAGTCACGATTTTCTCGAAACATTTTGTAAACTTCTGTTCTGTACTCAACCAAAGCTGGTATCTTCAGACTCCCCTTTATGGGAAAAAGAAATATTACGCCCTTCTGAGCCTCCCTCTTCTTTCGTTTCCTCGAACATTGAAAGTCTAATCAGATTATAGGTATATATTGTCATTAATGAATTATCCTAAAATGTAATAGCTTCAGACAATGAACTATTTAGTCTCAGGACATAGCTTAGCTGGGACTGAGATTCTGGCTCAGTCTCTAGTAAGACTGCAGTCAAGTTAACTGGGGGAGCATTTGCTTCCAAGCCCCCCCATGTGGCTGTGGGCAGCTGTCAGATCCTGGCTGGCTGTTTGCCAGAGTTATCAGTTTCTTGCCACATGGGTCTATCCATGGGGCAACTCAACATGGCGGTGCTTTGCTCAGAGCAAGCAAGGGGGACAGCAAGAGAGAACAAGCGATGGTGAGCAAGATGGAAGCCAGAGTCTTTTGGTAACTTAATCTCAGAGGTGACATTCCATCACTTCCGCTCTACTCTGTTAGAAGAGTGTCCAGCTCACGCCGCAGGTTAGGGGATTTCATACAGACCTGAACACCTGCGGGGAGGGGCTCTAGAGGAGTCCCCTCTGAAGCTGCATACTGCAATATAAAACATCCTCTTTGTATTCTTTTAAACTGTTTTTCCTGGGGCGTCTGGGTGGCTCAGTGGGTTAAAGCCTCTGCCTTCAGCTCAGGTCATGATCTCAGGGTCCTGGGATCGAGCCCCGCATCGGGCTCCGCAAACCTTCAAATGTCTTTTGATTTCCCTTATATATGAACAACCCGTGACTAGAGATGAAATCCTCACGGGTGGCATCAACATCTTAGTGCACTCTAGGTGTTTCTCCTCTTTGAATGTTGGCTATTTCAGAAGAGACATACAAAGCAAGCTTGATTTTAATCCCTTTGAATATTTCCCTTGAGGTTTAAAAATACGTGAGGATATGTATTAATATTGTTTCCTTTTTATTGATCTTAGCTGGGATAAGGCAAATCCTCCTGATTTCCAAGCTCATTTTTTTCCCTGCAAAATTCTGGGAACTTTTATAACCTATTCCTTTTTTTTTTTTTTTTAAAGTAGGCTCCATGCCCAACATGGGGCTTGAACTCACAACCCTGAGATCGAGAGTTGCATGCTCTATGGACTGAGCCAGCCAGGTGCCCATAACCTATTCTTAATCAGCTATTTCTTCTTTCATCAGGAGTTTTATTCACAGTTGGCGGTGAGGTCAGTGTCCTGTTCTTCATATATATTGTCTTCTTTTGCTTCATTTAAAATATTTTATATTGACTTATCCAGCTTTTGGGATATAATTTATGGTATCATCATCTATTTGGATGCATAGCTTTTCCGCGGTTTGCATTCTGCTCTTGCCACTTCTAAACGAAGACCCAGTTTCAGCTATTATGGGTATAATTCTGTGGCACTCTCTTTTTGTGCTGACCTGTTTATTGGCATAATGAATTCCTTTATCTCCTTGGAAATAGAAAGCAGCTTTATCTGCAAGGTAACCTATATAAAGAGGAAGATTTTCCTTTGAGGTCTTCCATATTCTTCAGTGCTACAGAATTTTTTCATAGGTCCCACGTTCCTTTGAGTTTCTCTAAAAGTCTTTAGCGTGTTTGTTTGAAAGACTAGAGGGACTGGATTTCTCAAAAATCCCACATCCCATGAGTCATTTGAACATGGAGAGCTCTCCCCGGGACTGGCGCCAAAGGTTCAATCAAAAGGCTGCCAACAACTCCCTTAGGAAGTTCCTGGATCTGAAAATGAAGGAGAGACCAGGGATAGCTGCAGGTGAGCTAACCTAAATCTTTCTTGGAATAAGACTGGAGTATAAATCCATCAATAGGTGTAGGTCACTCAGCCTGCTTCTGCTGGATGGCGAAACAAAGCAAATCTAGAGCAGACCAAGTGTTTTCTTATTCACGCTGGTGAATTATTTCTTTGTGTTGGCTCCTGTTACAACGTTTCCTTCTTATCTTAAGCATCTTCAGGTAACTTCTGCCCAAATTTACAGTCCACGGTTCATCTACCATTATATTTCCCCCCTCATTTGGGCTTTCTTTGTTCACACTCCATCCCATCCCTTTGGGTTCACTTTTCTTCCTGCTGAAGTAAGTCCTTTGGTAGTTTTTTCAGTGAGGATCTGTGAAGGGCAAATGCCCTTGACTTTGCAAATCTGAGAAAGCTTTTCTTTGGCTCTTGCTTGTGAATGACACTTTAGCTGTGTGAAGAATTCTGAACAGATTCTTTTTTCTTTTAGCACATCGACCATGGTATCGCACTAAGTCTTCTTACTTCTGATACTGCTCATGAGTGGTTCGCTGTTGATCTATCTAATACTCCATTGTAGAATCTGTCTTGCCTCTTACATCACTTTGATTTTTTCCCTTTTCATCCTTGATTTTTTGCAGCTTCAGATGATGTATCTAGGGATGATTTACTTGCATGCTCTGTTTTCGGTGTGTTTATTCTTTCACTATGAGGAAAAAATCTCAGCCAACATTGTTTAACTGTTGTTCTCCTCATCTTCACTATCCTCTTACTTCAGACCACTATTAGACCTATGCTGGAACCTGCTGGAAACTCTCTATCCATCCCCTGGGTTCTGAACTCTCTTTGTTATCTATCTTTATTGTGCGGGGTAAAATTCTTGGTACTATCTCGCAATTTGCTACTTTTTTGTGTGTGTCCAATACGGAGGAATTTTTTTTTACCTTAGTGAATATATTTTTCAGTTCTAAGATTTATTATAAGTTCTTTATCATATTCCCTTGTTCTTGTTTCTTTTCTGCCTGTTTTGTTTCATAGCCTTTTTATTCTTTTATGGATGTTATTCAGTCATTTATCCCTTTGAAGACCCTAAAATTGTCATCCTACAGTCATTTTCAGGCAGCTCTATTCTTGTCATGTCAGCTGGAATGAATTCAGCTACTCACTGTTGATTTAAAACTTAATGCAAGAGTCAGAACCAGATCTAAGATCACTGTATACAACTGAGATTGAAGTGGGACTCCCTGACCCATTAAAGAAGCCTGAAAATATATATGGCCTTTTGGGTGGTAACGATCTCCCTACGAGAATATGCCCCTTGTGAAGGACCTCGTCCACCCATCCCTGGAAGAGAAGAGGAAGCCTGAGAAGAAGGGCCTGGTACAGAGCCCCAAACCCTACCCCATGGATGCAAAGTGCCATGTAGAAATAGTAGTTTTGTGCGTTGGCTGCCCCACTGTCCTTTGTCAGCCCACAGGAGGAAAAGCAAGGCTTACAGAAGGATGCTTCTTCCTAAGGAAGCAGCACTAAAGCACCCTGAATCAAGGTGAGTGGGAAATCATTCTAATAAGCACATTTTGGATAAAAAATATACTAAGACTGCCACCTGGACCTCTGGCTCTTAAAAAGCCACCTCCCTATGGAGGTGGGAGAAGCTCCACCTGGCATCCTGGGCTGGAGAGAAGCTCCCCTTCACTGCTCAGTGTTTGAGTCCGGACTATTTTGCAAGAATCCTGGTTTTGGTCTCCTGTCTCTCATGGGGTACTTTCGAACCCATCAACTTTGCTCACCACTTGTCAGCTAGGATTTCTGCAAAATTTAGAGTCCACGGAAGTACTTGTTTTCTTTTGGAGCTTGGCTATATATTTGTCGTGTTCTGTTTTTCACATTTTATCTATGCTTGTCACCTATAGAGGTAAAGAGGAACCCAGAGTCTGAACTTAACCCAATTTTGACTTGAGTCCTGCTTCTAAACGTATAATTTATATGCGAAGTTCCATATCGATTCATGCCTCCGGTGTCTCTCCATGTCAGTAAGGTGTTCTGAGTTCCGGAACAACTTTAGAGTTCACTTACAACAAGCAAGTGTCGGATACGGGTCTTTAATTTTGAATTTCTATTTTATCACCTATGTTGAAAATTAGCATAATCATATGACACATTAGCATCCCAACCGCAGCTTTTATCTACACCTAAATGCCTCGTGAATCTTTGAATCATACACGTATCTCAAGGGATGTGACCTTGATGTCACATCACACTGTGATGTTACCAGTGTTATGTTATTTCCAGCTCACAGCTCTTGTTTATACTGATTTGGTTGGTTCTCTCAGGCAGAGATATTTACTGATGACTCTGCTCCTGGGCCAGTGCCGCCCTGGGGCCTGGGGACAATCAAGTGCACCAGACATAGTTCGGCAGAGGACCTTGCGGCATCCACGGAGGCGCCGGACCTCAGTGCACACTTACATCATTACACATCCTTGTAGTAGCCGCAACAAAGGGGAAACATGGTGGAGGGGGTGGTGATGTCCCTGCCGATGACTAGGGAAAAGATCTGAGGTTTTGGTGACCCCATATCCTCTCCTTGCCACCCCCCAGTCACCAAGGTATGATCGCAACCTCTCCTCTTTACTTCCTTGGCCGCAGGGTGCACGTGCATGCGTGCATGCGTGCATGTGTGTGTGTGCGTCCCTCCTTACGCTTTGTGGCTGCGAGGCATAAACCTTGCAGACAACTGTCTTAGCTCCCCACTGTCCTGCTCTTAAGGAAGGACTCCTGCCTGGGGTTTAATACGCGGTGCTAGGAGCACAAAATGGAAGGACATTGAGAGGCAAAGGGCTCATGGCTCCTATCAGGAGCTAAATCTAGACTCCAGCGGCCAGGGAGGCTGAGTAGCAGGGCACTACATTCGGATTTAGTGAGAGCCTCTAGGATCACGGGGCTAGGCAGACTAGGGCTAGCCAGCCAGCCCATGCAACACTGTGACACAGAGAATGCCACAGAGTGGAGAATGCCTGCAAAAATGTGGCCAGGAGAAGGAGCGCTTTACCACTCCTCTTTTGCTCATTTTGGCGGCTGAAGGTGAGAAAAGTCATCCATACCCCCCTGCACGCTTGTCCTGCTGGACGTAAAAGAGAGGAGGGAGTTTTCGTGTTCCTAAATTTTGTTTCCCATCTTGCCAATCTTGTTATCTAGGAGTTCTGACAAGGGACTCTCTACTCAATACATATTCTTCTTACAAGAAGGCACTCTCATATTTTTATCCTGTTCTGTTTTATTCTATCAGAGTCTATTTAATTTCATGATAAAAAGTCTGCAAATTTTCGGGACGCCTGGGTCGCTCAGTTGGTTAAGCAGCTGCCTTCGGCTCAGGTCATGATCCCAGGGTCCTGGGATCGAGTCCTACATCGGGCCCCTTGCTCAGCAGGGAGCCTGCTTCTCCCTCTGCCTCTGCCTGCCACTCTGCCTGCTTGTACTCTCTCTCTGTCAAAAAAAAAAAAAAAAAAAAAAAAAATCTTAAAAAAAAATCTGCAAATTTTCATGAATAGATGAATGGCTAAACAAAATATGATCTCTCTCTCTCTCTATCTCTCTCCATTATGGATATTTATGTAATGGAATAGTATTTCACCTTAAAAAGAATGGAAATCCTGTCACATGCTATCATATGGACGAAGCTTGAGGACATTACGCTAAGTAAAATATCCAAATACTGGCTATTTCAAAATACTAAAAGACAAGTAAGTACTGTAGGATTCCACTTGTTGTATGAGGTACCTAAGGGTAGTCAAATTCACAGAGAGAGAAAGCAGAAGGGGGTGGCCAGGAGCTGGGGGAGAGGGAAAAGGGGAGCTATGGATGGATATGGAGTTTCAGTTTCGCAAGATAAGAGAGTTCTGGAGTTGGACGGTGGTGCTTGTTGGTGACTATACTTCACACGACTGAGGTGTATATTCAAATAGCGAAGACGGTAAATTTTACGTTAGGTGGTGTTTGTCGTCATCGTTTTAACCACATGTAAAACACAATGAAGTCACTGTGACAAAGCAAGGGGGCTTTGAGGGACCCTGGCTAAGGTGGGGTCAGTTGGGGAGGTCTCCCCAGAAGAAGTGGCATTTAAGCCAAGACCTACAGGGCGAACGAAGTTAAGCATGGAAGGGTGTGGAGGCCTCAGGCCGAGGAAGCCTCTCTACTGTGGACAGGTTAAGCAGGCCTTATCAAATCATGTGTGGGTTCCTGCTGTCAGCCGGCTTCCCGCTCTCAGTCTCTTTCCACCTACACACTGACCCAGGTTAATTTTCTAGAACACCGCCTGGATCATGCCGGTCTCCTACCTTCCTGGTTAATCCCTCCAGAACGTTTTTCTTTTTGCCTGCTGAATAACCCCTCTGCCTGGCACTCAGGCCCTCTTCTTCCAGCCTCCCCCGCCCCCTCGGCCAGTCGGCACCCCCCTCCCCGCCCCCATCAGACGTCCCTGTGCCATGGTCCCTGAACACCTCTACTCTTCTGTCAGGCATGCCCTCCTTTCCACCCCCCACCCCCATGTCCCGGTCCCTTTTGTGCCTTCGAACACCCTCCCCACTCTCTTTCTGGATTCTCTGGCATGGTGTTTAGCGTTTGCTTTCCTATCTTTTAACTCCCCCTCTCCTTCCCCACCTCTGCACACACACTGCCTGGGGGGAACGGAGCCTTATTCACGGGCAGGGTCCCTAGTGCCCGGCGCCACGTCCAAGGGCCTAACAACACTGCCCAGTACCTAACCGTCATGGTGATCCTGGGTCCCGAAGGTCGGAGCTCTCACCAGCCCGGGGCAGCTGCTGACCTGAGGCCGCTGGGCGCCAGGAAGCAGCCTGTTTACCCTCCACCCCGAGCCGGGGAGCCCGTCTCCCGCACCCTTCCATCTCCTCCCGACATTCTTGAGCCCAGCCTCTCCTGACCAGGCGCTCCAGATGCTTAACGGGATTATCTGCCTCACGGTGCAGCCCTCCCAGGCCGGTGACTCTATCCAGGGGGGAGCCAGGGCAGGGACAAGCATGAAGGCACATTTTCCCAGAGGCCAGAGGACACCCTCTGCGGCTGGGGGGGTGGGGGGTGGTCCAGGGCGGGGGTGGGGCGCAGAGGACTCAGGTGGCTGCCCTGCCTCGGGCCTGCTCTCCTTAGAAGCTCAGCCAGCGGTCTGAGCTGGAGCAAGGCCGCCGCCACAAAGCCCGGTTTTGCACGGAGATCTCGGCGACTGGGGATCTCGGCGACTGGGGATCTCGGCGACTGGGGATCTCGGCGACTGGCAAAGGCCGCGGGGCTGTGGGGCGGAGAGGAGCAGTGGGGGCGGAGAGGGGAGGCGCGGGGGTTGGGAAATCCACCTGGATGCCATCAGTCTTGCCAGAGTAAACAGAGCTGACAGGAGTGCTTGCCGGCAGCCTGGTACAGGTTAGGGGGGGTCACCGGAGCGGCCTGGTGACCCGGCTGCCTGAAGGTAGAGACGCTCTGGAATCTGTCACAAAGGACAGAGCTGAAAGCTCATTCCTCGTGGAATGAACCCGTTTCCTGGCATTCCACACAACGGTGAGTGCGGACGCTTTTAAAAATGTCTTAAATGTAAATCTGAGCTGGGATCAAATACACACATTTAAAGCAAAACAAACAAAAAAGATCCACCCTCGCCAACCTCAAAGTAGGATCCACAGTCTAGATGTCACTAGCCATAAAAAATACCTTTCTCAAAGCTCTTTCTTGGTTTTCTGGAAGCTTGAGGGCTTAGAAAATAGAGTTGGACTTAGCAGGAGAACCTACCACTTAATTATCTAGAACTTTGCATCACAACAGCAGGGCCGAACTTGAGCCAAGGTCTTTTATTAATATCCTATAATATGGGGGATGGAAATCGCTCTGTGTCTCTTCCTAGGAGCAAAACCCTGCAAATGCTCACTTCTTCTCAGTGTGACTATGAAAGTGACAGCAGTGGCATAGTTAGCATACTTCCCAGGACTCTCCCACGAGCTAGACCGAGTGGGACAGAAATTGTGAAAAAAAGAGTTTGAGTAACTCACAAGGAATTTTGAATCATCAGAAGCACCAGCAAGACGATTGTTAATCCCTCCCTTCAGCAGGCACCCAGGGTCTGTTAAGTGCCTCGAATAGGCCAGAATGTCGGATGATGGGGCCACCCAGACGCTGAAAGTCACGGCCATGGTGACCTCAGCTCAAAAACACACACAAACGGTTTCTTTGGAAGAAAACCAGTCACCACCTAAACCTGCCTGAGCCCTAGCAAGATGTCCGGCTGATTTGTTTTGTGACCTTGGGCAAGTCACTTCCCCAGCCCGGGTCTTGTTTCTTCACCCATAAAACAAAGATAGTAAAACCAGGGTGCCTTTAGGGTATTCCTGGCACTAATGAAGGCTTGTAAAGGGCTTTGAGATCCCCAGGATGAAAGTCTCTGCAGAACAGTAAAGCCTGATTATTACGCTTCGAACATGACATTCCCATGAAAACCCTGGTCAGGCTCTTACCCCACCTCTCCGTGAAGATTTAATAGCATAGAGTTGTAATAAGTTCGTAAAGGACAGAGACCTCCATTACCGATACAAAATACGCTGCAGCGAACTAGTATATTAAGGGCTATTATCATGAATAATTAAGGCCAGGTTCTACTTACAGATTAATGAACCAAGTATATGTTGTGATGTAGTGGATTTTCATTGTGGCTTCCTCAACCAGCTCACGTCATGAAATTTATTTATCCTTCGCGGGTTCTCCACGTTGCATGGATTAGCAGGTTTACCCCACAAAAGAGGTTGGCAAAGTAAACTTCTGAGGGATGCTTTCATGCCTACTGTAAGAAATAAACCCAATTAGAGGTCTCTTAGCGCAGATGAAGAAGGTTCATTAATGATAATGAAGGGCTGACCTACCCTAGGCCCCTAAGTTTGTAATTAATCTTGTACAGACCTTCCAGCTTGCATATTTTGAAGAATATCAAAGTCATGTACATTGCTCCGGGCTAACACACATGCACATGGAAAGGAGAAGTGCAGGCTCATGCACACTTTGGCTGATCACGGATGAGGCGATGCTACGTCTGATGGTGCATTCATTTGCTTTACAAGGCGGAGCCATAATTAGATCAAATAAAAGCCTTTAGATAACTCACAGGGCCGGAATATAAAAATCCGTAATTTCTGAATTCAACGGCATTAAAAAAAAAAAAAGATGTCTGGGGTAAGGGACAGAGTGTGGATTTTAAGAGAGATGGCCAAGAGGAATTACAGACATTCATGTGAGTGTATTGATCAGTAGAATAACTTAGGCTCCAACTGTCCCAAAACGAGCTTCAGCAAATATCCCGAGTATTAGTGTTTATATTGTGTGCTCCTTTTTCTGGAATTTCCATCTTTTCCTGTGCTTTTTAAAATAATGCTGCCACTAGAATTAGCCAAGGTAAGGTAATTAGCAACACCAGGGTGCAGGGACTGTATACAGCAAGAGAGGAAAAGAGATTACTTTCTGCTGGAGATAAGGGTCACTTGTAGATTTCTGGAATGCTATTTGAAAAGGAGAGGTGCTGGGTAACAAAAGAGAGATGCTGTGGCCATGAGGTCCGTCTTTGCAGCTGGGAAACTCATCTGCAATTCACCTCAATGGGCCACATACTGAAAAAAATTACTGAGGCCATTCAGAACCATTAGGTTTGTAGATAAGCAGGATGAACTAACTTTCAAGAGAACCTGGAATTCTTTTCCTGACTCAAAGCCAAGTTTTCCAAACATGCCGGGCAGTGGTGCGCCTCGATGCCTTTGTTCAGCAAGGACCTCCACCCACTCACTCCCTCCTCTGCGGGGAAACTCCTACTCATCTTTCGAGACGCCGGTCTAAATGCCTCCTGCTCTGTGAGCCTTCCTCCGCGTTTGCAGGTCAAAGCACATGCTTCCCTCCTGATGCTCTCACATACTCCGCTCACACCCTCCTGGATCGTGCACCATATCCCATGGGGAGGATGGCAGCACCCGCTTCCCCCTCTAGGCGTGAGCCTTCGAGCATGGCGGCCGTATCTTGCTCACCTTTGCTGCGGGTCTAGCAACAGCAGTGATAGCACAAAGTGCCTGGTGCCTGAGACATGTCCATTAGTTCTAAACGCAAATGTTTACCCACCAACGCGGCACTGTCACTGACCCATCAGAGTACATTCTGGCTGTAAACAATCCTTAGGGCTGCTCCGGAATACAGCCCTCCCCAGACTGCATCATGGATACCGAGTGTTTATTAGAATAAATTCAACTGTGGCCGGAGTCACCAAGGAGGGCTTTTACGGCCCCAGGGCTAGGTACCCCCATTTTCCCACCTGTAAAATGGGAGAGTAACACCTTCATGATGTTGTCGTTACAGATCTAAGATGGGGAGTCACGTGAGAAAGTGCTTCGTGCCTAATATAGGTTGATTGATTCTGAATGTACCTGTGGTTAAAGTCACCATTAAAGGCTTTAAAAAGTGGCCCTAAAGTCATCATTTTAAAAGGGATCATTATCTTCTGAGTCATTAGGGATCCTTTGGGGAGCTTGGCCGGGACCCCTTTCAGGGAAGGTCAGATTCAAGGGTCTGGGGGAGGTGGCGCTTCTGTGACCCAGTGGCCCAGCCTGAGGTCAAGGGAACCGGTCAATGTGGAGATAAGCAGTGCCTGGTGGAAAGCGGCCCGGCCCAGCGCTCTCTCTATGGCAGTGGCTTGCCGATTTTGCTGTACATTGGGGTCAGCTGGCAAGCTTTTAAGACTGCCGTCCAGGCCGTATCCCAGGTGGATTCAATCAGAATCTCTAGGTGCGGGACCCAGACGCGGCTATTTTCTAAAGCCCCCTTGGAATATTCTAACGGGCAGCCAGGGTTGAGAGTCCGGAGTATAGGGGGTCACAGACCTCGATGCCCACAGAGGAGGCCCGGCCCGCCGTATGACCAGCCTGTTGTAAGACGTTTGGGAGGAGTGACGACTGTGGTCGCCTGGAAAGCACCTGTCCTATTTGCAGAGTCTCAACTTTTAAAAAAAGAACACACCCTTTGAGCCAAATGAAACACAGCTGTGAGCTGGATCTGGCCCACGGGACATGGGTTTGCAAACCCTGCCTGGGTGAACACTGCTGGAGAGGCCGCCGAAGGCTCTGAGCATCGGTGAAAGAAAGCCGGGCCTCGGGAAGGGCTGCAAAAGCCATCAGCTGGGTGCTTCCCAAGGCTTCCCTCTCCATCCCGTTCTCTCCCTCCCGCCCCAGCTCTATCTCCCCAGATGCGACTGTTAATTGGCTTTTATTTATTTTACATGCTTTGACATTTCAGGTGCCTCGAAAAATGTATTTTAACACGCCGCCCTAGCAGAGGTTGAATTTCATCTTGGCAGAAAGTTCTTCGCACTGATTGCTGCTGGTGGGAGCCCCCGGGCGGGTTCCCCTATGTGGAGGGAAGGAAGCAGATCAGGCCGGCCGGGCGCCCCTCCCGCAGACCCGGCGGGGGTTTTGCAGGACCCCTCTCCTTTGGCAGACCGTCCTCGCCGCGTGGGGCGTTGCCTTCCTGGAGGAGGGCTGGCTTGTGTTTCGCTGCAGAAGCGGGCTGGCAGTTTGATTTTGAAGCCCTAGGTTCAAGCCCCACTGGGTTCTCTTACGTTCTCTGGGTTCAGAAGTTGTTGACTAAACTGGGTGTGGCCTGGACAAGGCTGAACGCGTCCCGTCGCATCTCCCTCCCGGCTCCTCCCCACCCGTGATTAGTAAGTCCTTCCAGTCCTGTACCGCGGCCCCAGCAAAGCCCTAGATGGAGGCCGGCCTCGGCGGGGGAGGCCGGCCTCGGCGGGGACGGCCGGGACAGACTGAATGAACCGCATCCGCTTCCCGTCGGGCAAGTCTGCATTTCTTTCCAGAAACGTCCCCCCTTGGCCCTGAGTGGCTATTCCTCTATTAGCTTGGCCATCGAATGCCTTCCACAAATGAAATCCCTCAGATCAATGACAGTAAAGAGACAGGAACGGCGCCTAATGATCATTGCAGAAGAATAAACCAGCACCCGCGAGTCGGGGAATGAATGAATGAATAACGCCTCGCCCTTGTCCCTAGTTATCACCACCGATAGGGGACACGTTTCCTGGGGGAAAGATGAAGACGGCGTGGGATTCGGTTTTCGGGGTCACTGAACATTTTGAGCCTGGGGAACAGAGATGAACAAGTCAGTCCCTGCCCTCAGGGAGCTCCCCCAGCGTGGGGCGCTCCAGGGTGCCCCGTGTTCTAACAAGGGGGTGCACAAAGCCGAGCTGTGGGACTGGAGAAGGAAGTGACTAACTTTGCCTTGGGGCACAAGGAATGTCTTGCAAAAGCTGGGACAGCAGGGCTGGGTCTCCAAGGCACACCCTCTTCCCAGCAGGAGCCTGACTCCAAGTTGGGGACAATGTCTGCCCTCAGGGGAGAGCCGGAGTTGGGCCCCATGCCTGGTTTCCCAGCTCCTGTTTCCCGGACAGCCTTCACCGGGGAGGAGAGGGAATCATAGCGTTCGTTTAAAGGCCACCCATCCTCCTCCCCCCATCACTTGGGGTACCAAGAACCCAGTGAGGGTTAATGACTCACAAATAAAATGGCAGAACCTAAGAAAAGCTGGGAATGAGAGTCGTGGGATGCCAAGGTGTGTGTGTGCAGTGGCAGGGTGGGGAGGGGGGGTGTCGGTGGGAGAGGTCCAATCCACCAGATTGGGGTCTTTTTTCTAAATAAGATTTTTATTTAATTATTTGACACAGAGAGACGGCGAGAGAGGGGATACAAGCAGGGGGAGTGGGAGAGGGAGAAGCAGGTTTCCCGCTGAGCAGGGAGCCTGATGCGGGACTCGATCCCAGGACCCTGGGACCATGACCTGAGCCAAAGGCAGACGCTTAAGGACTGAGCCCCCCAGGCGCCCCCAGACTGGGGTCTTTTATCGCTGACATCGTTTAGGATTGTTGGTGCATGGAGATGCTAAAAAACAGACTTTGTGTCAACTCAGAGGCAAACGAGTAAGCAGATAGACCTAGTTTTGTTATTGTTTTAAAATTCTCTAGAGACCACATGCTCCCTTATTCCATGCATCCCAGGGGGACTCCTCCCCTGCTCCCTCCCTCCGTTTGTTACTAAATAAAATTACTTCCTGAAAAGTCAGAAAAAACTGAAAATACAAGCACTGTCCATGCCTCGGGGTTTCAAAGAGGATCTGGATCTCCATGTGCCCGGCATGCTGCCACCGACAGGAGGGACTGGGACACGATTTGCTAACTTTAACCCCTCGAGAATATGGTGCTGGGAGGACCGAGCCATCATGCCAATAGCCCAGTGGTTGTCCACCCTTATCTTGCTCTCCAGATGTGAACCCAAGAGGCAATGGGATTGGGAAACAGGGAAGGAGATCTAGGGGGTCCAAGGGAACCCCGTGCCTTCAGGATCAGGAGTGGCAAGAAATCTCTAGGCCTACTCGTACCCTCTCGGGAGGAGTGAGCGTAGCCTGATGAGGACGTAACGAAGTTTTCCCAAATGACAACAGCAAGATGTTTGTTTGGGCCCAGAAGTATAAAGTTATTGTTAAATAGACTCTAAAAAGTCTTATAGGACTTTATAGCCAGAAGGGCACCTGGGTGGCTCAGTTGGTTAAGTGTCTTCCTTTGACTCAGATCATGATCTCAGGGTCCTGGGATCAAGCCCCGCATCGGGCTCCCTGCCCAGTGGGGAGTCTACTTCTCCCTCTCCCTCTGCTCCTTTCTTGTATACTCTCTCTCTCTCGCTCACTCAAATAAATAAAATCTTAAAAAAAAGACTTTATAGCCAGAATGTTTAGGTTTGAATATCATGAGCTTGGGCAAGTGGCTTAATCTCTCTGTGCCTCAGTTTCTCATTCTAAAGTGGGGATAATAGTCATACCTAGCTGTGAGGATTAAGTAAGTTAATACACAGAACACACCTGGCGTGGAGCCTGCCAGTAGCTACTCTTGCTAGGGAAGACCGCCCCCACTAAGGAGTTCAAGTCTGGGGTTCTTACTGCTCAGCGATGTGGGGTCTCTGAATTCTCTCCCACATAAAATATTTAGGGAAATAAAAATTTCTCTAAGAACGTATGTTGCTCGGGCGCCTGGGTGGCTCAGTTGGTTAAGCAACTGCCTTTGGCTCAGGTCATGATCCTGGAGTCCCAGGATTGAGTTCCGCATCGGGCTCCCAGCTCTACGGGGAGTCTGCTTCTCCCTCTGACCTTCTCCTCTCTCATGCTCTCTCTCACTCACTCTCTCAAATAACTGAATAAAATCTTAGAAAAAAAAAAAAGAACGTATGTTGCTCTTCAAAAAGCACCTTCTCCTTGAAGTTACCGAGTTTCCTCAAGAGCAGAGCGCCTCTGGTTAGCAGAATCGTGTACTTTTACTGTCGGAATACAGCAGGGGGAATATTATTGCAGGAAGAGGACAGAAAGAGTGGGGCCCCTAGGCACCTCTGCCTCATTCTGCACTTGGCTCCTGGTTTCCATTTCCTGTACATCAGAGTGTCATCGCAGAAAACGGAGTGTCCCCCTCAATTTTACATTACATTCCTTTAGAAAAGTGCAGATTGTTTCCTTATTACAAAAGCACTGCATGGTACTTGCAGAAAAAACAGCTTGAAAGAAAAAACCCCATCTATTCTCATCACCCAGAGATACCTTCTGTAATCCCAGTTGTACGGCTGTCTGGATCTTTTGTATCACAGACAAGAGCTTAAAAAACACTTGGCTCACTAGATATATAATTCTGTAACCTGTATTTTCCATTTGACTGTGTATCATGAGCACCTTTCCATGGCAATACATATTAATTCTACAACATCATTTTGAATGGCCGAGGACCATTTCATTTGATAGTCGGACCATCTTTCAATACAACTCTTACTGTTTCATGCACAGCTCCTTTCTGATGTGGGAAATCTTCAACAGGGTTGTTGATCAACCACCTGCAGGAGAGTTGCTTGGATGAACTCTTAACTCTTTTTTTTCTTTTTAGGGGGGAGGGGCAGAGGGAGAGAGAGACTCTCCAGCGGGCTCCCCGCCCAGCACAGAGCTGACGGGGCCGATCTCAGGACCCTGAGATCATGACCAGAGCTGAAATCAAGAGTCAGATGCTTAACTGAGCCGCCCAGGTACCCCTTAACTATTTCTTTAGTATAAAATCATGTCAGTGATGTTGCAGAATCAAAGGATACGTAAGGATACATATGCTTTAAAGGTTTGCATTGCCAGATCGTCCCATCCCTCTCCCTTCCAGGGAATCTGCACTCTCTTCTACCAAAGATTGTTTTTTAAAACTCTTTGCCAATTTTTTGGGCAAAAAAAAAAAAAAAAGCACCTTAGTTTAACTTCTATTTTTGTTAGGTAATCAGATCGGCTATTTTAAGTACATTTTCCGGCCACGTTGTATTTCAGCTTTTAAGAACTCTCAGTTCAGGTCTTTATTCCAGTTTTCTGTAACTGCTGGTCTTTTTCTTTTGTAATAATTTGTAAAGTCTGAAAGAGTAAGATTATTGACGCTACCGTATTTGTTGCAAATAGTATTTTGAAGTTTACTATTTCTTTTCAAGTTTTTTTTTTTTTTTTAGATTCATGGAATCAAATCTATAATCTTTTTATTTTTAGTGTCACTCTTCACCCAAGAATACACAGAAAGCCACTTCTATTTTCTTTTGGTAAGCTTTACGTTACACTTAAAATCGACATCTGGTTAATATACCATGTAATTCGTCATTTTAAAATGTAGAATTCAGAAGTTTTTAGCATATTCACATGGTCATGCAACTATCATCACTGTCTAATTCCTAAACATTTTCATCACCCCTCCCCCATAGAAACCGCACACCATTACCATCCCTCCATATTCCTCCTCCTCTCAACCTTTGAACACCACTCATCTGCTTTCTACGTCTATGGATTTGCCGATTCTGGATTTTTGACGTAAATGAAACCATACACTATGTGGCCTTTTGTGTCGACTTCTTTCACTCAACATCATGTTCCCAAGGTTCCTCCATGTTCTAGAATGGATCACTATGTTGTTCCTTTTTTATACTTTCCTATAAAAGAACATATAGAAACTTCTTAAACTTTCCATTGTATGGATATACATTTTCTTTATCCATTCATCAATCATCTTAATTTTATAATACACTTTCTAGTGCTTCCATGGTTCTTAAAGTGGAGTCCTAGGACCTTCAGTGTCACCTCGGAACTTGTTCAAAATGCCATTTTTCAGGTCTCACCCAGACCCACTGAATTATAACCCCTTGGAGGGGGGAGCTTAGCAAACTGTTTTAACAAGTTTTCCAGGTCATTCTGATGCATACTTGTTTGAGAACCGCTAGTAACACGGTCACCATTTCTCGGCTTTTCTAGGTGTATGAATTCCTCTGGCCAAAGTCTAGTGTTTTGAAACATATACATCCAGGTTCTAATTTCATAAGTTGTTAGTCTTGCAAAATCTTCTTTCCTCCACACTTCTTTCATTGTTAGGGTCGATAGCTGATATTTAGATATTCCTCTCGTCTGTTTCTCTTGTTTATAAATTCAGTCTGGGGGTTTAGATGCAGGTTCTTCTTTTTCTTCTTCTTCAAAATGCAGATTCTCTTCAAGACAAAGATGTTTACACTTCGTATTTAATAGTATGTTATTGAGGTCATCTATTTAAGCCGGTGTTGGGGCTCATCGTTAATTTCCCCGTGCGTGGGCTAGTTTCTTTTATACTCCGAATTGCTGTAGAATACAAAAACTACAATTCCCAGCATGCCCTGCTACCCAGGTTCTTCTATCTCCATTGCTTCACTTCTGGGGACCACAACTCAGGATATCCAGTATTTGTCACCATGTGCCTGACCTTCTGCCGGGTTGGTCCTTCTCTGTGTAGAGATGGTTATGCTGGGTGGGGTGAGTGGGGCAGGCATGGTACCCAAAAGGTAGAGGGCTAGCTGCCTGATTTTCTGGTGACGATAAGGAAGCTACAGACGCCTCCCTTTCTTTTCTTCTGCTGGTCTCTGTTTTGAGACGTGAAACCTCATCATTCCTTGAGCTCAAAAATGACAGTTTATGAAATGCTTGCTCTATCTACCTTATTGTTAAATATCGGTTTCCCTGACAGTTTGTCTCTTTCTGGGGCCAAGGGGTGTCTTAGTTTTCGGCCATGTGAATTAAAAAAACATATTTCCCTATGTCTTCAGGGGCGTGTTAGCGGCAGGTTGAGAGATCGCTGGGTGTGGTGGCCGCTCACCAGTCTGACATAGACCAGCACATTCACTACAGGGCCTGTGTCTCGGGAGAGAGTCTCTGTATCTCAGCTTCACTTTGCTTTAAGAAATCACATTTGAGGTGGGCACCTGGCTGGCTCAGTTGGTAGAGCATGTGACTCTTGATCTCAGGGTCGTGAGTTCAAGCTCCACGTCAGGCATGGAGCCTACTTAAAAAAAAAAAAAAAGATAAAAAAAAATCACAGTTAGTGTGAAATGGAAAGAGATAGTACAACATGAAAAGAGGTCTTTGGACTCCCAGAATTCCATTGGCAAGAAGCACACAAAATCACGCAGCTGCAAACCCAGGTCACCTTTCCTGGAAAAGGAAGACACACTCGGAGGTGGGAACCAAGAGCCATGAGAATCACTCCCGAGCAGATACAGGACTGAATCCTAGTCAGGGAACTTCCAACATTTGTCCAGCTGCATTTCAGGACTGCTACTGGCCAGTGGCTTTGGGGTGCCTCCTCTTTTACCCCCTTCCAACAGGTGCGTCTATGGTGGCTGCCCTGTGCCCGTCCCGTCATTGCATGTTGGGTGTGTGTGTGTTGTGGGGCAGGTAACTGGGATCTTTAGCTCAGAGAGGAAGTGTATTCAAGGACTGCCCCTGAACTTGATTCAGCTAATGAGATTCTGGGATTTGAGCTGATGCTCACATGGGCAAGAATTTCGGTGGCCTTGGAAGGCAATAATTGTCTTTTACATATGAGAAGAATGTACATAATTTGTGCTTTGGAGATGGACTTTGATGGTTTTAAAAATGTACCCACAAATTCTTTGCTATTTCCCCTTCAAGGGATGGACGTTAACTCCCCTCCCTTTGAGTGTGGGATGGACTTTGTGACTCATTTCTGATGACCAGAATATGGTAGGAAAGACGATGAGGGACTTCTGAGACGAAGTGATAACAAACACTGAGGCTGTTCCTTCCCCTCCTCACTTGCTCTGGGGGATGGCAGCCGCCATATTGTGAGGATGCTCAAGCAATCCTACAGAGAGATCCACACGGTCAGGAATTTCGGCCTCCTTCCCACAGGCATGTCACTAAGTCCTCCCGGGGGTGGAGCCTACAGACCCAGGTAAGCCTTCAGGTGACTTCAGCTCCTGCTGACATCCTGCTTGCAACCTTGTGAGAGAATCTGAGTAGGACTGCTTGGCTAAGTGCTCCTTGATTCCTGACCCGCGGAAGCTCCAAGATGATAAATGGCTGCTCTTTAAAAGCACCATGTTTTGGGGTAGTTTGTTACACGGCAACAGATAACTAATGTGCAGGTACCCTGTCGTTGTGGCAGAGCTAGAGGCCTGACACCTTTTGTTTATTCATTGATTTTTAGAGAGTGAGAGTGCACGGGCAGCAGGGGGAGAGGGAGAGAGAGAATCTCAAGCAGGCTCCATGCCCAGCATGGACCCTGACGCGAGGCTTGATCTCACGGCCCTGAGATCAGGACCTGAGTCAAAATCAAGACTCGGGATGCTCGACTGCCCGAGCCACCCAGGTGCCCCTTTTGATCCTTGACATGGAAAGAAGGACCCAGGCCAAGGTCTCTCCAGAGACAGTGCAGGTGGCAAGCGATGCCCAGAGAGAGGTACCCATGTTATAGCCGAAACACGCGGTAAATGTTTGCAGACTGAGAACTTGTACAGTCAGCACCCAAATCAAGAAACAGTTTATTGTCAGCACCCCAGAACCTCCCATCATGTTCCCCGCCAGTCCTTACTTCTAAGGGAAGTCACTGTCTTGATCTCTAATAGCAAACACTAGTGTTGCCTCTTATTGAACTTCACCTAAAGAAGATTATACTCTTTTGTGCCTGGCGTCTTTTACTCAACATTGTGTTCATGACATTTATCCAAATTGTTGCCTATAGTGGTAGACTGCTCATTGTAATTGCCCTGTAGTATTCTATTGTGTGAAATCCTACAATTTATCATCCGTTCTGCTAGTGACGGGCATCTGGATGGTTTCCAGCTTCGGGCCATTATAAAGAGTCCACCTGGGAACCCGCAAAGATAAGTTTTATGATATACATGTGTAAAGATTGACAAGTGAACGTGCAGATGACTTCCCATAGGTTGATTTTTGGACACGCAAAAGAGGAAACGGAAGGTGGTGATAATCGAAATCCAGGTTCCCAAAGGCTAATCTGAATCACTTCTGAATCACAAAAAGGTTCCCATTGGAACCTTTCATTCTTGCATATTCACTGCCTGCCTGCCATGTGCAAAGCTCTTGATAATGTTATATGTCAATTATCCCTTAATTAAAAAAAAATCTCTTGAGGGAGAGCCTGGTCCTATTCTCTGGGAGTTTTCTACAGAGCACAGAGGAAGAGGGTTGGACGAGGATCCACGTGGCTGGAATGCAGGGTAGAATTCTGTAGAAGCCAAAGAGATACTTTAACGAAGGGAGTCAGGGACATTAAGAGGGGCTTCTTGGAATGTGGGTCTGGGATAATAGACATAATTAGATACTCAACGTTGGGGCTGGGGTGGATAAAAGGACATCTCAGGGGGGAGGAAATGGGAGGAGGAGAGTCACAGAAGTTGACATTATTTATAGATAACCCACCTCATTAAAAATGATTTGAAGAATCTCAGGGGTGGGAAACACATCTTCGTTCCAGCTTCCCCATTGTTAAAATGCATGCATGGCAATTTTTTTTTCTCCTGTAAGGAAACCTCACTTCAGATACCACTTTCTTTTCAACCCAAACTTATTTTATCAAAGATGAGGATGTCGGAAATAGAGACTTGGTTTAAGTTCAGTGATGCCAAGTTCATCCATTCATCCATGGAACAGCTCTTGCACGTGTAAGTCACTGTCCCTCACCCCCGGGGACGCAGGTGGGCGAGGGACAGCCCCAGACAGAGCAGTCCCCAGCCATTCTAATATATACAGCAGTCCCCACGGTGCGGCTGTGAAATAATTAAGCAGCACGTTCCTGGAGAGGCCTTGCCACAGGAAGCTCGCTGAAGCTGATGATGTCTCAGCCTGGAAATTTGTTCTCAGCCTGGAAATTGTTCCCTTCACCGAAGAAACCCTCTTGGCTGCTGCAGCGGTCAGGGAGGCGGACTGCTGAAGGGAAGGAATTTCTGGGCCAGGTGTGCGTGGCACAAAGACATGGCCCTGTTGGGGCCGCACAGGGAGCGTCAGCGGGACTGGACTGTGTGTGCACGGTCTGTGCAGTAGCTAGCCAGCCAGCGGGACAGGGCTACCCAGTGCTATATGGATGTGTTTCTAGTGTACACTCTGAGCTGGGGGTACAGAGATACAGCCATCACTATTGCTATGACAACACCACAAATGGGTGGGGAGCCCGCCCCATACAGTCTTTGTCAAATATGGCACGGCACAGGACCCAGAAAAGGACACCTGGGTAAAGTAAAGACGAGGACAAAAGAAGAAGAGGTTCAAACAGCACACGGGAGACTTTTCTCTCCGCTATAGAGCTGAGGGCCTCAGCGTGCAGAAGTGGACGCGGACATCAGAATGCCCTATGCCGTAGAGCATTTGCATTACAGGAACACACACACACACACACACACACACACACACACACACACACACACATGGCTGATTCTTCTGGAAGCTGCGATGAATTCAGTGCTCAGTAAGAGGAGGTGCCTGGGTGAGATGAGCCCAATCGAGAAAAAGACTAAACACAGTAATTCTTCCTACTATCTTGTAAGCCCTGAAAAAGCCTTCTCCGAACATTGCTGGACAAGGTGGACTGCAGCCCAGGGACAGGAGCCCATTGTGCAGACTGGAGGCCCGCGAGGCCTGCTCGGTCTGACCAGGGGGCCCCCGCGATGTGGCAACAAAGAAGCCCCTCCCCCGGGTGTTCTCTCCCGGGATGTGTTCTGGTTCTGTCAAAACACCAGCTCCCCAAACGCCGGGAGTCTGTGTGACGTCGCTGTGTGGACGTCGGCCTCCAGAGACGGTGAACTTGGCCACGAAGAAGGAAAAGTCCGCCCTCCTCACACGGAAACACATCCTACCTCCCTCCTACCTGGGGTTTTCAAAGTTATCTACTGAGTCCCACCTTGCCCAAGTCCCCCTGTGAGAGCAGGACCCGACGGACGTGCCCGTTGCCCCGGGCGCTCATGGAAGGAACCTTTTCTCCAGGGCAGCGGGGGGGCCACCTGTCGTCACCCTGGCCAGACACCCAGGGCCCCCGGCGAGCATAAGGAAATCCGACTCCTCGCTCTGCAGTTAGAGAAGCTAAGGGAAGTGCTCACTCAAAAGCCTACATTGCTGGCCACCACTCTCCCAGCGGGCCTCCTCCTGGCCCTGCTCTAAGCAAAACAGCTCTGCCTTGAGTCTTATTTTTAATCAATGGCCTGCACCGTGTAGATGGGGAACGGAGGGCAGAGATGCTGGGGCCCGTCCAGCTCCCACTGACGTTCAGTGTCGGACCCTGGCCAAAACAGCTCTTGTTCTGGACTTTTCTATTAGCTTTCTTGTGCCTAGCGCCCCCCTTCTCTTGCACCCCCCAACATAACTGAAAATCCTTCCAAGGGGTTGCCCTCAAATCTAAACATAAAAGTAGAGTGTCAAAGAGCCGAACCCTCCAGAAGAGGTGTGCCCATGCTGCTGAGGCCAGTGTCCCGCTGGGCAGGGGCTCGTGGGGACAACTGTTCCTGAGAGAGGGCAGCTGGACGGGCAAAGTCCACCGAGGACAGTCGCAGAGTGGAGACACCGGCACTGGAATACTCGGCAGCGTTTAATCCCCTCTCCGGCGGCCCTTTCTCTTGGTATTTCCTGAGGACAGTGTGGGGCCTGCAGCGACTAGCTCTGGGTCTGACTAAGCGTCTTCTCCCGGAGCAAGCTCCAACGCGGGCCCCATTCCTGGACAGGAGGAAGACCCGGCAAAGGCGCCTCGAGGAGGAGAGCCGGGGCTCCCGGCACGAGGCCTGGGTGTCCTTCAGTGCAGGGGAGAGCCTGAAGGCGTGCGGCTGTCCCGCGGACAGGTGCGGGAGCTCAGCCTCGAGGCCCCAGAGGGCTTCAGAAGCGAGAACAAGCCGAGAATTCCCACCCATAGCCAGAGACAAAGTTTCCCTCCAGGACCATTTCCTCCTCAGTCGTGAGACATCAGCTCTGGGAGGACCCCCCACACGCCGTGGCATACGGGGGGGGGGGTGTCACAAAATCCCTTAATCTGAGCCTCGACACGGGTCCGCTGTGCAAGTTTGGGGCCGTTTTCAAAGTTGCCGTCGTTGGTGTACGGTGTGTATTTGTGAAGCAGCAAGACCCCAAAATCAAAATGCCTTTTCTACTACTCTCTGGCGATAGAGAGAGGGGAACAGTGGGGACGTGCACGGTGGGCCGCTGACAGGGAGGGGAAGACGGGAGCCTTCTGGAGAGCGGGGAGTGTCCTAACCCCTTGAAGCGGGCAGGGACACAGAGGGGCTTGTGCATGTGTAAAAACTAAACGGTCACCAAGGTGTACACTTAAAGATTTATGCCTTGTACTTGACGCAAGTTATGCCTTCACACGAAAGTAAAGTTAGAATTTTAAATGCCCTTTTTGTGGCGTCGATAAACCAGTAGTTTGGGAAGGGGGACTTTGATTTCCAGAAGCTCCAACATACGTAACTTATATATTTCAAGCCATCTCTGGGCCCCGTACTTCCAGTACCTTCTGTGCCCCAGAGCTCTTACCTCACAGAACATGACCGGCTTTCAAGGGTCAGAGACGATTTTCCTCCATCTGTCATTCTTGTCCGTGGCAAATGTGGACATGTCATTCGGAATGTAGCACGGAGCCCCTGATGAAATTGGAAAAGCATGTGGAGATAAAAATCATTCTGGGATGAATGCAGACACTTCCTGCCACTCTCCAGATGTCACAGGGCTGGCAGCCACCCTCCCGGGGGGAAGTGAGTCAGCCGGCCCGGCCAGATGTGTAGGAAGCCGCCTCGGACCCACACGCCAACTCTGTTCTGATTGTGCGGCGCAGATGCTTGCAGTCGAGAGTGAAAAATGCCAGGCAGGGGCACATGCCAGGAGGCTTTCAGGCATGGCCCACCCGCCAGCCTGCAGCGCGAGGCACCGATCCGTCCAGGGGGCAGATGTGTGTCACCGCGACTCAGGCCGAGGCTGGTTAAGCAGCCACAGCGCCCGGTGACCTCATGCACGCGCTCAGCCCTACCTGGGAACCTCGCGCCGCAGGGGTCACGCCGTGGGACGCGGGTCCGCTCCGTGCGGAGCCTGCCCGCCACACCTGCCCTTGAACTGCGGGGAGAGGCGGGCAGACTCCGCCCCCCTCGCCCCCGTCCAAGCAGCGCGCAGGTGTCCGGATGTAGACGTCGCGCGCCGTGTCATTTTGAGTCCTCTTCCATGCAGCTGCATTAGGTCGTTTGGGGAACCACAGCTTGTTCCCAGGGGCTCTCTCTCTCTCCTGCTCTGGCTTTCCAGGCAGCCTGCAGCAGCGTCCCTCCTTTCCCAACCCTCCCACCCGGGGCTCCCACCTGCCCCTCCTGTGTAGAGAACGCGCTGAGTGCAGATTTTCTCCAAATATTCTAGATTCCCTGAGAAAGCCTTTGCAAGAATCCTGCCCGCTCTGATGAAAGACGGGAGAAGGTGCATGCGTACTTGCTCACGGGCACATGTGTGCACGCGTGTACACGTGCGTTTCTAGGAGGAGAAACAGCTGGCCGCGTGTGATGTCCCTTGGAAAGAGACGGACATAAGGCAAGGACAGAGACACGGTAGATGAAGCCGGAGGGAAAGCCTCTGTGTGCCCACGACCCCTCCGTTGGCCAACAGCAGCCAGCACTGCTCTGAAGCAGAAATCACAGTATGTAGTTCTCGTGGGCGAACACGGCTGGGCAGACGGAGGAACATTTCTCAACAGTTGTTCCCACCAATTGCTTAGAAACCAGGCTTTGGAGAGCTCTCCCCCGCCCGCCCCAGTGCTTTTCCCTGCAGACCTCCCAGCCTCTGAGGAATTCACGGTCAGCACAGAAGGACTCCGTCTCCGGGGGCGTCCGGAGAGCTCAGAGGCTGTCATTTTTGGCAAAGGCATGCACCTGTTGTCTTTCCACCCAGACACCAGGAAAGCCAAAATGACTTCACTCATCGCTCCAGCTCATCAAAAAACTATTGCCTTCCTGTCCACACAGAGATCTCCCTTGATAATCATGGCTCTGGCTGCCTCAAACCTGACCATCGGAATGGCAAGCCCAGAGGGACCGCCTTGCTGTAACTTCCCCCCTGCCCTTAGGTGAGAGCGGTACACACTCGGACTGTGCAAATAGACCTATCTTCCAGTCCCTATATCAGTACCAAGCACTGAGAGCAGTTGCTAAAAAGTTGGCTGAACATCACATCTGTGGGGCGGATCCCCTCCCCTCGCAGAGAGAATTCTCGGGGAAAGCGGCGGTCGTGATAATACATACCTGTGGCTCATCACCAGTCAGCCACTTGGCTGCAGAATTTGTTTTTGTGCTCACGCCGGAATATGGGTCTGCTGAAGGCTGTGGGAATTCACAGCACTTTAGATAAACTCAGTGTTCTTCCCCGTAAAGACCTGACTCCGGCGGAAGTGGACGTGGGGTAGTCTCCTGTTCTGCCCCCCGCTCAGACCCGGACATCAAGAAGGCCCCCCGAGTCTTTCCTTGGAAAGACACTTTCCAAGTGTCTTTGGCTGCCAGGGGGCTGCAGGAGGGGACGAGCCTTCCCTATCCTGCCACCTGCCCCCATGTTCCCAGGCTGCTGCCTCCCCCTGACATCTGGTCCCCCCAAAAGCTTCTTACCAGCGTGGATTTTCAGGGGCCCCCTAAAGGGCAAAAAGAGGTACCTGCCATTTTGGGTATCTCGGCCTACTGGGTGAACATGGTTCAGATGGCTCACTATCTTTAGGGAAAAGGACTAGAGGAGTGACACTGACGCCGGAAATTATGGGGGGAGTCAGTACCTGAGGAAGAATACCGTCCCTGGAATGTGAGCGTCCCAAGGGCAGGGGTTTGTCTGTTTCTCCAGCACGGGAAAAGGCACTGGGACATCACGGGCAGTCAACAAACATTTGTCGAATGAATGAGGTGAATCAAGAACTCTAGACATTTTGCGACATAGTTTTCTTAAAAACTGCAAATGAACGAGCAGGTGCGCACGCACATATACCCGGAAAAACCCCAAACGAAAAACCCTCAAAGCACTAACTCTTGATTTTCCGAGGAAATGGTAAAGAAGGTCTGCTTGGGTTCACGTATTCATTCAGCACACATTTCTCGCACCCCATTCCTGTGCCAAGCCCCGGGCCCGGGATGTGTGGGGCTGGAGCCAAAGGGAGACGGAGAGCCCCCTGCCCGCTGGGCGGCAGACGGGGCCTGAGGCTCACCCGCGCCGTGTGCTGAGTGCTCCCCCGGGGCTGGAGATGGGCTCAGGAGCTAGGGAGGGAGTGACTAACTTCTGACTTTGCCTGGGGGCCCCGGGGAAGGCTGGGACTTGAAGCCTCAACAGGAGTTCACATGCCTGGCAAGGGGCAGAGAGAGGGAAGGAGTCCAAATTCTCATCTTGGACCGTGGTTCCATCAGATTACACATTTACCAGAGCTGCTGACAAGGAGCCAAGCGGACAAGCAAACGTTGGCTCTTCTTGCCTGTTCTCTCTTCTCCCGAGAGAGATGCTAATGAACAGCAGCGGCCAAAAGGCAGGTGAGGGTTGGGAGGACACGGGAGAAAGGGTCCCCTGGAGAGCCGGCCCCTCCGTATCTGATGTCAGCGACGCAGACTGAGGTCCGAGAACCATATGGCTTTCCCCATCAGGCTGCACCCTCCGAGGTCCCAGCGGCGACGTCCACGTGCTTATCACTCTGCAGAGAGCCAGCCGCCGGGGGCCGCTGAACCAGGGTGATGGGCAGCACGATAGACACGCAGTCCTGAGACAAAGGTGCTCTTAACCGAGTGGGTGCTCCTGAAAACCTCCTGCCCGTTAATTGCCAGGGAGGGGAATATGCCAAGGTATCTTAATTCAAATCTTACCTCACCGTCCTAGGGACCTTTTGTTGCTGTAAGTAAGGATGGTCCTCGGTTCCAAGAAGAAAATTAAAGGCTGCTCCCGAGATGAGCACAGTCATTTGGATGAAAGAAAACACACGGTTGTGTTGAGAGATCAGATCTCGACAAGACGGGGCACCACCTCCTGCCCAGAGAGGATCGGGCCACAGGACGCGAAACTGGGATTCATGCGAGAATCCTTTGCCCCTGTTCTAGCACCTCTAACTGGCGATCGTGACACCCATTGCAGGAGCTAATTAGTTCTTGCAGCCACTGCCCTGCGTGAGTAGGGTGCATGCCCATTTTCCTGATGGGAAAACTGACAAGGAGCCCATGGACAGGAAAGATGCTCTTGGAGGGAAAAGATACTCTGTCTGCTTAGTCGTGTTTGCCCCGGGAGATGTGTGCCTGGTTCCTTTTGCCCGGGGGGCTCTGTTTGCTGCTGAGCCCAGAGGCTCTGCCCTCCAGGGTGTGGTTCCGCCGTCTGTCCCTGAACTTGGAATACAAGTGGCAAAAGACTAGGTTGGAAGCGAACTGCTCATCGGAGAGCTGCTTTTGAAGAAGAATGCCTTGGTTTGGGGCCTGCCCTCTGGAGCCAGCCTCCACGGGTTTGAGCCCAGGCTCTGGCACTTACCAGCTGTGTGACTTTGGTAAGTTTCTCGGGGAGGAGATTAGGCCCTGGTTTCCTCAGCTGTGACCCAGCCCTGATGGCCATAATAGCCCTTTTCTCATAGGGTCCAAGAGGCTTCCCTGAGTATTTGTGAAGTTTTTGTAACAACACCTGACCCACAGTAAAAGCTAAGCATTAGGCTGGCCCATACGCAGCTTCCATCTACGAAAATGGTGGGTTCGTGCAGCAGCTCATTCTCATTTGTTTAACGATAAAGAAAGGGTTTTAAAGATCATTTACCAAATTATTATATTTATATTTTCATATGTTACCGTTACTCTATTCGTTATTGCCACTTAGTTTATTACTTTATGCCTCTATTTATAATACTGGTTTGTAATATGCTTGGTTTTTGTTCACTCACTTATTTAAATACACTTTTAAAAGCAATGTGTAACTCCTCCCTCCCCTTTTTAAAAAACTAATAATCACGCATCCCAGGATGGTGTTAGGTCTCATGTACCTGAATTGGTAAAGCAAAGGCAGCAGCTAAGTAAGGAAGGGACCTTCTAGGCCGGAGAACCGTGGCCTGGGGCTGCTGGGGAAACCACTTTGGCAGAGAGTGTGGGTGTCAGCCCCTCCTCCCCCAGCCCCAGGCCCCCAACACTGGCTATAAGGCCTGGAGGAGCACAGCCTGGCCTGTCGGGGGAGATATGCACCAGGATGCTGGGAGCTGCCCAGGAGGGAGCCCTCCTCTGGGGCCTCCTGAAGGCACCTCCTGCCCGCATCAAGGCCACGTAGGGCACGCTATCTCTGGGTCCGAGTGACGTCCCCCTTGCTGGCCCACGTGGGACGCCAGGTGTCTTCCACGTCTTCCTCTAGGCCCCGGCGCTGGCCTCGTGGTGGAAAGATGGAAGGAGAAGGAAGGAGAACGAGAGAGACCACCTAGAGCTGCAAGCAGACAAAACCACAGGTCCAGCCTTGCCTCGGGGGGAGCAGGAGAGGAACTCTGAACCGGGTGTAATAATAGCAAAACTTACATAATGCTTAGTCTGCGTACTTGGCACCCTCCTACTGCTTTAATCGTAGCAACACTCCTGTGAGGTAAGCTCCGTCATTATCCCCATTTAACAGACGGCAAAACTAGGGGCACAGAGAGGTTAAGTAACTTGCCCCCGGCTCTCAGCTAGTGAGTGCAGAGCTGGAATTCCAACCCAGGCAGCCGGCTCCAGGATCTGTCATTTCTCAGTGAACAAAACGGAGTCCTAAAAAATTAAAATAAGACTGTTCGAAGCAACCACAGCAACAACAAAGGATGAACCAAAGCAACAGCCGAGAAGTTACAGAACCAGAAGGACATCCCTTCGAGGGCGCTACGGCCCAACAGGAAAGCGGGGTTTGACAGAACATGCCTAACGACAAGTTTTCGGTAAATAAAACAATTCCCTGTTGACCCACTCCGGTGAGTTGAGATCCCCGATAAACGGCCTTCCCACAGCCGTCTTTGTTCCTTCCTGCAAGCCTGCGAGGCAGGCACCATCGGGATTCTCGTCCTACAGACAAGGAAAGCAGGGTTCAGAGAGGTTCAACGAGTTCCCAGGGTCACCCAGCTCCAAGCGGGTGTTTGAAACTCGTCCTTGTTGGTTTCAGAACCCGGGCTTCACATGCCTTTGGTGCTGCGGGGACACTGAGCTGAAGCCAACACCGGTCTTACCATGTTTGGGGTCTAGTGATGGGAGGGAGAAAGTCGAACCTTCTACTAGGATGGGAGGGAGCAAGGTGGGAAGACCCAGGAGGCGGTGGGAATGCCACACGGGACGTTTTGGTTGGGTGGAGGGAAAAGAAACTCAAAGGACTTAGAAACGCCAGGACTAAGGACATTGCAGGACAATGACAGGGATGGCTGACATTTCCGGCCCTTCCACTATCCCGGATACAAAGGGAGCATCGTATTGCTTCACGGTAACCGGAGGAGAGAGGGGGCATCACCTCCATTCTGTGCATGAAAACCCAAGGCTTCATGACATACCCAAGGTCCCACGGCTTGTAAAGAGGCAAGCTCAGGTTTGAGCCAGGCCTCTCTGCTGCCAGGTCTAAACCCTTGCCTCCAGCACGTGGCGGTCTCCAAAGCACCGTGGCAATTCCCCTCGTTTGATTCTCTGCAGGGACCAGAGGCAGGGGAGACTCGGTCGTTCCCGCTGTACAGAGTGCTAGCAAGCCCAGAGGCTCTGCCCGGACCTCTCTCTGGGCCCATGGGAGCATCCTGCACCTGACACCCTCCAGGGGCCGTCAGCCCACCACATCCCAAACCAGACGCATCATCTCGTCTTCCTCCCAAACGATTCTCATTTTCCCATTCACTCATCGATCGAGTCAACAAACAGCTCCCAGGCTCGGGAGTGAACAGGAACATCTCAGTAGCTATAGCAACGCTTCCCAGCCAGTCGTCTCAGCCAAAAACCTGGAGATGTTCTTGCACACGCCCCTCAACCGTCCATGGCCAACAACTCACAAATCTTTCTATTGCTCCTACTAGACATCTCTAAGATCCAGGCACACCTCCCCAGGCTCAGTCATCCCCTCCTTCCCGGGCACTGCCCACTCCAGCTCTGCTGCCTTTGCTTTGGCTGCTAGAGCTTTATCACAGCACCCTTGTCTGCAGGGTCCCACAACATCCTGCCCTCCATCCCCACCCCTGCCCCCGGCAGAACACACGTCTGACTTCTTCACCAGGCTGATACCTGTGCACTCGTCTGATTTCGGTTTAAATGTCTCCTTCTCAGGGAGTCTCCCTGGACCCCGTGGATTAGGTGTTTTGTTCCCTGACCCGGTACCCTGTATATTTCCTATCCTGGCAGCCATCACTCCCTAATGTGTTAACTTATTTAGCACATCTTCTCTGCAAAGACCATGCCGTCCTGCCCACCAGGGGATCTTAACGACGGAACGAACATACGAACAAATGGACTGACGAGTGGACGGATGAAGGCCCAGGGTTATTAAAGATTATGGTGAAGTCAGGAAAGAGGAAGTATCTCTGGGGGGACTCCAGCAGGGAATCTGGGGGGGGGGGCAGCAATGCCAGGCGAGGATGGAGAAGGAAGCAGGAGCTGGAATAGGGTGGTCCTTGTGTCTGTCAGGGTTTGGACGTTATCTTGGAGGCAGTAGATTCTGTTCTTACTGGAATAGATGCTCCCTCTGGATACAGACTTCCCCGAAGGCAATATTTCTGCCAAAACTACCATCCGTGGATTCACAGGACGCCTTGTTCATCACGGCATTTCACACGGCCTTGTTTCTGATCGAGGAACTCATTTGAGAGCAAATGAAATGTGGTGACGGTCCATGCGCATGGGATTCCCCGGTCCTGCCATGTTCCCTACCATCCTGATGGGCTCCTCCTGCCTTTAAATCAACAGGCGAGGAAGGGAATTCCTGTGCAGGCTGGGGAAATTCTGACCACCAACAGGAAATCACCACTCCACAATGAAAGTAAGGAAGAGTGTCTGGAACACAGGAGATCTCTTGGGGCATCTCTTGTTATTGCTGTGCTCTGGTCATGGCAATGGAAAGGTCAGTGGAAAACTACAACAACACAACTGATACAGGACTACTCACGGCCCAGCCCTTCCACGAAGGAAGGCCTGGGTCATCCCACCAGATAAAGAACCATGACCACCTGAGGTGCCTGCGGAAAGCGAAAGCGTATGAAATGGGTAGAGGAGGAAGGCAGTTATAACTATTAGCTATGACTATGTCGCAGTCACAGGAATGAGGATTTCTTTCTTATTTTGTTACGAATATGAGTGTGGATGTGTATCATGTAACATAAGATGGATGTAGTGACTTTATAGGATAGTATTTAGGTATTAAATTTTGTTTCCTAGCCTTATTGAGATGTAATGGACATATGACACTGTGTAAGTATTTCCACCTTCATATCACAGTATTTGAGATACAAGATATCAAGGACAAGGAGTATGCACCCACTCCGGGGGAAAGGTTTAGTGTGTTTTTGATTGTGTGACGGGTAGTTGTATCATGGGTCATCTCTTTATTCAGAGATCAAGTATGGTTTAATGAGATGTGTATGGGTGCCAAGATGACAAGGGCTGGACTTGTGGTGGCTAATTTCATGTGCCAATTAGGCTGGGCCATGGTGCCCTGGTGTGTGGTCACACATTATTTTGGATGGTTCTGTGAGAATGCTTTTGGATGAGATTAACAGTTAAATCAGTGGGCTTTGAATAAAACGTTATTTCCCTCCATAATGTGGGTGGACCTCATCTAATCAGTGGAAGGCCTTCAGAGAACAAAGACCAGGAAGGAATTCTGAGCAGCAGATAGACTGCTGAACTTGAACTACAACTTCGGGTCTTCTTTGGGTTGCATTTTGGACTTGTCAGCCTCCATAACTGCGTGAGCCAATTCCCTAAAATCTCTCTCTCTCTACACACAGACACGCGCACACACACACATTTTCTGTTTCTTTGGAGAACCCTGACTTATATAGCTACCCCTCAGACTATGGGGCAAACAGATCCTCCCCTCACCTTCTGGACTCCACATTCTCAAGTAGATAAGTGGGGGGTAGTGGGGGTCTTTAGAGCTACCCAATGACATTCCTGCACAGCATGGTATATAAACGCATTTAAACATAAAAAAGCAGGGCCTTGTTTTCACATCCCCCAATCTGTCCAGTAAGTCCCAACAAGGTACCTTTGGGCGCTCCTTCTCCCTGGGGCCAGCCCTAGTGATCGAGTCCTTGCTGTTCCCTCCATGAATGGAGGATGTGCCCTGATGTTTAGCCCAGGTAGGCCCCTCCCTCAGAGATCACCTGGACCATCACTGTCAGTTCTCAGATGGGGAAACTGAGGCCCAGAAGAGGAAGAGACTTACCCAAGGTTATAAGTCAATTACGTGCAGAGCTCGGTGAATTAAGTATTAGAACTAAAACCTTGTGGCTGGGTTCTTGCTCTAGGGCCCTCGACATGGATCCATCATCCTGCTCATCTACAGTTTCTATCGTTGTTTCCCTCAGGACAGGGCCCCTACACAGAAAAGCACAGAGCTAGATGGGAGCTAGTCCAGCCCTTTGTGCTCAAAGGGGGTGAGATTTTAAAATATTCGAGGGACAGTTACTGATCTAAAATGCTTCACTGTCTCAGCAAGGTAAACACTTAGATTAACAATGTGATAATGGGTTGTAATTCATAATGTCACAAGGTGGTTAACAAGAATTTGGAAACATAATCCATGACAAGTGCTCTTTAAATGGTTGTAAATCTAAACTGGGTTTCCTTTTGTGTTCTAATTGCAGAGGTGTTCAAAATTAGTCACATAGCACAGTAAAGGTTTAATGCCATTTGGGCTATCACCAGAAATATATACAAAAAATTAAAAGGTTGTACTGACAGTTTAATTGATGATTGTGAAGGTTTGGGGTTCTACCGTCTCTTAAATATCTTCAGGTATAGCCACCTTAAAGGTGAGGTCCAAGTAAGAGATTCTCTTACCTTCTCAGGCTTCTCAGGCTCCCATATTGAATAATTCTGGGATTTTCTATTTTTTCTAAAACCTAACTGCCAAAATTCTACATTTACCAGACATTGTATGCTGTGAGAAGTGTATTGAGTATTTTATCAAGTCGAAGTTGATGAGATATAATTAAAACTTAGGTATGTAGTGTCCCAACTTAGAATAGGACGAAAGCTGTTAAAATCTTCAAGTAGTCCTACCATTTTTGTTGCTATTGAAAATGTTTTAAGATTTAGCATTTTTATCACGTATCTTTAGATTGAGAGGTATCCTTGTTGAGGATGTTCATGCCCGTGGGAACTGTAGTGATGTACTCTTTATCATTCCTGATATTGGTTATTTGTGCCTTTTCTCTTTTCTTCCTGATTAACATTGCCAAGGGTTTATCAGTTTTATTGTTCTTTGTACGGACTCAGCTTGGGGCTCTGCTGACCCTCTCAACTGTCCTTCGGCTCTTTATTTCACTAGTTTCTGCTCTTATCTGAATTCTTTCCTTAATTTAGTTCTTTGTCCAACTTCCCAAGATAAACACTCAAATAATTGACCTCCTGCTCTCCTAATATATGCATTTAAAGCCATAAATTCCCTTCTAAACCTAGCATTAGCTGCAGCCCACGCACGGTGATATCAGGTATCACTTAGCATATACTTCGAAATATTTTACAATTTCTACTGTGATTTCTTCTTTGGCCTATGGGTCATTTAGAAGTATATTACTAAATTTCCAAATGTTTGGGGGATTTTTTAAAAAGTTACATATGTATTACAGCTGTGTCAGTAATTTACTGTGATCTCAGAATGTATCCTGCATAATTTAAAAGCTTTGAACTTTATTGAGAGTTAACTTTTAGCAGAATATGGTCAGTTTTGGTAAATGTTCCCTCACTTTAAAAGAGCATGCCCTCTGCATGTATGCAGTAAACTGTGTGTATATGTTGTGTCATGCGTAATGAGATCAACTTTGTTCAAATCTTTCCACGTCATTACTTATCTTCTGTCCGCTTATCAGTCACTACTACCAGAAGCATGTTACTGTCCCTTACCATGAGGCGGAACTGGGCGGGCTTCAGCGTTGTTGACTGCTAGTCTATCCCCAGCTCCAAAGAAGGCCGAGATGCTGACCGCAGCCTGTCCTGCTTGGTGGTCTCCGGACAGTCATCCCTGCCCAGCCCTGAGAGGCTGCTGGAGGCTCTGCTCAGCTTCCCAGACGCCCGTCTGCAGCTTTCTGCTCCGCTCACAGCTCCTTGGTGGCTGTCTTCCAGGTGACAGATGCCTTACTGGGAAAAGTGTGCCTCCCAGGCTCACCTCTCCCACCCTTCCCTTCTTGCCAGGACCTTGGCCCCTCAGGTCAGCTGTCTGCAGAGCTCTTGGGTGACTGCAAAAGGCTCTATCTTCTGAGTATTTATCCAGTTGATGTTGGTAGGAAGATCAGCTGGCAACGAGCTAGTCTGCCATTGCCTGAAGCAGAAATTTTTTTTCAGAGAATTTTTATCTCTTTGGAAAAATAGGAGGGTATGAAATTCAAAAGATTAGGGGGAAGCTGACCCAGGGGTAGAAATAAGTACCGTCTTTACATCGTTCATCCAAGAGCCTAAATCACAGGTGTGGTTAAATGATAATGTGTTTGGTGAGATTTTTCACTTTGGGTTCCTCCTCCCCAACTGTACTCATTATATAACCAATAGTAACCAGGAAAAGCAATTAATTACCCGCAATCTCATTCTTCCAACATACTGCTGTTTCAATTATTTTTGAGCGTGTACCCTTATAATATGTCCTTTGTGCATAAATTCTACCTACAGCGTCATGATCTATATAAATATATTTTTACTCAACATCACTTCATAAAGATATCCCATCAGCTTATGCAATCCTAACTGTAATAGCTATCTACCCAAGTTGAGTTGCTTTACATACTTGTTCCAAAACGTTCTTTCCTATAAAAATTGCCAGTGTATCTACTTATTTGACAGAGGTCTGTATTTTCAAAATTGAGTCTATCATAAGTACTTTCAAATGGCTTTTTTTTTAAAATCCATGCTATTTCCCAAGGTTTTTTCTTTTCCTTCACATAGTTAAATCCATCAAAATGTTTCCCTTGTGACCTCTTTGGGTACAGAGAAACCAAACCCTAGGTGGCCCCTTGCATTTGCCGAGGATATATTTTAGAGCGCCCCCCCCCCCCCCGCAACGGTATTGAGAAACTCTATGGGTATTGCACTAGTTCGCACCTAGTGTAATAAGAAAGAAGCAGGTGCACGGACGATATGAGAACGGAGACATGCTCTTGCCACGGAGAAACTTGCCCTCTGGGCTGGGGGGTGGGGGGGAGGTGATAAGTGTTCTTTGCACACAGCTACTCATGTTAATCCAATTGTGATGAGGGGTGTTACAGAGGCATCAAGAAAGTGTCTGGGAAGCAGTGGAAAAAATTAGGGGAAAACAAACTAAGTGTTCTGCTTCTAAGAGGGTCCTTCACACTTGGAGGAATCAGGGCAGACTTTGCTGAGAAGTTGAGTGAAGTAGGATGGGGCAGTAGAGAAAGAATAGAAGGAATTCTAGGTATTCCTAGACCTAGGAATTCTAGGAATTCCAGACCTGGAAGCCTGGGAACCCAGCAGGGAGCTGACATCGAGGTCCGGGGATGGTGAGCGAGGCACGTTTCGAGCGTGGGGGCAATGCAGGAACGGGGCGGCCAAGGGGGCCACGGCGGTAGGCTGAAGCCTCTCTTGCTTCCTCACCCAGGCAAAATTCCTCTCCTCCAGGTGCTGACAGCAGCAAGGATCGACCGCAATGAGGTTTGACTCTAAGAGCTTTTGAATTGTCATCCAGGTTGATCTACCCGGTGTACGGCGGATGAAAAATGTTTTCTTGAGCAGAGAACCTCCCGTGCCTAGGACAGACCACTGTCTCCTGCTCTCTGGGGGGAAACCTTTCCTATTCTTTCCTTTCTTTTGCAGTGAAAAGTGAAAAGAAATACATACTGCTTAAGTTGGCACTGAGAGCTATGAACATTTTCATGAGCCAGTTAATGAGAATTTCTGAATAACTCTTTATTAAGAGAACCGGAATTCAAAATGAGCTCAGATCAGTGTTTCTGCATTGCACGGGGCTGTTTCAAGAACTCACATATCCTTCTATCTACACCGTGATGCTGGACAGCGTGGTCGTAGAGAAGTCATTTGATTACTGTCGTCAACCCCAAGTTAGAGTTATGAGAACAGAATGAGCTTTGTTGATTTGATCTTTATGGAGAAAAGTGGAAAAGAAAGAAAAAATACCACATTTTTCACCCTAGTGATGAACTTCCATCATTCTTCCTTCTTGCTTCTCTCCTGTGGGCATTTCACCACGCCTGTCCCTAGCCTCCCTTCCTGTGTCCTTGCAGACATCACGGGTTGATCTGGAGAGCTCTCCCGCTGAGTTTTCCACAATCTGGCCTCAGTTTCTTCACAACCTTATCCCCAAACATCACGGGCGATGGATGCGAGGTCTTTGTGAGGCGAGAACTATGTGCTACCCCAGCATCATCTCGGGATTCTCTCTCTCCATCCTCTCTGACATGGGAAACCTTACGCTTAGAACATGGGTCTCCAGATCTGTGGCCTGCATACGTTATTCCCCGGGTCCGGCCCCCTTTACGGTGTCATTATCCTTCTCGTTCTTTGATGACAGAAGAGTCTCCTAACATCCACATAACAGAAACGTCAATGGCAAAATGGCCACGTTGGGAATTTCTCTACCAGCAATGAATCACCTGCGTAGCCATCTTTTCCCAAATCGGAGGAGAGTAATTCTAAAAAAGAACACGACGAAACCAGCCCCCTTTACCAAAATATTCCTAGCTGCGAGAGTCCCTGAAAAGACTTTTTTAATTTTTTAATCTTTTTTTTTTTTTTAAAAGATTTTTTATTTATTTACTTGACGGAGAAAGAGATCACAAGCAGGCAGAGAGAGAGAGAGAGGGAAGCAGGCTCCCCGCTGAGCAGAGAGCCCGATGCAGGACTCGATCCCAGGACCCTGAGATCATGACCTGAGCTGAAGGCAGAGGCTTTAACCCACTGAGCCACCCAGGTGCCCTGAAAAGATTTTTTTTAAAGTGTAAATGATGGTAAAGTGATGGCTCTGAAGAGACCCAGCTTCTTGGCACAGAAGGCTTTTCTTTTTAAGCTCCTGTCTGAACTCACACCAGACTATTTACATTACAAAAATAGGGCATATGTGTTGATTGTAAAAACAGCCACAAAATATAAAGTAAAATGCAAAAGTCTCCACTCTCCTTTCCAATTCCCTAAGGGTAATTCCTGTTAAAAGATCTTCAAGATAGGGGCACCTGGGTGGCTCAGTCATTGGGCGTCTGCCTTTGGTTCAGGTCATGATCTCAGGGTCCTGGGTTCGAGCCCCGCATCGGACTCCCTGCTCAGCAGGAAGCCTGCTTCTCCCTCTCCCACTCCCCCTGCTTGTGTTCCATCTCTCTCTGTAAAATAAATTAAAAAAAGAAAAAAAAAAAGATCTTCAAGACAGTCTTCCATGCAGATGTAAATATATCTCTGTGTGTAGTGAGAAGAGTTTTTGAATGAGAATGAGATCGGATTGTACATATTATTATGAAATTTGCTTTATTTTCTCCATATGATCGATACGTGCTTGTATAGAAACTTATCTCCCATGGCTTAACGTGTCTTCCCTGTTCTTTTGGGAGCTGAATACTTTTTCCTTATGTGCATGCGCCACAATTATTGACCTCTCCTGTAATTACTGAACTTTTACACTACTGCAAATAGTGCTATAAAGACCAGACTTTTGTACTCGTGTGTAAATAACTGTCTACTCATGTGATTGTTTTTATAAGACACATAACCAGAAATGACATTTCTGGATCTGAGGATATGTGTGTTAGAAGGTTTTATGAGAACGTGCCCTCCACTTTTACTAACACTAGATACTATCAGTCTTTTTGATTTTTCCCAAAATAATAATCTTTAAAGAAAAATCTTTACATTTCCCTGACCCCTAGATGGGTTAAATATTTCTCTACATATTTATCAGCCATCTGTATGTCTTCTATTTCTGCTTCTTTATATGCTTTGTCCATTTTTAAAAAAAGATTTTATTTATTTATTTGAAAGAGAGAGAGAACATAAGCAGGGGGAGCAGCAGAGGGAGGGGGAGAAGCAGACTCCCCGCTGAGCAGGGAGCCCAACGTGGGGTTCGATCCCAAGACACCGGGATCACGACCTGAGCTGAAGGCAGACGCTTCACCAACTGAGCCCCCCAGGCGCCCCTGCTTTGCCCATTTTCTCTACGAGGCTGTCTTCTTGTTGATTTGAATATGCGTCAGTGGGCTTACCCCGTGCAATCCCTTGCCGCTGGGTCTCTTCCATCCAGATCCCACCGTGAGGGCTCTTCTGATTCTAGTGGGCCGTGGCGAGGTCCAGGCTTCCCAGCTGGGTCCGACGTACACTCAGGGCTGAGAGTCACTGGACCAGCAGGTGACCGCGGCACTGGGTGGCTTAGGCACGGAGGCCAAGGTCCGGGAAACAAGAGGTCAAGGAGCCAAGAGGCCAGGGTGCTGGAAGGACTGTGTGGCGGCCGGTAGTCTGCTCGGTGGTGGGACTTACACAGCGCTGGAGGCCATAGTCTGACGGTCACACTTTCGGAGGCTGAAGGTCCGGCAGGGCTTGGCGGCTGGTGAGGGGTCTCTTTCTGGCTTGCACACAGCTGCCTCCTGGTTGAGCCCACGCGCGGTGGGGGGACAGCTCTGGCGTCACCTCCCAAAGGCCCCCGTCCCCCTTCCATCACACCGGGGGTCAGGGCTTCAGCGCACGACGTTGGGGGACACAGACATTCGGTCTCTCTCAGGTCACGCGGTGTCCTTTAGTGCATTGCTCCGGTTATTTTGAGGTGACTATCTCTCGATCTCGAGACTAGTTAAGTTTTGTATGCAAATCCTCTGGTCTTTGTACCCCCTTGTGCCCTCCGTCCACTCCACTGCGTTCGCTTCTGTTCCCACAGTCGCGCCAAGGACCAAGTTCAGAGGGCAGGCAGTTCCTAGGATCTTGTCCTACAGCCTTTACCCCGAAGTCAGGGTAAAGGAAACCAAAGCCGGTCGTCGGAGGTTAGAGGGTAAAAAATGCTTTTGTGCTGTTTATTCTTAGCCATTCTCCCTGGACCTGGACAGTACCCAATTTGGAGGAGAGTTGGGGTAGGGGTGGAGACAGGTGGGGCCACCAGGTCTGGCCTAGAGGGAGGTCACATGCCTGGAGCCACGTGGAATCCTCAAACCCGACACGTGGTTTCAGAGTTTGATCAAAATGCCCTAGGCTGAAGGCGCGGAAGGCCGAGAGCGGTGAACTGAAAGGGAATGTCAGCGTGGGGAGGCGAGACGCCCGCCGTGCAGGGAGTCAGGAGGGCGGTCCCACGCGGGCCCACCACTTCTCCCTTCTGGTGGCAGAAGGGGCTGGCGGGCTCTGAAAGGCCTCTTCCAGCTGTGCGTGCCTTTGGCCCAGAAAACCACATCCACCCCTAACTCTGCATTTGGAATCTAGTTGCTCAGTGATAAAGGCCAGAGTGAGATTTTCATGGTACCTCCTCCCCAGTGTATGGTTCCTTCTTCTTAAGGTAAAGGTCGGTGATTCAGTCATCAGTCTTATATAACACTCAGTGCTCATAACATCACGTGCCCTTAATGTGCGTCACCCAGTGACCCCATCCCTCCACCCCCCTCCCCTCCAGCAACACTCAGTTTGTTTCCTACGATTAAGATTCTCTTACGGTTTGTCTCCCTCTCTGATATCATCTTGCTTTATATTTTCCTCTCCTCCCCTATGACGCTCTGTTTTGTTTTCTTAAATTCCACATATGAGTGCGATCATATGACGATTGCCTTTCTCTCATTGACTTATTTCACTTAGCATAATACCCTCTAGTTTTATCCACGTCATTGCAAATGGCAAGATTTCATTTTTTGATGGCTGCGTAATATTCCATTGTATGTATATACCACTTTTTCTTTATCCATTCATCTGTCGATAGATATCTGGGCTCTTTCCATAGTTTGGCTATTCTGGACATTGCTGCTATAAACTTTGGGGTGCATGTGTCCCTTCGGATCACTACCTTTGTATCTTTGGGGTAAATACCCAGTGGTGCAATTGCTGGGTCACAGGGTAGCTCTATTTTCAACTTCTGGAGGAATCTTTATACTGTTTTCCAGAGTGGTTGCACCAGCTTGCATTCCCACCAGCAGTGTAGGAGGGTTCCCCTTTCTCCACATCCTCGCCAACATCTGTTGTTTCCTAACTTGCTAACTTTAGCCATTCTGACTGGTATGAGGTGGTATCTTGTTGTGGTTTTGATCTGTATTTCCCTGATGCCAAGTTATGTTGAGCATTTTCCCATGTGTCTGTTGGCATTTGGATGTCTTCTTTGCAGAAATGTCTGTTCATGTCTCCTGCCCATTGCTTGATTGGATTATTTGTTCTTTGGGTGTTGAGTTTGATAAGTTTTTTAAAATTTTTATTTATTTGTCATAGAGAGAGAGCACAAGCAGGGGGAGTGGGAGAGGGAGAAGCAGACTCCCCTCCGAGCACGGAGCCCTCTGCAGGACTTGATACCAGGACCCTGGGATCATGATGAGCCAAAGGCAGATGCTTCACCGACTGAAGCACCCAGGTGCCCTGAGTTTGATAAGTTCTTTATAGATTTTGGATACTAGCCCTTTATCTGATTAAGACATTTGCAAATATCTTCTCCCATTCTGTCGGTTGTCTATTGGTTTTGTCAACTGTTTCCTTTGCTGTGCAAAAGCTTTTTATCTTGATGAAGTCCCAATAGTTCATTTTTGCAACCCAAACCATTATAATAGTTCCTATATTCCAGTCATTATTTCAAAGATAAAATGTATATGAGTAAGAGAAATCACTTTCACTAGAGCACATACTTTCCCACACAGAACGCCTAAATTTTACTTCCGGCTCAAGTCTCCAGGTTACCAAAAGGTGGATCTTTGGTATTTGACCACGGTAAAGCGAAAACACCGAGATTACGAAGTAGTAATTAACCAAATGTGGAGTTGTCCCCAGGCACTGAAATGGCTAGGTCCCAAATAAACCCTGCTTCTATTCAGGACCGTGTTAATGACTTACGGCCAACTTTAATGTGTTCTTCCCTTTTCCCTCAACGAACAGCTTAATAACAAGACAATTGGAAATGTCTGTACTCGGGGAATCTCCCACAGAGAATGCACTGGGGTGAGCCTTTTATCTATTTTATTTTTTTTAAAGATTTTATTCATTTATTTTAGAGAGAGCGTGCAAGCAGGGGGAGAGGCAGAGGGAGAGGAGACAATCTCCAGCAGACTCCATGCTGAGCGCAGAGCCCGATGCGGGGCTCGATTCCAGGACCCTGAGATCGTGACCTGAGCCGAAACCGAGAGTCAGGCGCTCAATGGTCGGATCCACCCAGGCGCCCCGGGGGTGAACATTTTAAAGCATCTGCACTATATCCTCTCATTGAACTTTCATAGCTGTCCTGGAGGTGGGCAAGACGGATACTATTATTTCTGGGCCAGCACTGAGCTAACTGAAGCTGGGGCAGGGTCCCTCTGCTGGGATTTGAACCCTGGTCTCCTGACTCCCGCGGTCAACCTGTGGTCTCCACCTTCTATGCTGGGTACTATATACATGGCGGAAAGAACGAGGGAGAGGGAAGGTGGAAAGACCATACTAAATCACATTTTCGGGCGCTGGGGCACCAAGGAGAATAACTGCTTATTTGCTTTCAGAAAAGAAAAAATTGAGGCTATTTGGCACAATCAGACTTAACATTAAGACCTCTTGCATTAAATCTCACCATATTCTATAGACAGTACTTTGTCCTCAAATGTTCCCAGGGTGGAACAGACACACACGGAGTCTCTCATCAGTGCGAAGATGACAGCGGACACAAAAAGATGACGAATGCACGGGTATTCCTTGAGGGCTCGGAAATCTGCAGGGTGGGGGTCATTTCCAAGCGCAGCATGGGCAGCCCTACGGAGGTGGGCTAGCGTGTGAGTGGGACCTGTGCCGCATTTAGTTGGAGAAGTGGGGAGACAGGTGGATAGAGGCCAGGGACAAGACGAGCAGAGGACATCTGATCCGGAACAGTGCCTCGGCGCAGCAGGGACGCCGGGCTAAAGGGAGGCCATGCTTCTGCACACACCTTTGTTGATGCAATCTCCCTTCTCCCGAGGAGCTACCTGAGGGAACCTGTGGAATTACAGACCTGGCAGTTGGAGAACAAAGGTAAACAAAGGGCAGACACAGCCTGAGGTCACAGAGTGAGCTGGTAATAACATCACAAATTCCTAAAGGGAAGGGTAGTCTAGTTGCAGGGGCAACCACCTCCAGGGAGGAGGGAGGCACTCGCCCGGGTTCCAGCACACTCCACCGAATAGGCTTTTTCCAACCCTAGCAGCAGATGTGGGGCCCAGGTGAGCCCTTGCCTGCAGCCCGATCTGACGTGCTTCTCAGTCAACAATCAAAACTCTCAGGGACACCTACGAATGGCCAAGGTCATGGGCAAACGGGCTTCCTTCCCCTGCTTCCTACGTCTTGAAATGGTTGCCAATTCCAGCTCCCTCTCGAAGATCAGGGCCCGTTGGGACTACATCTGAGAGCATCTGTAGGGATGTGGACTTAAACAGCCGCCCGCACAAGGGAGAGGACGTTGTCCGTGCCTCGGAGGCAAGGCGCGTTTCGCTTTAAAAACAGAAGCCGGCACAGAACCCAGAATTCCGTAACGTGGCCCAAAAGAAAATGTTAACAAATCTAAGCTTTAACAGAATCAGAAACCAGATGCTGATGGCTCGCGTCTGGTGCTCGTCGTAGAAAATAAGCATCTTGGGAGCGTGGCCGGATCTCCAAAGCCGGGAAGAGCGCTTGGACAACCACGGCCTCAGGCTGAGTGGTGGCGGGGACCGTGGGGGCTCCAGTCCTTTCCTGACTGCTGAGCCTGCCTACAAGTTTTCGGTTTTGATTGGAACACAGCCCCTTATCCTCATGCATGTTTTAACTCGGCGGTTCACAGGCTTTTCCCTGAGAAAACTGGTGTTTTCGGAACAAGAGTGTATGTACACATGCGCGCTCATTCACATCCCGGAAATGTTTCGGGGGGTGGCATCGCTTGGCAGACTGCTCCCAGGTTCACATCCGACTCTCGGCTGCCCGGCGCAGGGGGTGGGAGGGGTGGGCAGCCTGGTTGGGGTCCTCGTCATCGGCACCAGGTGCAGTCAGAGCCTGACACCCGCCCACCCCCCACCCAGGTGACAAAGGCTGAGTTCCTCTGGGCTCTAGTCTGGGGCAGATGGGACTGAGGTGCTAATTCCCATCTCATGACGGCCAGGTCCTGGGATGGGTCCCCCAGGCCCAAGAAGTCCTACTTTACGATAGTCCAAAAAAACCCCACAACAAACCCACAAAAAACAAAAAACCCCACTTCTGATAGTATTTTCTTTCACATCATCCTGCAGTTGGAGTGCGTGCACACAGCTCAGAATAATTAGCTCCCAAGTCAGCCCCACTGCTGAGCCATCCCCCTTCCACGCAGCCAAGAGACCTTCCCCCAGCGAACGGTTAAGCAGGGGAGGGCTGAGGCAGCGACGTGGGAACCTGGAATCTTCTCGGAGCCTCCCACGCAAAGCGTGAACCTCCCTGCTTCCCTCCCCCTCCTCCTCTCCCCTTGTCTCCTGCTGGGGCTCTTAAAGCAGTCATGTCTTCTGTGAAAGGCAAGGCCTGTCCAGACATGAAGCAGCCACGGAAGGTCCTCCAGGCAAGGCTTCCCATAGACGATTTGGCCAAAATCATAAATTAAGTTGAAAATTTGATCCTGCTTGCTGCCAAGCGGGGCTAATTAATTTCTGTAGAGACTGATGAACAGGAAGCACACTATTCATATTATTTCATCAACAATTAATTCACTAAGCTCAGATTCATTAGCTTCCTGGCATTCGCCATCCCAAACAGTGTTGGAAGGTGTTTGTGGAGGGAGCCCGGCTATTTTAAGCCCCGTGGAGAACACCCGAGGCTTAGCTGCCTCCTTGCAGGTGACTTCACCCTCCCCTGGAGAGGACTCATTAGGGATTGCTTTGCAGCCCCGGGAGGCCAGGCCTGGGTGGTGCTCCATTCCTCCCTGGAATGTTCTGGAACTTTGCGGCCTCCCTGGCAGGGGGAAGTCCTGCTCTGGGCCTCATATTAATCGCTGCTGCACTAATGAGCTTCACAAATGCCCCAGGGTGCTCCCAAGGACAAGAAGCTGGAAGGAGGGGTGCTCTAGCTCAGTCAGCTTCAGGTTGGTCTCCTCAGCCCCTCCTGCCCTCCTCAGACTCCCCCCAGAAGACGCCTTGTGTTCTAGAGCAGAAGGTTTCCAAGTCAGAGCCACTCATCGGTCGATCAGTAGGCACCTGAAGCATTCATGGGTGCAGACCGGGAAGACAGAGGAAGAACAGTATAAATACTGCACGAGAATGGTAAGCTCCACAGGGGTAGGGATCCTATGTTTTACAACTGTATACCCAGCTCCTAGCCCAGGTCCTGATGTGTAGTAGATGCTCGATAAATGTGAGGGACAGGAAGAAAGAGAGGGAAGTAGGAAAGAAGGAAGGAAGGAAAGAAATGTAATCACTAAGCCAAAATTCAGATGACTATGAGCTACCCCCAGATAGGAGAAATGGGGTGGGATGACAGTCAAAGCCATGCTGTGCAGTCGTACAGGTTGTGCACTGCACCTTTCTGAGGGCACCATTCATACCTCTGTAAATAGATCTAGAATTATGCAGTCTGCAACCTGCACAACTATACACAGCATGGGGATAAACGGAACATTCAGGCTGAGTGCACAGCATGTGCAAAGGCCTGGAAGTAAACACAAAAAAACAAGGCACTGAGTGACTAAAAGCAGCTCAGATTAGCTAGAAATCACCTTGAGGGTGGATATTGTATTTTCTACTTCTCTGTATCTTCTACATGGTACCTCACACATAGTGGCAGGTGAGGGATGGTCCCTGAATTTATGTAAATCAAGTAAATGTCAGGTTTCCTCCCAGAACAAAGAGAACCCAGGACCCCACGCTGATGTCCAGTCCTGTGATCATGCCCAGCACCATAAAGGCGGTGCTCACTCCACCAGGGTCGTCAGACAAGGGAGAACAGATGTCTATCATTTCCAGGCATTGTGCTACGGCCCCAGGAGGAGAAAGATACCTTTCAACGGTGCCTCGTTTCCCTCTCTTCCTTTGGAACTGCGACTTACAGGGAGCTGTGGTCTGAGTCTGTGTTCACTGCACTATCTCTTAGAGCCATCAAGGGCTGTAGAAATTGTCTTGTCCAGTCCCCGTGTCACTCTGGAGATGGCAGCCTGGACGGGGAAGCCCACCCTGCTGGTTAACAAGGGAACCAGGGCTCCAACCTTGTCCTTTGGGAGTCCCTGCCCACCCCAGGCCTCGGCAAACATTCCCCCTCCCCTTCCAATGCCCACCTCCCCAAACAGCATGACCAGCCTGAAGGTGGGCAAGGTATGCTCATCTGTCCTGATCGGTTCTGAGTCTGAATCAGGAGGTGCTGTCTGTGCCTGGGTCTTAAAGGACACTGTGAAGTTCCATTCTAGTCCTGTGGCTCCCTCGAGCCTTCTCCAGCAAAGAGCGGAGGCAAGGCGGGCTGCTCCCTGGGACTCGGAGGAGAAAAGAAGGCAACATGGTTTGGAGAGAGCCTCGTGCAACCCCTCCCCTCCCTCCCTCTTGGGGAAGCTGCAAGTTGTGGATCTGCACAGGACAGGAACTTTGCTGCAAACCTGGCTTGGGGACAACGGGCATCCTCGCTCAGGCTGAGGAGAAGCCGTAAACAATGTGCAAGGGCAGCCTTCCGCCAGCCAGCCACGGGCTTGTGCAGAGACGTGGTCAGGTTGGTTTACCTGGTGGGGCTCCACCCTTGTGAACGAGGACAGGCCAAGGAGCAGCCTCAGAGAGAACCAGGAGGTTCTGGCTCTGCTTCTTGGCGGCACCCGTGCCCTTGACATTCTCTGCACTCATGAATTTCCTTTTTTTCTGTGCATAGTAAACGGCTGCGGCTACAGCAAGCTTTGGCCCATGGGGCGGGCAAGTCAGAGCCCTTGATGGCAGCCTTGCTCAGAAACGCTAGCGCACTCAGACACCGCATCACTGGGGAGAAACCGCTCACTCTCTTCCCCACGAGGGAATTACCGCTTCCCCCATTTCGCCTCTGTGGGGCCAGGAACAGGGTTTTACGGAGGCTCCAGTATTCGAAACGTTTTGCAAAAAATATGAATTAGTGCCCTCATTCCAATCTCAAGACTGAAGACAGGCTGCATTTCAAAAGTTGCGATACTTCACTTAAGAAAGATTCCGGGTGGAAAGAGCAAAACACGGCGTACTCAGCTTTGCAGGTGCCCAGGCCCCTTCGTTACAACCGTGACATTATGGAAGATCTGTAAAAATGGGGGAAGTCGGCATTCATGCTAGAAGCTGGCTAAGGGTGCCAAACGAATGTCAGAAAACTTCAAGGAGTTTCTGTTAGATTGAGAATAAATGGTACAAAATGGAAAAAAAAAAAAAAACAAAAAACAAAAACGGTGCCCCAGTTCAACCTATAACCAACTGAGCTTCCCGAGAAAGGAGCCAAAGTTCAGGAGAGACGTGGGGCAGACGCTGGACATTGTGGATGTCTTCCAGTTTAAAGAGGCGGAAGGTGGAAGGAGAGGAGGACGCAGGGCCGGGGCCCAGGCTTGGAAGCGGCACTGAGCTCGAGGCGTGATGGGTGGGGTAGGCGGGGAGGGAAGGTACCTTCTGAACGGCAAGTATCCCGGCAGCAGCCCCTGGAGGCAACTCAGGTAAATTTGGGGGCCGCTGAGCTGGAAGGTCTGCTGCAAAGGCAGCCTTTCATTCAGCCTCAGGCCCCCGGGAGGCACCAGTGTGGTGGGAGCTGCCCCGAGGGCCCAGGGTCAGGGGTCCGGGGAGGGGCACAGTGACAGCACTTGCTTATGCCCCAAGACCAGAGCCCAGATGGAGAATCTGGCAGTGGAAGCTGGCTAAGGGTGCCAAACAAACGTGCCAGAATCAGCACTTTGCAAGAATCCGGCTCTCCATATCCCTGGGTGGCTGGGCCACTGAACACTCCTCTCTTTTAAGACCACATAGCAAACCAAATCAAAGAACAAAACCAAGGCCAAGAGGGCAGGAGGGCAGATTCAAGAAGCGCTGAAAACCCGGGTTTTGTTTTTGTTTCGTGGGAGTGGGGAAACAGGTCTCAAGGAAATTCTGATGGTGCAAGGGTGAGAGAAATCCAACGGGGAGGAAAGCCTATGGACAGTCTATAAAATACCGGTGACGATCATAACAATGAATCATCATAATTCTAGCGGCAGAAGCTAACATTTGTTATAAGTGGCTAAATGCCAGAAATAAAGTTCTAAGTGGTTTCGTCCTCACAAAAACCCCCTAGGAGACCTCTTAGCATTGCTATGCCCATTTCACGGACGTGCACATGGAGGCTCGGAGAGGCCGAGGCACTTGGGGGAGGTGGGAGGGCAAGAATGCACTTCTGAAAAAATATTTACTGCAAAAAAAAAAATTTTTTTTTTCACATGGCATCCGCTTTATTCTCTCTATAAAATTCAGGAATGCTTTCAAGACACAAAACCTGAATTAAGATGAAAGCAACATAGGAAGGAAGTCGGATGACGTAACAATAAAACGATGTGAATCTAAAATGTTATGGTGGAATCTGAAGCCGTAGAAGCAGGAAAGAACAGAATTGATCCCGGGGAAGATGAAAATAGAATCCGTTTCTTCCTCTGCGGACGGCCTGGCCTGAAGGCGGGGCCGGGGGTGGGGGGTGATGGTAAGGCTTGGGATCATTAGAGGTTCGGGGCCCACGACTTGATTCTTTCACTGGAAACATTTACACACTTTCATCCGCCTGGAAAGATCTGGATTTGATCCTGCCAAAAGAAAGGTGATCAAACTGCATGACTTTGCCGGCTTTCCAGTCCCTCTGCTCTGGATTTTCCTTCTATCAAATCACGTAAATGGGTCCTATCAAAAGTTAGGTGTGAGAGATAGCGATTTTTTTTGGGGGGGTGGGGGAGGGTGAGACTCTTAGGCCTATTTCCCTTTCTTGGATTAAAGAAGAAGTCCAGTACCTTGCTCTTTCTATGGGGCCCCTGCCTCGCCGACTCTCAGCTGTGGTCCTTTGGGCAGGGGTCCCTTCCCTCCCCAGCTCCCAGGGTGGGCACGGACTGTCTTCAGCTCTCTCTCCATCGGCGTGCATAAAACTGAGCTGCGGTAGCCTCTGACCCTGGGGGGGAGATAATGCCGGAGAACAGAATCAGCACACTTGCAAACACGGAGCTGGGCTGAGTCAACTAGATCGTCTGGACCCTGCCAGCATCAAGGTGGCCACTGGCCACTTAGCCCGACTCTGCCAGGACAACCCAGGAACATCTGCCAATAGATTCTCTTTCTGCTCAAGCCAGCTTCTAACTCAAAGAGCTCCAACTGATTCGGGTGGGCAGAATAAATCAATAACATGGTCTAAAGCTAACCTTACTTTCCTGAGAATCTGCGGGTGTCGAATATAGCATTAATACTAGGCTCTGTGCTCACGAGAGCATTCTATCTTCAGGTACTTTTTAAGAACAATCAACAGAAGGAAAATCAATGAGCTGTACATAAATGGCATGCATATCAACAGAACTCCATTCATGTATGCTTTTAGTGTTTTAATAGTCTTCAGGGCTGCCTTCCTCACCAGGTTACGGACCCTCAGGGCCTCAAAGACCAAAGGAAGGAAGAAGCTGCCTGAGTTGAAGGCGACATGACTTGTTCCCTGACCCCAGTGCCAAGCCCACCCAGTCTGAAGACGAGCCTGCTGGGTTTCCAAATGGGCAAAGTCTCTCGTAAGATGTCTATGGCCGTGCCAAGGGAGAAAAGAGGAACACAGGAGAAAATCTCTTTTGTTCATCTAACCAACATTCCCCACCCTCTCCCTGTGCTCTGGCCTCACGGCCCCCTTCCAGTTCCCTAAATGCACCCTGCTTCTCTCCGCGTTTCCCTCCACTGTGTTTTCCTTCATGGCACCTACCTACCTACCGCTGTAGGAAATAAAATGCTTATTGATGCTTCTTTGTTGTACATCAGACTCTTTCTCAACAGTAAGGTCTGCAAGGCAGCGGCCACACCGGTATCGGCCTCTACTCCGGACTCAGGGCCCAGGCAGCCTCACGACAAAGTGCCTGCTGAATAAACGAATGTAGGAATGAGTGCTTGTTGCTTCTTTGGGGTTGAGAGGGATGAACGAGTGAGTTTCTTCATGCATTATTTTTGAACTGAGATTTTCTTTTACTTCTAAAGCTTTTTCTTTAGAAAGGTTGCTATATTGTCAACAGCCTTTGATCTTGTCTTTCTTCAGAGGAGGGGAAGGAAGGTGGGCATGCTCGGAGCCCCGTGGAGGGAGGAGGAGGGACTTGGGGCTCCCTAGAAACTGGTCCTGTGAGTTTATCTTTCTCTGGATGCTTGCGTGGGTTATTCATCGAGGGAATGAGAGCTATGTTGATTCTACTTTCAGAAGGGAGTCTAACCTCTGCAGCCAGAAGTCAGGTGGTGGAAACTGGTCGATTGTTCAAATTCTGATTTGAAATAAAAGAACGTTAGTACATCGATCCTACTTAGAACTTTCCAAGTTGCCACTATCTGAAGACACTGGAGAACTAGGAGGGGAATGTGAAACCCAGAGAAACAAGTTCTCTCTCTCTCCCCCTCCTTTTAAATTAAGTAAATGGTGCCTCATCTGCGGAGGGAAAAGTCTGTATCCATTACGATAGGGGATAATTACGTGAAGCATGATCATGCTACAGAATCAAGTCCGAAACCAGAAACAGAAACAGACGCGGAATCCAGTCTTGCCGCTACAGAATAGCGATGGGTACCCTGTGTGGCAGGGCCTGGCTTGGCTCTCCAGCAGCACCTCCCATCACCCCCGCTCCTGGGGGCCCCTGCCCTCTGCCCGACAGCCATTCTATACCCACATTTCACTCACGCCTGCAGCCCCACGGCCGCCCCTCCCCTCTCCCGCCCAACTCCCCTCGATTCTTCAGGTCTCGCCTTACACATCTCTTTTGCTGGAAACCCTTTGCTAGTGCCATGGTCTGAGCAACGGCCCTGAGGTCAGGCCCCTCCCACAGGTGCTCCCAGGTCATCACACTCAGCGAGGGTCTCTCCCTCTCTCGGCTGTACGGACTCCTTCACTGGCCCCGTACCGAGCACCGTGCCTGGCACAGGGTCTCAGCTAGTATTTGTGGCATACAGATCGGAGGGAAATGGGCCAAAATGTTGCCCGTGGTTTTGCCTTGACCGTGGGGCAACTCACGCTGATGCGTGTTCCTTCTTCCTCCTTTTCTGTATTTTCCAAAATTTCCAAAATGTCTACAATAAGCAAGGATAGAGAACAAAGCCACTCTGGGATCACAACACATCAGGAGAGGGCATGAATCGGAGTAATAACAACCGTGTTTTCTTTTCCCACAGAAGGGACAGTGGGATTTTGTGCTTAGGTCCTTATCTGGGAAAAAAAACCCTACAAATCTGCGAGCGAGGGTCATGGGGCCGGGGGGCTCTGCGATGACGTTCTCCCAGGGAGCTGCGGACGCTGGGAGAGCCCGCCCTGGCAGGAACAGGCTTTTCGGGATCTCTGGCACTCCATCCAGGGCCTGGATCGGTGCAGGCACTTACAGGTGTTCGCTGAACTCCTTGGTATCAGTTTTAGGCATGAAACGAGACTAGATGATGCAAAGAAAAGCACCCTGTGCTTTGTGCGGCTGTTCTGGAAGTTTAGGGTACATGACGGGGGAAACTTCACTTTGTCACAGAAATAGGAGCACGCTGGCCAGCATGTAAACGCATAGATGTACTCCACTCATCTAGAGGTAAGATTTAAGGGACTTCAATTGTCCAGACGACGACTAAAAACACCAACGAGCAAAAAAAAAAAAAAGAAAAGAAAAAGAAAAAAGAAAAAAGAAAAGAAAACAAGTAAAAGAAAAAAGAAGAAGAAAAAAAAGAGAGAAAAAGAAAAGAAAAAAAAACAACCCAAAGGATGGTCCTATTAAACTCATGAGGCCATGCTGTCTGGTTCACGCCCTGGAAACCCCCAAGAGCTTGGCGGAGCCTCCTTCCGAGACCGTGGGGGGGGGCCTGGGGCCCCGGTGCTACAGCGGGAGCCCCACACTGTCACGGGCACGCCGCCTTCCACTGCCAAGGCACACAGGACTGTTCTGATGGCACAACACGAAAGGTACACTCAGAACTAGAAACGGCCCTTGAAAGGGCACCTGGGGGGCTCAGTCATTAAGCATCTGCCTTTGGCTCAGGTCATGATCTTGGGGTCCTGGGATCGAGCCCCGCATCGGGCTCCCTGCTCAGTGGGAAGTCTGCTTCTCCCTCTCCCACTCTCCCTGCTTGTGTTCCCTCTCTCGCTGTGTCTCTCTCTGTGAAATAAATAAAATCTTAAAAAAAAGAGAAAGAAATGGCCCTTGACCTTGAAGAACATCTCATGACCTCTACCCCATCCTTTTAGCACAATTCTGGAGGTCAGCAGACCTTCTTCAAATCACACAGCAATAACTATAAAACTGTGATATATGATGAATAGACCAAAAAAAAAAAAAAAAAAAAAAAAAAATCACAGGCTCCCGGTTCCTCGAGGGTCGGCCTGACCCATGAGATCAAGGATGGCGGGGGAGTGAGCCCTATGCTTTAGAGTGATTCCCAACAAACATTCTTTTCATCATTTTTTAATTGGTTCTGAAGAGCAATTACCCTCAGTTGTAGGAACCACTGATTTCTGGGGCAAAGTCCCACTGCCCAACCTTGCCAGACAGAAGAAATATTCCTTAATAATTATTTTCCCCTTGTACTGCTGCAAAGTGCGTTCAGAACAAGCCCTCCCCAGCAAAACACACAGACGCACACAGAGTTTCCTATATCACTGGGCAGACTGGGTGCTTTCTGAAGGCAGGGTCCAACTTGTCCATTTTTGTACAGTGCCTGGGGCAATGCCTTTTCTGGATGAATGAACAAATGAATGAACAAGTGAATGAAGAGTGAAAGATTTTGTAGTCAGGCTGTCCTACTTAACCGTCAGTGTAGCACACCCATGTCTTGAGGCCAATTCTTACGATCCAGATACATTCGGGATGACAGGAAGTCATTAAAATACACCCTAAGCACTGAGGGAACGTTGTCAACGCTCATTTCTATAACCAGCAAACAATGTGGAAACTGCATCCCCCCTCCCCCGGAAATGGGGGCATGCTGACAAGTGGGAAATGCAAAAATCTCACAATATGTAAAGTCTAGTCGGGAAGAGAGACGCCACACGAAGGAGAAAGACGCCACACATTTGGTTTTTTTTTTGGGGGGGGGTGGCAGATTTCAGGCCCTTTATGATAGGATTTTGATTTTGTCCCTTCAGTAACTGTTCTATCTTTCCAAATAATTTTTCCCAGAAAAGAAAGGCACCCACCACACAGGTAACTTTGTTTCTTTTGCAGACTCGCCTTTCCCTCCGCGTGTAACTGTGAAAACCATCCTAGCGCTTAGGTCCCTCATTCAGCACCTCCTTAAAATTCAGGCTATTATTTCTTTTAATGAGCAACATTTGGGGATATTACCCTACTCGTCTGCACTTCTTGGAGACTACAAATTATGAGGACGCAGCTCACGTCTAGACACCCGCAGGTGTCATTGGAATCACTGATTTAAGCTGTTTACACCCCACATTGTTTTATTTACCCTTCAACATCACATCTCTGTTTAATTAAACTTGACTTTGGTCCTCCTGGCGCACGCCGGCAGGATCTCCATCCCAGCACGGAGGCAGTTTCGCCCTTTCGAATTCCATCTTCGCCTCTGTCTGTCCTAGCACAAGAACTCCCTGGCGGCCCCGGTCCCGAGGGCTTGCTTTCCCCGAGAGCCCGAACCCTGAAAACCACAGGCAGTTGCCAAGGATGCCTCCCGTTTACAGGCTGTTCTCCGGCGAACGCTGATCTTCCCCAGACGCTAAATCATAATCTTCATGTTTTTCGCATTTCACATTCTAGCCACAATTTCAACATCCCATCCCCGTGACATTAGGGAATGATAAATCAGCAGGCGGGACAGCTCCCCTGTACAGACTGGTACGGGCGGACCGGGTTCTGCCAACGCCCTCGCTCCCGCCAGATGTCGGCGCCCGCCGCGTTAACCCTTTCCCGCAGCTCTGCCCCCCGCCCTCCCAGGGCCCGGAGCTTCCCCAGGGGGCTAGTTTCAACAACATACAATCGCCTTATTTCTTCTCTTTTTAAACTTTCCTTTTTTTTTTTTCCTTTTCCTTCTTCTCCTGGCCCCGCTAGACCTAACAGAACTTTAATGCAAATAAAAATGCTCTCGAACCACATACGATGTAAACATGTTTTTTTCTTAAAGGAGTCTGTATGAACATCGCTTTGCTCTCTCCTCCACGTATCATCAGAGGGGGAGGAAGCTGGAAAAGCAAGCATATTCTCAGGTGGATAAATACTGAATGCTAAAGTTCTGTCGTTACCTTTTAAGGACCTTTATTGAAGTATGATTTACATACCATGGAATTTGTCCATTTTACGGGACAATTCAATGGTGTGGGGCATATTTATAGAATGTGCAACCATACCCATAATCTAATTTTAGGATGTTTCTACCAGCCCTCCAACACACACTCCTCAGTGCCCATTTGCAGTTTCTGCCGCCCCCCACCACCCCCCTCCCAGCCCCAACCTCAGGTAACAGCTAATTTACCTTCTCTCTCCATGGGCATTTCATACAAATGGAATCCTACAATAGGTGGTCTTTTGTGTCTGGCTTCTTTCACTTAGCCTAATGTTTTTGAAGTTCAGTGCTAATGGCTTTTATTAGTTGGCTAAGCCGTTTGGACTGGCCAAACTGTCCCAGAGGGCTACGTAATCTAATGCGTACATGCTAAGTGTGCTCTCAGAATGCGTGCTGCATAGACATGTCCCCTGCCATAGAGGGAGCAACTCACTTTTCTGTTCAGGGTCAAGTTCTAAGGTGTCGCGGGGAGGAGGGCCAGCGGAGGGCTGTTTGCAAACACAAAGCGTCTCCATCACTAGTTGGTATTGGTTTTGAATCAGACAGACAAAAATCCAATCCATCCCATTCACCTGTCCGTTTAGATGACCGATCACGGCCAGGTACCTTCTTAGAGGAACAGAAGGGCCTTTAAACGTTCAACTTTTCATGTTAAAGTACTCTGCATATGCTCTTGGGGACAGTCTTTATTACGTTAGCTAATATAGATCATCGAGGGGGCGAGAAAGAGAAAGTAAACACTAACTGGGAGGTCCAAGGTGAGTAGGAGGAAGAGAGGAGTGGGAAGGAGGCAGGGAAAGTTGTCCCTTCCCCAGCTCTTCTGACCCGCTAGCGACGACGACTTTGCAGCTCTGCGGCTGTGCTTTCCAACTCTGCCCGTGATCGATTCACCATGGCTGCCCCGCCCAGGAGCCCTTCTCCCACCTGAAGGTTGTGGCTGGAGCCCAGGTCGACAGTCACGGCTGCACGTCAGCTGCACCCCACCGCTGTGGGGCTTTTAAACGACACCCAGGCCCAGGCTCACCCTAAATCAGTCAGATCCAAGTCTCTGGAGATGGGGCCTGGGCATAAACACGTTGGGCGATCTGCCCTGGGGAATTCTCACTCAGGGTCGGGCCCGAGAGCCCGTGGGCTGCGCAGAGCAGTGCTTATCAAACTTCCATGCACACGAATCACCCAAGGATCTTGCTAAGCTGCAGATTCTGATTCAGCAGGTCTGGGAGGCCCGTGGCTCCTCTGCTTTCAGAACAAGCTCCCAGGTGATGCAGATGCCGTTGGGCCCCCGACCACACTCTGAAAGGTGAGGAGCTAGAGAAAAATCAGGAGCTTGGGGTGTTCTGTCAGCTACGTCTGTTCCTGAACAGCAGCATTAGCATCACCTGAGAACTTGTTGGAAACGCACTTCCTCAGGCCTTACCCCAGATGTATTAAATCAGAAAGTCCAAGGGCAGGGCCCAGCCGCGCACTGTTTCCACAAGCTCTCCAGGTGATGCTGACGCACGTTATGGCTTGAGAACCACGGTGCACCTGCTTTTCCTAAACATGCAATTGCCCGGATACACGTACCCCTTCCTAGATGACTTTTCTTCCCTCTGACCTCCCCTCTACCAAACTCCTATTCATCCCTCAAAACACATCTCTTTTGTGGTATTTGCCATCCCATATTGCACTGATCGACTCTCCAGAACCCGCTTTTATAGCTTTGGTCAATTTCTTTCTTTCTTTTTTTTTCAGCTTTGGTCAATTTCAAGCTATCAGCATGAGGATGCTGAAGGCAGAGCTGGGACGAGATGCATGCTTGCTAGCAAGACATGGGGTCCTGCCAGCTCGCTCCAGCACACCACCCCCTCTACCCTAGACGTCCTTAACCCGCTGCAGTAGGTATTTTGGCTGGCTGGCTGACTTCTTGGCTCAAGGCTGGTTCCATGTCTCTCCATTGTCTCCCTCCCCCATCTTCCAGTGGGGCCTGCGTATAGAAAGTCCTTCCTGCATCTTTACGGAATTGAACCCGATCTCTGCAGGGACATCATCTACCCATACCCATACAGGCGACTGAAATTTTCAAAAAGAAACTGTTCGTTAGTGAGATCCTTGCTTGAACTTAAAAACCTAATTTTAGATGGAGCACGATGCCAGGTACCCTCCATATTTTATTTCAGGCTTTGGCCACGAGCTATCAATTACGATGGTATCCCTGTTAGAAATCACGTTGAGTTAGGAGCACGGCGCTTGTTTAGTGGAAAGGCAGGCACGGAAGTGGAAGGCTGCAGATGGTGGCCTCATGGAGGAGGGACCTCGGGGCCAGGGGACGTGCTCCTGGCTCTGCCACCGACCTGGTCTCAGGGCTCCCCACCCTGCACGCCCGCCTGCGAAGGAAGGTGCTACACTAGCTTCCTGGCGCTGAAGATCTGTCTCTAGTTGGTAAATTCCAATTTAGGACTCCAAATGCTGTCTACCTAGAGAAGAAAGCATGAATTCAGAAATGTTTTCTTCATTAAAAGAAAAAAGCCTCTTTTTTATGGAAAGGGTTAAGTATCTAATAAGCCCCAAAGCCTTAGGGGCTTGGTATCTTGTCCTCCTTCCTCCTGATGAATTGCCTGACACTTCCCTGATCCTGCAGCTCCTTTCTTTAGAAAATAACATTTGGTTCTAGTCATGGCAGAAGCCTAGGCTTTGCTGATTTAAGGCTATGAAGGAATGTGACAGCAAATTTAAATACTTTCGTATCTATAAAAGCCCAGGGTCCTGAAACACAAATGTTAACAGAAAACGCTTCTTAGGTCCAACAGTTATCTCTAATCATCAGCGGTTCAGTTCGTATTTGTTTATCTCTCATTCTCATTAGCAACTGCAAAACTTGGATTCAGTTACCATTTTCTGTACCGCTAGACCATGTTGAGGCTGGACCGTACTTTCAAGGTTCAGATCTCCACAGATTAACTTTACAGTATGAACAATTAGGACACGCATTTTCTCTTATTAAGACATAGGCTTACATCTCAGGGGTCACGGCATCGATTCTGTAGGGAAAGAATTTATTGATAAGGTGTATTAAGGTGTATTTGAAGGTTATTACAAATAAGCCACGGTGTCAATACAAGAAGCTCTTCTCAAAAGACCCTCCAAGGAGGCTTAAATATTTTTGGCAAGTGGGAGTTCAGGGATAACTATTCCCTCGGCAATTCAAAAACATAAATTAGGATAATTGTTTCAGAAGATGGTTGGAGAAGGAGATGTGCTGATAAGTTTGAGGTCCAATTAAGCGGTGTCTTTTTCAGATTGTGCTTTGACTCCAGATACGTCCCTTTCTGTTCATCGACGCTGCCCCAGACCTACCTACTTCATGATTATCGGTCTTATCCCTTCATTGGGGTTGACAACTTGGGTTTCAACATCAGGTAGAGGGCAAAGAATAAAAGGTCGTTCTGAATTTGAACGAAGAATGAATTTCAGAAAACACCTCGGCAATGTTTTTATTCATTTCCCACTGGGGGCTCGCGTCAAACTGAAGGTGTAACAACTGAATTAATTAGCTCACCCACGTGAATCAGTTCGGGGCTCCTGCCCTTCGTTCCCCGGGATGCCATTCTCCCAGCTTCACGTTCCGTCCAGAAGGGTTTTCTTTCTTGCCTCTCCTTCACATCCCCTATCGAGACAATCACGAAATCCTGCCAACGATGGCTTGTAATGTGTCTAGAATACAGGCTCTCGGTTTTTTTGTTCCTTCTTAACTTGAGAGGGCATCGTTATCACTGAGGGAGCTTCGTAAAAATGTACAACTCCAGCACTTCCCCCCAAGATCCTGATGCAGGATGTCCACAGTGGGTCCCAAAAAGTCTGTATTTCTAACAATGCATCCAGGTGATCTGGGGGCCAGCGGCGCTGAGCAATGGGAGCCAGATTCGGAGAGAAGAAGCATGTTCCAGGCAGGGAGGCTGGGAGGCGGGAGCCCCGGGCAGGAGGAAGCTGATAAGGAGGCACAGAAAGGACAGAGAGGCAGGGGGCAGCCTGATGGGCAGCTTCAATGGGGGGGGGGGGCTCCCAGATCATGGGAAACAGGTGTGCTTTGGACAGGTGGGATCTGAGGGGCCCGTGAATCTCAGCGGGACACGTCAGTTGGAAGCAGGAAATGAGGATCAGTAGCTGGGGAGCGAGGTCGCTGGACGTGATCATTCGCTCTCCGGGATGGAGCTTGCCAACTGCCACGAGAAGGCTGTCAAGAGGGAACCCCGTTAAATGGTGACTGGGGAAGATGAGCCAGCAGACAATACGGGAGGAAGAAAGAAAACTACTGTGGAAAACCAGGAGATCAAAGAGGAAGTGGTTAACTAGGTAACAGTGACCCTAGTACCTTTGGTGCCCTGAACAGAGCAGGGATATAAACAATGTTTTCCCAATGGAATGGAGATGCTGCCGGGTCATGGAAGGTAAGAACTGGGAGGGAGGGCTGTCCTGGAAGCACTTAGAGGGTCCTTCTGGGACCCTGGCAAGGACAACCTTGGTGGAAGGGGGGTGGGCACAGATCGCAGGTGGTTGTGGAGGAACTAAGGTGGGGCGCTAGTTGGCAAGCCTTCAGGAAGCATCACCGAACAAGACAAGGTGGGGGGGGCAGCAGGTGGGGCTGAGTCGGCTTCGAAGACAGGGAGTGGTGAGGGAGCAGAGAGGAAGGCTCTCTGGTGTTTCCCTGGGCAGGTGACCCCCTTCCATCTGGGGTACATGGGCTTTTTTTTTTTTAAAGATTTTATTTATTTATTTGAGAGACAGAGAGCATGAGCAGGGAGAGAGGCAGAGGGAGAGGGAGAAGCAGACTCCCCACTGAACAGGGAGCCCGATGCGGGGCTCGATCCCAGGACCCCTGGATCATGACCTGAGCCGAAGGCAGACGCTTCACCAACAGAGCCCCCCAGGCGCCCCTACCTGGGCTTTTAACGCCTGAGCTGACGAGAGAGCTTCCCTCACAGGCCTCCCATCTTTGTGCTCCTCTGGGCTGTTCAAAATGTGATGGTTAGGGTTTCCTTTTTTGAAGAAACAGTTCCTTAAAAGGCCACGGTTCAAACCACGTTTGGTCTGAGCGTTTAGCCTCTGCTCTCCCGACCCAAGGGAATCGTGACCCAGTGTCATCCGATCAGTCACGTCTTTCTGGGCCGGGTGCCTCGTGTGCACGACCCACGGGGATGCCCCGAGGTGCCGATCTCCCTCAGCGCTCCTGCAGCGTCCCTCCTCCCATCGGCGGTCACGCTGGGATTCCAGCCTCGCCACATCTGACTCCGAGGCCTCAGGACTGCGCCGGCCTGCCCCTGCTCCCGCTGCGAACATTCCAGAATGACATGACCACATCTCCCCCCAAGCTCCTGACCTTTTCACATTCCAGACCGGTCCCTCTCATTGAGGTGTGGTTTCTGCAGTCGCTCGAGGCAAAGCTCTTGCCCCTCCGTCCCCCGGCCTCCCCGCCCACCTCGCCCCTGCGCCAGCCATCTCATGACACCACCTCCTGGCACAAGGACAGAGTCACAGCCCAGGAGCCGGCGGGCTCGGAGCGGGGACGTTCCAGGAGGGATTCAGGCAGGAAGAATTCGGACAGATGACTGCTTCAGGCCACCTGTCATTACGTTGCATGTTTGGGTGAGAATTCTATGATTTAAGGGATGGATCTATTAAATCCAACCTACCCAGCGGGATACATCTCCCCTTCGCTGCGTGTGTCTTTGTGCCCCTTCCATATTAGTGTTTAGCCAATGAGGGATTTCAAAAACCTCTATTTCTTGCTGGAGATGCTACTGGAGGCTTTCACTGCCCGACACGAAGCCATTGATCCAGAGACAGGAAGATTTAGCTTGAAGAGAGGACAGAAAAGAAACAAGTGGGAGGGCAGGGAGTAGAAATCTTCATGTCAGCACTGACCGCCCGGGCCACCCTTAGTCTGGTTCATTCTGGAGTCAAAGTAGAGCTGCATGGTGCACAGCCTGACACAAATCCGGGGAAGGTGCGGCTTAGAGGCCCCCCCCCCATTCCCGGCTCCGTTCTTCCGGAGGACAGGAGGGCATGCCAGCGCATCTGGTCTCAGGAGGTGTTGAGCTTCCCCCCGCAGGTATCCTTCTGCCCAGGACCACGGCGCAGACTCCCGGCATCCTGGCCCGCCAGGGAGCCTCCGTCCGCCCCGAGAGCAGACACCATTCAGAGTAGTCAGCATCCTGGCTGCTGGGGGGCCCGAGGGAATCCTCCATCATCTCCACTCACCTTGCCAAGAACATGGGGGCAGAGGAGGGATGAGCCGCGGCATACCTGTGCCCCAGGGGGAAGGAACTCTCAAACTTTTCCCTCGCATCCGGAATCCCTCGGGATTTTGAAGTAGAAAGCAGAGTGAGTTCATGAATTTGATGGAGATTTCCTAGTCTTTTTTGTCAAGCAGTGAAGGCGTTGCTCCGGAGTCTCCCAGACAAGGTATAGGAAGATGTCCCCAGAAGCAGCATCCAAGACAGCCTCTTTCTTGAGTTGTTCTGGGGTCATGGATCCTAGCCGACCATCCAGACCCTGACACGGTGGTTCTCCATCCAAGATTCACGACGCCCCACCGTGGGCTGCAGGAGCTCTAGGAACCTTCCTCGAGCATATGGAATATTTCATGTTTTTTTCTCTGTAACTATCACCTGAGTCTCAAGGCACCTGTGGGCCAAGAGGCCAAGTGCCATTTGCCTTGTGTTTCGGAGCCAACGGTCAGCGGGTTGTTTGGAGATGGGAAACAGAAGGCTCACGAAAGACTTGGGGTTTAATACAAAGTATGGCGTTTAGAAGCTGTGTCTTGCCTCTGTTCGGAGGTCCTCGGGGGTGAAGAGGTTGGCCTGGGATGCTTTTTCAGGGTGCATTTAAAAAAATTCTAGTATAAATAACATACAGTGTTGTATTAGTGTCACGTGTACAAAGATAGTGATTCGACAATTCTTTTACTCACTGCTCGTCATGATAAGGTGTCCCCTTTAATCCCCAGCACCTGTTTCACCCCTTCTCCACTCACCTCCCCTCTGGTGACCAGCACTTTGTTCTCTATAGTTAAGAGTCTGTTTCTTGGTTTGTCTCTTTTTTTCTTTCCAAGTTTGTTTCTTAAATTCCACGTACGAGTGAAATCATAAAGTATTTGTCTTTCTCTGGCTGACTTACTTCACTTACCTTCATACTGTCTAGATCTATCCATGTGGTTACAAATGGCAAACATTTCATTCTTTTTTATGACCGAATAATACTCCATTGTGTGTGTGTATACACACACACATGCACACACACACACACGCACACACACAATATCTTCTTTGTCCATTCATCAGTTGACGGACACTTGGGCTGTTTCCATAATTTGGCTATTGTAGATAATGCTGCTATAAACATCAGGGAGCATGTATCTCTTTAAATTAGTGTTTTCGTATCTTTGGGTAAATACCTAGTAGCGCGATTGCGGGATCACAGGGTAGTTCTATTTGTAACTTTTTGAGGATCTTGCATACTGTTTTCCACAATGGCTGCACCAGTGTGCATTCCCACCAACAGTGCCAGAGGGTTCCTCTTTCTCCATATCCTCACCAACATTTGTTGTTTCTACAGGGTGCACTTGGATAAGCTGATTTTATCTCTGTTCTTTCAGGTACCAGGAAGGAGAAGGGAGGGGAGGGCAGGTAGTAGAAAAATGCTCTGAGAAATCCCACTCCCTTCACGGTCAAGCTTCTTCAAAGAACTGGGTATCCTGGATTCTCTCCATTTCGGTTCCCTCATTCACTCCTTACACCTCAGTGATTTGATCTTCTCTCACCTGTGTCCCCAAATCGCCCACCTCAGGTCACCACTGACCACCAACTTAACTGTCCTTAAGATGCTTTTCAATTTCTGCCCTACCTGACTTGCTTACAGTTCTTTTTTTTTTTAAATATTTTTTTTAAAGATTTTATTTATTTGACAGAGAGAGAGAGATCACAAGTAGGCAGAGAGAGAGGGGGAAAGCAGGTTCCCTGCTGAGCAGAGAGCCTGATGCGGGGCTCGATCCCAGGACCCTGAGATCATGACCTGAGCCAAAGGCAGAGACTTAACCCACTGAGCCACCCAGGTGCCCCACTTATAGTTCTTTATATGGATCTGAATAATGAATCTTTATCTGTCTTTGTCAAAGCATGCACGATCTACAACACTATTAGCTATCGTTCACAAACTCTAGAAAAAACAAAGAATCGTCACTAAATTTAACCACCATTTCTGACCCTACTAAATTAACTTGGTATCAACATTCATACATTCCTTAAATAATTGTTAAGGACCCACTGGATGCCCTTCACTGTCCTGGGTCCTAATGATGGAACGGTGGGCCAGCCCATGGTGGTGAAGTAGCTTTCTAGATGCTGCAGGAAAGGAGTATTCTCTTAGGAGAACTGCTCTGGAGTTGGGATTTCAATTGTTCCTACTGGAACTACATTACCCATCTGGGCTGCTCTAGGCTTCCTGGAGACCTTAGTCCTCATGAAGCTAAGACAATCACAAAGTACTTTTCCATTATACATACACACACACACACACACACACACACACACACACACACGAGTCGGCAAGCGTTCCAAAGTTGGGCTAAAGTGACCAACAGGGCACTGATTATCTAAAGTACTCAAGGGACCCCAAACAGATATATACATAGGAGAGAAATTTGGCTCGAAGGACTTAAAGACTCAGAAAATACAGTATAGTTGCTCCTCCCAACTTGCAAGGTTTCCAATCTGGCAGAAAGAGGAGGCCGACTGCGCAGCCACTGTGGGCCTATGAGGTGGAGGGGATGACTAATCAGGCAGTAACAGGATGAGACAGGGATTTTCCCGTTGCCTTGGAATTACAGTTAAGTCAGTAAGCCGCTCAACCTAGAGAGGATCCAGGGTCTTCCAGTGAGAGTGGCCGCTCTCAGCAAGGCTTGCCAGGAGGTAGAAGGACCCATCCCACTCCCAGAGAGCTGCCCTCTCTCTCACTCCCAATAGAAAGAGCCACGAGAAGGTTTCTGGCCTTAAGGGGTTGGGTATGGTTGGGCCATACCTTCCCTTCTCCACGTGCAAGTGGGGAATGGAGTACCTCCCCCCCCCCCCCCCCCACAAAGCCAGGTGATGGAGACTCCAAGAGAATCACCAGAGAGGACGGCAAGTTCTGGGCAAACGGGGGCAGAGTGAGGGGGCGGAGGAGATCCGCCTGTGTTCCTGCTGGCTGAGCAGCGGGACCTTCAGGTGGTCAGTGGAGGAAAAAGCACAGGAGTGGAGGTGGGGAAAGTCCCCTGGGAAGAGCATCCTGGGAAGGTAGGAGCTTTAAGTGTTGGCTTTTTGTCTTTTCAGGTCTAATCAACCCACTTTTCCAAGTCCTCAAGATCTCCCTCCCCAGTTCATAAGAAGCCACACTGCACGACTCCTGGGGCACTTCCACAAGACCACAGCGTGAATCGTGCCAATGGTGGCCCTGCCACTGTGCCCACTTAGGAGGCGTTCAGCTGCAAGGCGCAGTAAACCACAGATGGCTTCATCCAAGATGGCATTTACTGGTCACTTAGCGAGAAGTCTGGAGCCAAGTAGTCCTGGGACCGGTGCAGCAGCTCAGCCTTGCCATTGAAGACCCAGGCTCTGTTTTTATACTCTACCATCCTCAGCACATTGGCGTTGTGTCCACTGCTCGTCTCCCTGGGGTTACAAAAGGGCTGCTGTAGCTCCGGATATCCTATTCTGACACCAGTGGCTCAAGGTGGAAGGAGAGGGGCAGAGACAGACAGCTACGGACTGAGAAGGGCTACGGTCCAGAGTTCCTTCATGTCACACTGACCCAAACAGAGAACAGGATTGCCAACCACGGGCTCTGAGGTCAAGGGACCGCCCGCGTCCTTTTACCAGTAGTAAAGAGGCTAAGTACATTGGTCGAAGAGGCAATGACCAGACCCTTGCATCTGCCTTCGAGTGTCGTCTTCGCCGAGCTAGAACATAGGTTCATTTCATGTATTCCTTCCTTCACTCGAGTTCAGTGATCGTTTATGGGATAATGTCCATAGGGCAGACTGTGCCAGGTCCGGGAACCATGGGTCACCCTCTCCAACAACACACTCAGGAGCTCGCTGTCTCTTAGTCCCGTCCCCTTCTCTACCACCTCCTAACCAGCACGAGTCCTCGTCCGGCCTGGTCATTTGCCCCCTTGGTTCTCACTCGTGGCGGGAATGCTGTTGATTAGCCCATCAAGATCCCAGATGTTCAGCCTCGTCACTGGATTCTTGAGAGATCCTATCGGTTCCTACACCCGCCCCAAGGTGGCTATTCCAAATGTCTCCCATTGCCCATCAAGCCCCACCCTACTCTTCTCATTAGATCTTTTCTGCTTCCTCCCTGGGCAAGCAGAGGTCATGAACGTGCTCCCCCAGCTTTACACCCCCGGGCCGGACAAGCTTAGTTACCATAACTTCTCTCAGTACCACCTAGAGCTACTCTTTCTTTGTGTCCTCCTCTAACCCCCAGATCAAAGGTCACCTCTTTTTAAAAACCTTAACAGCAGTAACACCATCACTAGCAATTATTCCGTATCTGGCCCTGGGCTGAGCATTTCACAGGAATTGTCCCAATTCTATCCTCGCACAAGGCTGTGAGGAGGGCTTCACGTCCACTCGGCAGACAAGAAACGGAAGCACAGGTTAAGTTAACTTGCCCGACGTTCCTCCCGGGTGGGGCCGGGAGTCAAGCCCAGATCTGCCCGGGCCTCAAAAAGTTCTGTTCCTCAGCACCGGGCGAGATCTCCCGGGACTCACCCCGCCCCTGTCACTTGTGCCTTCCCTGCGCACGCACACACATCCTCTCCCCACCGATGAGATCTGTCTCTCTTCTGGTTGGCTTCCCGCCCTGGACTGGGAGTGCCCAGAGGGCAGAGATCCTGTCTGATTCACGGTGTCCTCCCCAGCACCTGCCACTCCCGTGGTGCGGTCGCCAGCGGCGGAGTTGGAGTCATGAGCAAGGGGATGGGGAGGGTGACACCGGCGGAGCACGGGGCTGACTCAGGACCGATTCACAGCAAAAGGGGTTGCTCGGCTGTGGGGTGCGCGCTGGCAGGCTTAGGGTCCCCCCCCCCCCGCATCATTCATTCAGCACGTATGCAGGGGCTGTCTGCTACGTGCTCAGCACTAGCGTAGTTGCCGGAGACAAAAAAGCAAATAAGAACCCCCGCCCTCCCCCGGGAAACCGACACTCTAAGGGGTGCATGTGCTTTCCCAGGCAATGTGCCTCGGTTTCTACTCCCAGCCCCTGGTTCCCTGTTTTTCCTCAATGCTGGGACACTTCCAGTGTTTGTTGTCAAACTGTATCTCCTAAGAGTTCTACCTCCTATGTTCACCACTGAGGCTAAAGAGCTGAAGAACCATAAATAAAAGCAAATACTAAACAGACAAAATCCGAAGGCTTAAGAGCCCCCCCCCCCCAGGTTAACGCCACCTGCACAGGGCTCCCCGCCAGGTGTGAGACGAGGCTCCAACTCCCACTTTTCTGCGACTGTAAGTCCTCCACCGAGCTCCTTCCAAGGGCAAGCCAGAGTGCCTTCCCCTTCCCCTGTCCCTCTAGCGGGCCAGAGCACCCCAGGTTCCAGGGCCCCCCATGCTCCCCCTGCCCCACGCCGGGGGCGGGAGTTGGCCCTCAGGACCGGGCGAGACAGGAGGCAGCTTGCAGACCCCCCGAGACCCAGACCAGAGGCAGCCCCTACGGTCATTCCGCGAGTGCATCTGTCCGTCTTCGGCCGGACCACGCCTCAGGAGAGATCACGGGCAAGGGATACAAGTCCTCACAGGGCATATGACCCCCTAAGCTCGTCACTCTGGGCCACACCATCCAGGGCACCCAGCGCTGCGTCCCCCACTGGGGGCGTGGGGGAGAGGAGATGTGCGCTGCAGCAGGTCTCTGCCCTTGGGCACTGAGGTCACCGACCTATCCACGACCTGCGGCCCGCAGGGATCACTGGACGCAGGGGTGACTGAGCGCAGACACTGTGGCCTCTCCCAGGAGCCCCCAGCCTCGCCAAGGCGGATTCCAGGGCCCGGAGCCCTGGGCTCCACCACGGACGGCGGGTCTCAGGCCGAGCCACCTCTGCCTGGAGCGTGCAGCCCCGCCCTTGGCCCTGGCCCAGGAGTCCCTGCCGCGGTCTGCCCGCTCCTCCGCCTGCTTGTTGCGGAAGGGACGTTCCCATGCTGGGCATGTCCTGATTGCTGCTTCCAGGGCAGGGCTGGCAGTGAGCTGTGGCTACTGACGTGAGCCCAGCATCGCCGAGATGTCACCCGACAGGCATCTGTGCTCCCCCCAGCAGTCTCAGGCCTGATCTTCCTGCTGCCAGGCCACACTTCCCGCCTCCCACCTCCACACCCTGCAGGGAGCCTGCCCTGCCTCCATCCCGTTTGCAACCCTGTCTGGGGGTGGGGGGGGACAGGCGCGTGCAGATCCTCTGAACCCAGGCTCCAGCGGAAGGAGCTGGTTTTGCAGCCATGGGGGGGTGTGGGGTCTAGGTTGCCCTCGGCACCATGGGGGTCCAGAAAACCTCGGGGGGGGGTGCAGGAAGGGTTTGCATGGGCAGTGGCCGGGATGCCCAATCCAGGCTCTGCGGTCTGCAAGGTTAAGCCTCCGGGACGCTAAAGGAGCCGCCTGCATCCCCCTGGGAGGACCCTTGGGCCGTGGCCTCGGTGCGTCCTGGGACAGGCCACTGTGCCTCTCCCAGACTAAGCCCCAGGCAGACGCTCCCCAGCCCTGTCAGCATGAGGTCATCCTGCCAGTAAGAATTTCCTGTCCCTTAAACACAGTGGAGACGGTCCCGCCCACCGCCCCATCCCTGGGCTCCGGGACTCACCAAAGACCTTGGGCATTCATTGCCAGGCAGCGCCGGGTCCTGGCCTCCGGGCCTCGTCACTGCTGGAGACCGGGCGGGTTCCACCATCCGTGGCAGAAAGCAAGGCCGAGTGGGCGGGCCGGTTCCATGGCTGGTGTTCTGTGCACGAGACCAGTCCGCTTTCCTGCGCCGTGGCCCCTGTGGGTCCCATCGCGCCTTCAGCCTTCCAGTGCTGGGCAGAGCGGGTGGTGCGGGAACCCGGATCTCTGGGGAAACGGAGACCCAAGCGACAAGGTGGATTATCAGGGGACTCAGGCTAAGAACGTGGGCATTCGCCACAAAATCTGTCTCCTGGTCAGGCGACAGGGACACAAACAGCTCCCCGCTGGGATGGGAGCCGCTCCATGCACACGAGGAATGCGCGAAACCTCTGTCCACCGCGGAAGCTGCAAGGGGCTCCCCAGGCTTGTCATTTCTGGCCACGGGCGGCGGGAGGGGTCTGCTCAGAAGCGGCGGGCTGTGGTGGAGGGGACCGGGCCAGAACTCTGCGAGGTTCCCTAAAAGAAGAGCTGAAGGCAGAAGTGGAGAGGGTGTTTGTGTGTGTGTGGGGGGGGTAGAGATTCTGGGGGACAAGGGAACCCAACTGCCCAGATGTGACCAGAACGGGAAAGGGGGACCTCTCTTTGCTCTGGAAGGGCTCTGCGAGTGAGGACACCAGGCACTATTTGGAGATCCAGGACGCGGTGTCCTGGGGCAGGCGTCCTGCCCGGAGAGGTCGCTTTGGCCACAGAGCCACAGTCACTGGCGCCCTCAAGTGGCTTCACGGCAGCAAGAGGAGGATGGGGCTCAGGGTGGTGAGCACCTGTGATCCCCCTCCCTCCCTTCCTCCTCCCAGAAATAACCTAGCCGGGCTTCGAGGCAGTCTGGACGAGGGAATGGCTCAAGACGGGTCCGGAGATACTGAAACCAGAATGAGTTTTGAAGATGTGTCCCCATTTGTAGCCACAAGCTGGAGAGATCTGAGAGAACCAGAACACTGAAACATATAATAACTTATTCTTCATTATTCTTCATTTACGGCCCCCCCCCAGTAAAATACCACTTACTGCGTGACTTCTGATTACGACTCAGTATTTGTTTCTTTAGACTATGGGGACACTACAGAAAAACCATGGAAAGGCCCACAAAAATTACTCGTTAGCTGATCCCTACGGGTAACTACTCTTTGCATTTTATATTAACACACGCTGCTTGGTAATTTGCTTTATCCACTCACGAGTATACTGTGGATCGCTGCACAGGTCACTAAATGTTCTTTTACATTATTTTTTAATGGTAGTTTGGCATGCCTTTTTGTAAGCCTGCCCAAAATGATGTAACCAATTCTCCTGTTGGACACAAAGGTGGCTTATGACAGTGAGCCATAAAATAAAGCGGGCATGACCAGCCCGAGAAACAAATCTCTATGCGCACACACAAAATGAGATTCTTAGGACGAATTCCAAGGAAGATACTTGCTGGTCAGGTGCTATGCACATTTTTAAGGCTTCGATACAAATTGTCTTCCAGAAAGATTGTTTCAATTTACACTCCCACCTACAAAGTAGGGGAATGCCTGTTGACCCACAGCCTCAACCAAATTGGATATTATCCACCTTTTAAAATCTTTGTCAACTTGGAAGGAGAAAGCGATCGTCCTTAACTGTTTAGATTCCCATGACTTGGATTTTTAGCAAGGGTCATCAAGGCATCTTTACACTCTTTTTAGTTCTTCTTATATACATGGTCTGTTTGCATAATCTATTTTATTCCTGAATGCTCATGATGTCCCAGACTTCGAGCATTTTCTACTTGATGTGCTTGGCTTTTCCTCACTGACTTCTAGGAACTCTTTATATAATATTATTAGGCCCTTGCTTGTCATGTTATGAAGACTTCATTCCTGCTTGTCTTTCAACTTTGGGCTTGTTTGTTTGGCCTTATATAAATTTTAAATGTTCATGTAGTCCAAGCTGTTAACCTTGGTGTTACAGCAAGAAAAGTTTTGTCCTTATCAAGAGCGTAAAAAACAGAATTTTTTTAAAAAAGATTTATTTGCCAGAGAGAGAGAGAAAGAGCACAAGCAGGGGGAGTGGCAGGCAGAGGGAGAGGGAGAAGCAGACTCTCCGCTGAGCAGGGAGCCCAACACGGGACTTGATCCCAGGACCCTGGGATCGTGACTCGAGCCAAACCCAGACGCTTCACTGACTGAGCCACCCAGGCGTCCCAAAAAACAGAATTTTCTATACCTTCTCATTTATAATTTTCTCATTTTCATTTCAATCTTTAATTCTTCTTGTATTTATTCTGATGTCTGAGTTAAACTGAGGATCTAATTAACTTTTTTTTCCCCAAAAGTTTAGCCAATTTTCCCAACATTCTTCGCCCCCTCCACCCTTATCGGTTGAGGACTCTTATCTTTTTTCCCAAAAATTTAACATGTGATTGTTTTGATTAATACTTTGATTTTTCATATGCTTGTTAGCCCTTTGCATTTTTTCTTCCGTAAAAAGGACATACGTCCTCTGTTTTTTTCTCAGCGACTTCCTCACTTGTGGATTGGAAAGCACACTTCATATATTGAAGACGCGCTTCTTTTTTCGCTCATATTGCAAATGATATTGCAAATCCTTTCCCCAGTGTGAACTCGGAGAATTAATTTTCATAAACATTTGGCTTATAGAGCCTTTACATTATTCCTCTCACTGATGGTTTCTGACTTGGTTGGTGGGGTTGGAAAAGCCTTCCACTCGCCAAGGTCACATCAATTGTCACTGGAAGTTTATTTGGTTTTTTTCCTTCTTACCTCACTGCCTTCTACTTCCCACTCCATTTATTTATAATTTATTTTGACATGTTACATGAGGCAAAAATCTAACTTTACCTTTTCCCCAAAGTGTGACCCCAGGGCCCCTACCATTGTTTGTCGAGTCAGATTTTACTTTCTTATTTGAACCGTCACCTTTATCTCACACTCAGCAGGTACCAGGTCCTGTTCCTTGCCGATATCCTGCCTCTGCCCTGCTTTTAACTCTGAGATTTCTGTCCTACAAAACCTCAGTCCTGCTCGATCCCTGTTCCCGTCTCCCTGCTCCTCCTCCTCCTCCGGCGGCCGGAGCCGCGTGGGGAATTGCTCACTTCTGGTGGTCGGGGCTGTTCCACAGTCAGTCTCGGCCCCAGCTTCGCCTTGCAGTCAGGCACCCCCCCTCCTCAGCCTTAGAGCGGCCCTTTCAAACCCCGTATCCTTCCTCCTCCACCCTCGCCAGCAGATGCCCTTCCCTTCCAGCTAAAGAATCAATATAACTTCTGTCAGATCTTTCTCAGCTGCTATCTGCCAACCTTCCCTCCTCGAGGAACAGTAATTACCAACGTTTGCTGAGTCCTTACGCTGTGCCAGGCTACACGTGTGGTCTGTTCTCACAACAACTTGGTCAAGTGGGTCCTCTCACTGTCCCCAGATAACAAGAAAAGAAACTGGAAGCCAGGTTACATAATTGGCCGAAGGTCACATTACAAACAATGGCTGAAAAGTAGGATAGGACTCCCGGTAGTGCCTTGAGAGTTCAAGTTCAAGTTTCTGGCCATTCCTGCCTGTGATTCTCTTCAGTCTCGCTGTGCTTCAACAGACGGGGAGTGTGGATTACCTCGGTCAGTCTTTATCCTCTGCTGTGGTAGGAAAATTGTCCGCTTTTTCATTTATTCAAGGCTCCCATATTCGAGCCCCTTCTATGGGCTGGCCATGGTGCTGGGGATAGAGCAGGAGGCAAAAGCAGACAGGGTCCGGGGCGCCTGGGTGGCTCCGTGGGTTAAAGCCTCTGCCTTCGGCTCAGGTCATGATCTCAGCGTCCTGGGATCGAGCCCCGCATCTGGCTCTCTGCTCGGCATGGAGCCTGCTTCCCCCTCTTTCTGCCTGCCTCTCTGCCTACTTGTGATCGCTCTGTCAAATAAATAAATAAAATCTTAAAAAAAAAAAAAAAAGCAGACAGGGTCTCTGTCCCCCTGAAGCTGGCGGTCTATCGGGGCCGACAGCCACTGGCCGAAGAATCATACCAACAAGCACGAGACCACGACTGCCGTAGATGTCCCAAAGGAAGGACCGTAGATCCCCGGGTGTGGACGGGAGAGGCTTGAGCAGTGGGGGTGCACGTGTGAGGGCAGAACCTTCCTGAGAAAGCGACAGGGAGCCACGGACCAGAGACCGCTGGTGAAGGAGTAACGTGAGCCAAGCGCAGGGACAGGCAGGATCCGGGCACGGGCGGCACGTGTCCCCGTGTTCTTGGCACGCTTAGTGACCTGCCGGGAGAGGTCTTGGGGCAGGCACACACACAGGACCTCTCCAGGACCCCCACCCAGGCTCAGCCCACAGCCGCCCCGAGCCGCGGGCACCGGTGAGGACTGGACCGGCAAGGTGCTCAAAGAAGAGGCCAGCTGCCTGTCGAGGAGGACCATGGGCGAGTACAGTTCCTGGGCCCCATGACTTGCTGTACCCCTAGATGATGCCCCCCGACCTCGTTAGCCCGTAGCTTCTCCTGACTTTCAAAATGTTAACAGCTCTTTGCGGAAGAGTCATTATGATTCGCTGTGGGGGGAGGAGGTTACAAAGCAAACTTGGCTTACACCCGTGTCTGGGCAAGGCCGTCCGTTCCCTTCGCCTCGTGTGTTCCAGCGCCTGCACTTACAGCGGGAGGGACACCCTGTGTCTCTCTTCCGGGTCCCTCCTCTCTTCATGCGGGTGCGGGGGTGGGGGGGCGGGGCACTGAGTTATCCGATCAAAAAGAAGCTGACACACACTGGTTCACGGACGGAGGAACTACTTAATCAAAAGTCTGTTGCTTCCCCTCCCTCTTGCCAGGGCCAGGCTGCCATCCCGGGCGAGTATACGAACATGACTGACCTGACCCTTCCCCGCCTTGGCTGCCCCCAACATCTGTCGGGGGGCAACACCGGGAGGGGGGGCGCGTTTATAGCCAGTGCTGGCAAGCCCTTTTGGCCAGGAGTCTAAAGACACATTTTCCAATCAGCTCGTTAATACTAAAGCTGATGGGTTATGGCTCTATCTATCTGTTTCACATGTCTCATATATTTATCAATTGATTCCATATTTGGGAGAGGAAGAAAACCAAGGAGTATTTTTTATCAACCGCTCTCCCCACCCCAACCCACCTGTCAGACACATATTGAGAGTATTTTCTCTGTTTAAGGCTTTGTGGTCTTAAATCAGCTTCTCTAACTAAATGCAGCTGGAGACCTCTTAGAACCCAAGGATCGATGCCCACTCCCTTCCTCCGCGGCCCCGCTTGGGAGGTAAAGGGGGACCTGAAGGGGAGGCGTGGAGACCACGCTCCTGAGCGCCAGCACGACGTCTGAAGTATTTTCCCAGCCATACCCGGCGACGAGAACAGCACCCGTCACCGCCTACAGGAAGTCTTCCCCTGACTCACGGCGGTGGCTCATCCGGGCCTAGGCAGCCCTCTGTGAACACAGACACTTGGGCGCTGTCACCTGTACCAAAGAGTCCAAACTCATTTGGGCTCGGGACGCCATCTCCGTGACCCGCGGCGCGTCCTCCCCGCCTGATTAACCGACGGTATCCCTGGTCACTCTGGGGACCGAAGGCGGGTGAGGAAAGACCCTGGTCCTTGCCGCCGGTCCTGGGTCACATTTGTTACAGGTCATCTGGTCCCGTAGCAGCGAGAGGGGCTGGTACTGGAGGCCACCACTCTTCTGGGCGCAGCGACTGCCCGGGGAAGAGAACGAGATGGGACCCCGAAGAGAACTCTCTAAGGGAAGGGAATCGGCGCGGGACCCCAGGCTCAGGAGGTGCGGCTGGGGGTACGAGGCACAGTTCTTCATCAGAGTCACCGGAGAGAGACGGGATCGTTGGCCTGGGGGTAGGGAGAACACTGAAACCTTGAAGGGGGCTGGGGGACACCACTGTGTCAGACACCATTGGGCTCCTTTGCCTGTCTGCATTTTGGTGAGTTACTGCCCGTGGGAGAGGTGGGGCGGGGGGCTGAAAGTGACTGACAGGGAAAACCCATCAATGTGGAAATGGGTTCCGGGTGATCTTCAAAGGCTTCGTGTTGGCACAGCTGTGGCAAGGGCACACACACGGTAGCAATACCGGCTGGCATTCTGAGACCTTAAAAGGATGCTAAGCGTCGTGCTAAGCCGTTGCATTGCAGACAGCGACCCCTGGGAGCAGGGGAGGGAGAGAAGCGGAGAGGCTAAGGTTGAGCTGAAAACGCACGTTAAGGAGGAGAGGGCCGGCCTCTGCCTAGGGTGCCGGGGCAGCCTGTCACTAACTCATTACAAACGTCCTAACACGCAGCATCCAAGGTTTGTGAGAGAAGAGCTAGCTCTGGGGACTGTCACGCGGGGATGTGTGACTGGAGGTCACGGGGTGGGGGGCAGGTAAAGGCTTTCTACGGAAGCCTGCCACGCCTGTGTGCCATCATCCCGGGGTCCTGAGCATCTCCCCCTCCCCTGCCCCCGCCCCCCACCCCAGAACTGAGGGCTCATGGCCGTGGCCTCATAGCAGCCCGCCCACCCCAGTCCTCAGTTCGGGGCAGCAGCTCTCCCATCGGAGACGGAGAGCACCCCCCTCCCGGTCCTGCTTGCCAGTCCAGACTCGAGAAGTACAATTTCCAAAGCCATCTCAACAGCTCCCCTCCCGACCGCAGAGGCCTTCTGACAACCCCAGGACTCCCACAGGCCGTGAACTCCTCTTTGTAAGAGAAACAGCAAGCCCTCGCTCCTGCTTACGCTGCGGAGGGAACAGGACCCCGCGTTTCTGGAACCCTAACAAACACGCTTCGGTCCACACCCTGGTTCAGGCGTCAGCTCAGCCTCTCGGCTGGAGAAGGTAATGCAACCACGACCAAGGGGCAATAGCTCTGCAGACGACGGTGCTTTTGTGCATCTTTATTTATTTAAAAAAGTTATCCTGGACCCCAGAGTTTACATTTTTCCATTCTGCTGCAGGGCCCTGACATGCACCCTGGTGTGCAAAGCACACACGGTGGGGAGGCTGTTAACACAAGTGGGAAGTCATCCTAAGAGATTTAGGGAAGAATAGACCCTGGGCCTTCTCAGGCCTTACTTGTCATTTATGGCCGGGACACTGATGTGTCTGAGAAGCAGCAGGATTGTTGCTGCCAAACAAAACCAACAAATTTATAAGCAAACAGGACATTGTCACGATGGTGCCAAATACCAGGCAAACTGAGCGTATTGTTATGTATTGAATATCATAGGTCTTAGCCAAGATGCTCCCCCTTTTTGTCTGATCCCCAGACCCCATTCAGTCCCTTAGGCAATATTTGAGGAGGAAGCACTCCTAAACCCATAGAGTCTAGGTATATCTTTCAGCTTCTTGAATTTAGAGTTAAATATGTAATTTGTTTGCTCAGCAGTAGTCCTTGATGAGGATGTTTATCTTCTCTGTGAAATGTTTAGAAGTCTGAAACATCCTCAGAAGTCAACTTGGCCTGGTTGTCTTCCAGGAAAGGCATCCCCTCTAAGTTCTGTTCAAGGTTGAGAAACAGAAACCCCAACTGAAAGTAGCTCAAAGAATGAAGGGATTTATTGGTTTTTTTAACCTGAAGACCAGAAGTAATTGGGTGGGCTTCAGGGCTGGTATGATCCAGCACTTTAGTGAGGAAATTAAGGATGGTGTTTCTTACTGTCTTTACGCTCTGACTTCATCCTCTCTGAAAGCTTCATCCTAAACCTGGTCTCCCTCATGATGGCAAAATGGTTGCAGCAGCTCCTGGCTTCACATGTGCATACCATGCTCTCTAGAAGGTCAGAGAGTTTCCTTTCCTAAAGTGCTCTCAGGAAAGGTGAGTAAGCAATTTTTGTTTTTCAGAAGTGCCTCACCTTATAGCCCAGAGCACTAAATTGGGTCACAAGCTCACTGGAGAATGCTGTGGGCTGACTGGTTCAGGCCATCACGATGACAAAGGATTTGTGATTGTCCTGGTTGACGTAGACCAAAAAAAGCTCACTCTTTGAGCATTCATACCACGTGCTGCTACACAGCAGGGGGTGGGTGTTAAGGACATTAGCACATGGTCTCCCACACTCTCCCTAGCATCCCCAGCGAGTTGTCACCCAGCATTCCATCCCATGGATGGAAAGGACATCATGACTGAGGGTGCTCACTCTGCGGTGGGTCAGCTGTGACAGGTCCCTGGGACTCTCCTCCCAGCTCCACCACCTGAGTCCACATAGCGCAAAGCCAGCTCACCCTTTAAGAGATGGTCCTTCTTTCTTCTGAGCAGAGGAGGAGGCAAGATACTGATTTTTCAGAGAACAGGAGAAAATGAGTTAACTATCCTTCTTCTTTCCGTGTTCTCATTGGGGCTCTGCCTCAAGAAGGCAGCTCTTGGGGCTGGGTCTTACACCAGCACCCGTGGCAAAGAGAGGCATAGAGTCCCCAAAAGAGGATGGAGGGGATCTTTAAGATGTTTGCTTTGGGGTGATCTTTGTGGGTTCCTCACTGCAGTCGTCCTGCTTGTGGCGTGTCTTGCTGGTGCCTGTGGGCGGGATGGAGTCCCTCCCCCAGGGCAGGTTAGGGTGCACTGGGCTACAGTATGTTCAGGGACCGTGATTACTCTCGAGGGTCAGGTCTCACCTGGCCTGGTGGGTGCCACCAGGAGGTCTCTGTTATCTTCTAATGACTGTAATTTCAGCAAAAAATAAAAGCTAAAAAAAGCTACTTCTTGCCCCCACTATCAATCCACTGGCCTAAAAGTCTGCCTTACCCCATATGCTAACACCAAAGACTGCAAATAGGCCACATGAGAATAATGATATGGGTAAACTTTTATTCCAACCCTGACTCCTCTTTTCTTTTTCATGTCTTGTTGCATCAAAAGAACTTTTCTCAATTAATAACGATGGTAACTACTAGACCGCAAACTCCCCGAGAGCACACACCACTTTTTGGTGACTTCGTGTCCCAGCACCAAGCACCTGCGATATACCTGAGAGACCGAACACGCATGTGGACACAGACGAGACCAAATACACAAGCAGACCTTCGCCTTCCATCCTGCAGCAGCCAGCCCAGAAAACCACTCGTGTTACCTACACTCATCCGTCCAGGAAGCCGGCCTCTATCAGCCGGCCGTGCAGGAGGCCAGCTTGCTGTCTCCAGCAGCAACCCAGGCAACGAGGCAATCGCTTCTGGAACAGTCGGCCCCGACTCGCAGGGACTTTATTAATAACGAAGAGCCTGCCTAGTTTTGGTCTTGATTTCCAACTTAGGATCAACCAGAGAAAGCCGAATGTGACCCCTGACCAATCACACTGGATGCCCTGCTTCCGGCTAGCCCACCTGCAGACTCCCCGCCGCCAAAAGCCACCAGTCAGGGCGCATCTGCAGCCTTCCCTTTTTCCATTATAAAGCTGGCTCCCTGCCCTGCCCGCTTTGGTCTCTGCCCAGATGCAGGGGACGGTGGCTGACTCGCTTTCTGCATCAACATCAGAATAAATAGACTTTGCTTTTGTCATTTGGTGGGACTTAGTTTTTTTCCCATATAGTAGATGCTCAATAATAGTTTTTATTTTATTTTATTTTAATTTTATTAACATATAATGTATTTTTTGCTTCAGGGGTACAGGTCTGTGAATCACCAGGCTTACACAATTCACAGCACTCACCATAGCACATACCCTCCCCAATGTCCATTTCCCAGCCACCCTATGGAGAAAGAAGAGAAATATATTTGGAGGAAATCTGAATAGATAGAACTTCCCCCAGCTTTCCCAAACTACAATGGACACAACATTGTGTAAATTCAAGGTGTGCGGTGTGGTGATTGGATACAGGCAAAGATAGATATTTTTTATTTGCCAATCACACATCCAGAGAGTTGGAAAAAAAATTCACATTAAAAAAAAAGAACCAAGGAAGGAAATAGGGAATCTGTTTTGTGTCTCTGTGTAGAGGGACTAGCAGCTTTTTGCCACTTGATGTAATTTTCTCTCTTAAAAATGATCAGGCTGTGAAAAGAAAAGAATGTGACGTCCCACTTGCTGGAATCACGATGTTACAGTGTGGGTTCTGGTTCAGTAGGTCTGGGGTTGGGCCTGAGATTCTGCATTCTGGGTTTCACAGGAAGCCAGTGGTGCTGGGCTATGCCCCCCACTTCCGGCAGTAAGAACGTTGCAGTCTGGGAAGTAGCTCCACACAACGAGACTCATTGCTGTTCCTGTCTCTAAAAACCCCGGGGGACAGCCCACATCGCGGGTACGGAAACGGTAAGTGCTGGTCCAGTGTGGAAGCCAATTACTCCAAAAGTTAAAAAAAAAAAAAAAAAGTACAGAAAACAATGTATATTTTGATTTCAATAAAAAGGAAATGATGTTCTCAGGCAGCCTTGCTATGCAGAAATGAACACTTTTCATCATGCTTTGATTCAAGGTAAGGTACTTTCTTAATCTACACCCACTCACAGTACAGGTGGGCAAATCTCAGTTCGGAAAATTATTGCCAAATGTTGTGGCCGTGACGGTTGTACAGTGTGGCTGGAATCCTGTGCTCGGGAGAGAAGGAAACTTGGGAAATGACCTTGCTTTGCTGAACGCTGCAGACCCTGGGACTTGTGCGTGATGGTTACCAAAACCACCACTAACGAATACCTTTCCAAATCATGACTCATTCCCCTGAGCCGACGCTTCGCCACGTCTGCTTAGCCCACCCCGTCCCGATCGCTCTTTGGTCATCCGACTTGCAGGCGGGTGTCTGATCTCCTTTGATACACTGTACATGACATCCCAACAAACCCTTCTCTTTAATCAAAGGCATGAGACATACGCCACCATCAGAAGTCGGGGTGGGGGGAGGGTGGCGAACTCAGAGCAGATGCGTTCCTGCTGGTCAGACGGAGAGAGCGGATTTGGAACGTACGCTTGCCGTAATCTTCAAATGAACCCTAGGATCTAATTCTAAAATAAACCCCCACATTTTTCACAGGACAGAGACAACATAGCTAACAGCTTTTAACAGTAGCAATGAAGCAAAAGGCCCGAGCTAACTTTTCATGGATCCGCTTAGAAGTAGAGCATTACCTTGAAAACTCTTAGGCCAGATGGTCTCACCTTTTAAAATAGCTAGAGGAAGAACACTTTCACATTCAAACACCAACAGGAGTCGGTATCTAAGGATTTTAAGGCAGCCTTGCGAATGCGGGCAAATACACTACGTGACTGTACGTATTCATTTTTTAAAAATCTTATTGCCAGATGTATGTCCACAACAGGGTAAAAATAAGCTAGTATTTCCCACAATTCCCCAGGACTGTTTTCTTTCAGAAGGGGAGTAAGTACTCCACAAAGTCTGCCCGATGGGCTGGGATGAGATGCAGGCGGTGGGCGGGGGGCTGGACAAATTCTCTAGGAAGGGCCCTCGAAGCTGAGATGTCTGAGACTCTCGGCCGGACCTAGCCCCTCATTTCCTCCGCTCCAACTCAAGGCTGCCGCATGTGGCCGAGGAAGGGCCATGCCAGTCATCCGTGTCACTTCTGGGAAGGGAGAGACTGATGGAACCGCTTTCCTAGAATTTCTCTCCCTCGCCCACAAACAGGCTCCTTGTTTTCATCAGTTTCACTTACGAGAGGCAGAGCAAAAAAGCAGAAAGACTCTATTCTTTGCTTAATGGATTGGAATCCCAGCTCTGCCACTTACTGTCCAGTGACCTTGAGAAAGTTGGCTAGTTGCTCTGAGCGTCTTTTCTTTTTTTAAAAATAGATTTTATTTATTTGAGAGAGAGAGAGAGAGCACGAGTGGGGAGACAGGCAGAGGGAGAAGCAGACTCCCCACTGAGCAGGGAGCCTGGTGTGGGCCTCCAAACCAGGACCCCAAAATCATGACCCGAAGGCAGACACCTAACCGACCGAGCTACCCAGGTGCCTCCTCTAAGCTTCATTAAACATCTTATTATTTATGCATATATTCAATGCTTATTGAGCTTTGATTGCATGTCGCGGGTTTACTGCCTGGTGCTAGGTTTGGGGAGTGACAGTGACTAAGACACCTGCCCCCCGAGGAGCTTGTAATCTAGTGGGGGACATGGAAATCCGCAAGGACATAGCAATGCAAGGTGCTGGTGACAGTAGGGTCAGCATAGGGTGCTAGAGAGCACACAGGAGGAAGCCCCCAGCCGGCCTCATCTTCTCTAAAGAGGCAGCTTCTGGTGGCAAGGAGGTGTCAGTGTTAGTCGGATGAAGGATGGGGTGCGGCGGACGGAGGGAACGTGGGGAGTCCGGGGATGGCACGTTGCCCATTATGGCTACAGCGTGGCATTGGGGAGGGAGTATGGAGGGCAGGAAAAAGACGAGGTGAGAAATGCAGCCTGTAAAACAATCAGGAACTAGAGCACGACCCTTGTACGCTTCAAGATAAGGACATTGGAGGGGCACCTGGGGGGCTCAGTCCGTTAAACATCCGACTCTTGATTTTGGCTCAGGTCATGATCTCAGGGTCGTGGGTTCAAGCCCCGCTTCAGGCTCCACACTGAGCATGGATCCTGCTTAAGATTCTCTCTCCTTCTGCGCCCCTCCCTGTTTGCTCTCTCTTTCTAACAAAAAAGACAAGGACGTTGGGCTTGAGGGTCTTGTAGGAAATGATAGGTCTTGAGTCCTCCCTTTCTCCATCCTGCTCCATCCACGTCCACAGAAAGTCCTATAGCTCTGCTTCTAAAACATACCCCAGACCCTCCTCCTCCACGCCCGTGGCCCCTGTTCTGGTTGATGCGAGTGCCAACAAGCCACACCTGGTTCCTTTGGCCTGGGGGGGCGGGGGAGACGACGCTGGTCTGAACCAAAGCAGTGGATGGATGGGTGCAGGGGGGGTAAAGTGGGTCCATCCTGGATCCAACCTTCTAATCCTATCTCCGACCCTGCAGTCGAGTGTTCGGTCAACACTCAGGAAATCCTGTCACTAAAAGGAAGGAGAGAATGGGCTATAGGGGGCCATCAGCATTCTCCACCAGAGAGGCGACCTTGAACCCACAGAACTAAAAAGCCACGCTCAGCTACGCCATGCTCCTCAGAGACCCTGTGGCCTTCCCTGAAGAGTGGGACCCCCCAAGCCCCGCCTCGGGGCCGGAGGAGGGCCGCCCCGCTCCCAGAGGACACCCCGGGCTTCTGAGCCCTCTCACATCAGAGCTAGACTTCTTTCGCATTTGAACTAACTCGTGCTGGATTTCTCCAACGAGGGTGGGAAGAAAAAGACTCGGCTGGAGGAAAAGAACTGAGAAGATGCCAGAGCATCTCTGATGAAACTTGTCACGCTCTGGATGGTGGTCGCATGCCCTTAACCCCCCAGGAAGCTGCCGCGGGGGAGGGAGCGTCCCCACCCAGGCCTGTCGCCTGGGCCTGCAGACTGACCGTCTTCTGGCCACAGGATATTTCATTAGGTTGTGTTCGGTGTGAACAGTGTACCTCCCAAGTGAAGACACAAAATGGGGCCTTAGTATTTTGAGGAGAGATGATCATAAGAAACATTTCAGGACCCCCCAAAATACGAGGCACCTCGAGCAAGTGAACCCTCCAACACTGAACTGAGATGTGTCTTGCACGACTCACATACCACCTTAGGGCCCGTGCCTTATTTCCTGTGCTCAGTAATCTATTTGCACGAACGACAGAGGAAAGGGCATAGGAGTCAAACTGTGTTCTAGAGAGAGAACCACAGAATGCTCAGAGGTTCGGTTGCATACAGAGCATGTCACGGAGTTCTGGTAGAAGAAATGGAAGGAGAAGCAGTTGACTCGGAGGGAGGGTCTTTGCTAAAAGTCGCTTAGGATCCCAGGCAGATGAGCTGCTGGGCATATATTCATTTTTCCTCTCTGAGCAACATCGAGGGGACAAACTTGTCCATCTTGCAGAATTATTCTAAGAGAAGAAAAAAAAAAAGGTTTTCCAAGAGTAAAATGCAATGTAGATTTCCAAACAATACTCGAGCCACAAAACATGTCCACAGTTAAGAAGTGTCCCAATGATTTAAAAAAGAAAACCCATTCAGACTGGAAGGGAGGGGGCGGAGAGAGGACGATAATCTCCCCGTTATTCTCCACCCGGAGGTCCACTTCCCGCGGCAGCATCGGGAAGAAGTGTCCGGTCAGCATCTCCATGGGACTAAAATCACAAGCAAATGAATGCAGACTCTTGACGTTCCGCTGCTTTGTTTGTAGACAAGACGACCCCCGAAGCTCTGGCGTGGGGTGGGAGACCTGAGCACATCACCCAAAGGCAGCACGATTTTTCCAGAAGACCACAGTCAATAGTGGGAAATGCCTCCTGCCTGGCAGGAAGCTTTTAAATTACCGAGACCATTAGACACAGTGGACGTGACTTGAGCAAACGTCTCTCAGCGTCAAAATATGAATGGATAATGGAACCTCTGAAAGGAGGGATCAATGAGGCATCGCAATTTGCAAATATGGGAGATGGACAGATGCCGAAGGAGACAGCTGAGCGGTGGGAATCCACCGCACCCAGCCTTTTTTTTTTTTAAATAACGAAAGGCTTGACTTTGGAGAAAACAGATTGGCTATAAAGTGTAGCCGTTATAAAATATTTGGAATCGTTTGTAAGATTTCAGTTGTTTCTCAACCAGAGGCACTCTGCCCCCAAGGGGGACGTCTGGCTCTATGTAGAGGCGTTTATGGTTGTCCCACCTGCGGGTTGGTGGGCTCCTGATAGAAACCGGGGCGGGGGGGGGGGACTGTTTCACATCCTACAATGCAGAACCCATTCCATTCTCTGCCACAGTGAAGAATCATCCAGCTCCACATGTCAACAGCGTCAAGGTTGAGAAACCTTGGCACAGATGAAAAATACGCATGAAGAAATGGAAAAGGGGCAATACTCCAGGATTCCTTGAAATAGGACGTGTGCCTGACAGCATGAAGTTGGGCCATCCTAAGGATGAGGGGCGGGGGGGCGGGGGGGGGAAGCTGCCTTCAGGCTGTAAAACTTGGAACGAGCAAGAAGACTTGGAGCCCCGCGCGTGCCCTGCAGTTGAATTACAGAGTTGACCCGGTCACACGTGGTGCTGCTAGCTGGCTCTGATAAAATCACTTACTTTTGAGAATCTTGGGGACGCAGTCAAGGAATAGAGAAAATGTATTAAGAAAACCTACAGAACGTTGCTGTCCATCCACGTGGGCTGCCGCCAATCCCTTGGATCCAGGGTCAAAGGCAGATGGGGGAAGTTTGGAGAGCTGACTCCCGCACTGTCCAGATGGCAGGATGAGGGGTACGTGGGGCTGCGGGGCGGGGACGGGTCCCTGTTGGAGCGTCTGGTCCAGGAGCCCCTCCTGGGCCTGTGACAAGCCCACTCTTCCACCGACAGGCATCAGGGGTCTGCTTTTGCTGGAGTATATAGCTTTTCTACCATATCTTCTGCAGCACAGGAAAGAAACTCACTTGCGCTCACAGGTCACAGGATAAACCAGGATTGGGAGCTGCAGAGGATTTTGTCTCAAATCAAACATATTTCACATTTTCTGATGTCCATGAATAAGCTGTTTGATGTCCTTGCTTTCCCTACTCAAAATTGATTTATCTTCATTTCCCTGCTACGCTCAGAAGTCTACCTCGGCTTTCTAAGTCGGCTCTCATGACGGATTCTGAGCTGGTCTCTCTTGAGGTCTTGTATCAACTCTCCTCTTTTCTCTGACTTCTCCTGTTCCCTCTCCTTCTCTGGGGCTCACCCGGTGACCGCCGACGCAGGGATATGAAAGGCCGGCGTGTTGATAGCCCCAGGAAAGGTTCTGCACTTTCCACTCTGTCTTAGATTCTGCTTCCCCCAAAAACCCACCGAGGAGCGTGTGTTGGGTCTCAGCATGACTTCTTGCCTCTCCACCCCGATCTGGACAGTTTTGACCCATCAAAAATCCCATCTTTTCTCTATTTTTTCTTCCCTGAGTTTTGAGGTATGGGAAAGGAATAAAAATACTTTCGTTCTTGTTATATTTCAGAAGAATACAGAGTCAGGGTAACTAATTCTTAAAGCTTAATTCTGATACAATTTCCAACTTCTGGAAAAGTTGCCAAAACAGTACAAAGAACTTCTGTGTATCCTTTAGCCAGATCTACCGGTTGTTTGCATATTGCCCCATTGCCTTCTTCATCACTCTCTCTCTGTGTGTACCACATCGAGGTGCACTGAACCATCTGAGAATGAGTAACAGACATTGGCCTCCGTAATCAACTAAATGTTTGTGTCCCCCCCAAATTCGTATGTTGAAACCTAATCCCCAGTGCGATGGCATTTGGAGATGGGAGGTCATTAGGTCATAAGGGTGGAACCCTCATGAATGGGATTAGTGCCCTTATAAGAGAACCCCCAGAGAGTTCCTTGTTCCTTCTGCCATATGAGGATGTGGAGAAAAGACAGCCATCTATGTACTAGGAAGTCCTCACCAGACATGACTCTGCTGTCACCTTTCTTGGACTTTTCAGCCCCAGAACTGTGAGAAATAAATTTCTGTTGTTTATAAGCCACTCACTGTATAGTTTTCTATTGCAGCAGCCCAAACTGATAAGGACAGCCCCCGATCCCTAAATACTTGAGTATTTCCTAAGAACACGGACATTCTCTTACACTGTGTATGATCATACATTGGCAAGCGAACACTGATACAATACTGTCAATCCAGGTTAAGAACATGTCCACCAACATTCTTCTCTGCAAAGGTCTAGCTTTTTCTTCTATAATTAAATAAGCAATTTATGGGAGATCCTTGGAGATTACATAAATAACCTGTTATTTATCAATTTGAGCATCCACTGGTAATCTTAAAGTCATTACTCCACCATTCATTATTTTTCTCTGTGTAAGGAAGAGCTGTCTGTATATATTTACTTATAATCAGAGTGGACTCGTGGATTTTTATTCAGTGGGTTACAAATCCTTCAATGTGCTGACATTGATTTCTCATGATTAGTTCATTTGATTCCCAAATTGCTCGAGATTTGGCCAGTGGCAGCAATTCAGGTAGGCTCTGTGTCCTTTAGACATGTTCCCACCATTTTTTGAACACATCCATATTTTCCAGTGGGACAAGATGTTTCAGGTTCATCCGTACTTTCCCTTCCCTGTCCCTGGATCCCTGGAATCAGCCCTTTCTCCAAGGAGCTATCAGCCTGTAGGGAAGAGTGGTATTTAGACATCGGATCTGGGCACTGTCTGGGTTCACAGCTACCAGAGTCATAGCTTCTAGGCCCTATATATATATTTCCATATCAGTGTGTAAATTAAAAGCCGTATATCATAAACCAATCATCCTGATACTTCTCTTCCAGTCCAGCACGGTTTAAGATTTATTCTAGTCTTTGTCTTTCCGTATTTTTTTTAACTCCCTTCTTCAACAGGGAGAGATTTGGCTTCCATTATCCTCAAAAAATATACTTATTTGCTCCAGCCTAGAATATACAGAAAGTAGCTTCTGAATTACTAACAGACCCCACTGTGAAAAAGCAAACCTATGAACCAGAATGAGTGACGAATCACTTTTTTAGGTAAAATTTACATACAGTGAAATGCGTTGATCTTAAGTATACAGCTTGACGAGACTTGATCAGTGTTACATCTATGTAACTATGTAACTATCATTACGATCAAGACGTAAAATATTTCCATCAGCCCAGAAGGTTCCCTCGTGCCCCTTTTTAGTAAATCCTATGCCCCAAGGACGACTACTGTTCTGAATTTTATCACCACAGATTAATTTTGCCTATTCTTGAACTTGATAGAAACATAATAAATGGTATGTACTCTTTTTTGTTTGGCTTCTTTTACACTTTTTTTTTTTTTTTTTTTTTTTTGAGAGAGAGAGAGAAGTGAGGGAAGGGCAGGGGGAGAGGTGGAGGGGCAGAGAGAATCTTAAGCAGGCTCCACACCCAGCACAGAGCCCGTCACAGGGCTCCCTCTCACAACCCTGCGATCATGACATGAGCCGAAATCAAGAATAGGACTCTTAACCGTCACCGCCCAGGTGCCCCATGCAACATTTTTTTGAGACTATCCATGAATCTCAAATTCATGTATAAACTAATCAACTCACTCATTCATACATATTGTTGCATCTATCAGTTGTTACATATAAGTTGTTATTGCTAAAAAGTAGCCCACAGTGTGAATATATTACCATCTGCTTATCTGTTCTCCTTTTGATGGACATTTGGTAGTTTTTGGGCAATTACGAATGAAGTTGCCATCAACATTTTTGCAAAAGTCTCCTTAAGGAAAAATGTTTTCATTTTTCTTAAGTAAATACCTAGCATGTCATAGGATGGTTGCATGCTTAACTTTACAAAAAATGGCCAAACCATTTTCAGAGTAGTTATTTCATTGTATATTCTTACCAGCCGTGTAGGAGAATTCCAGTTGCTCTACGTGCTTGCCAATATCTGGTTTTGTAAATTGTTTGCTTTAATTGTAGCCATTCTAGTGGATGTGAGATGGCGTCTCACTGTGGTTTTAACTCACGCTTCCCTGATGACAAGTGATGATGAACATCTTTTCTCGGGCTTATTTGTCACCTGTGTATCTTCTTTTGCAAAATAGCTGTTCGAGTATTTTGCCCATTTATAATTCGACTGTTTTGTCTTTTTATTAAAGATTTGTAGGAGTTCTTCGTATAGTCTAAATACAGGATTTTTGGGGGGTCCTGTATATTTATTGTGACTATATTCTTCCAATCTCTGTTCCCTTTATTTTCTCAATGGTGTCATCTGATAAGCAGAATATCTTGATTTCAATGCCATCCAGTTCATCAAAACTTTTGTCTACATTTAGTACTTTTTGTGCCTTTATAAAAAATCATTGTCCAGCCTGTTTTTATCCTATAAGCTTTATCATCTTAGCTTTTATGTTTAAATCTATAAATCCATCTCGAATTAACTTTTGTGTGTGGGTGTGGGGCAGAGGTCAAGGTTCATTTTTTTCCTGCACGTCTGTCCAGTCATTTCAGTTCATTTATTGAAAAACTTTCTTGTTCCCTATTGAATCACCTGGGTGCCTGGATTGAAAATCAACTGTCTTTATATATGCGGGCCTATTACTGGGTTCTAGTCTCTGCCATTAACCTATTTATTCCTCTGCTAATACCACATTCTCTTGATTACCAGAACTTTATAAAAAATTCTGAAATCAGGTAGTGTGTGTCTTTGTTCTTCTTTTTTTAAGATCGCTCTATTCTTGGCCCTTTGTATTTCCACATACACTTTGTAACGAACTCATCGGTTTTCAACAAAAATCAATTTTTCAACAAAAATTGCCCTTTGCATTGGGATTGGAATTAATTTACAGATTAATTTTGGAAAGGATTAAAGTTTAAACAATAATGCGTCTTCCAGTGTATGAGCTTAGGTGCACTGGATTTAGACTGTGACCCCCTGAACTTCTTTTTCACAGTGTGCGTGTGCACATGTGTATTTATGCATACGTGCACATGTTGAACGACTCTACTCCATGGAAATTTCTTTCCTCTTCTTCCATTGACCTAAAACCTGTAACTCCAACTGCTAGCACCCGTCTTTCCGGCTTGGACACGGGGATCCTATGTACTCATGCTGGTTCTGGGGAGAGTTAGCAGTAGGAATGATCAGCAGACGAGTGTAGACTCCTCTGTGCCTGCAGGCTTCCCAGGCTACGGTCCCCTGTACTATGGTCCAAAGTAGCGCACGGCACTGGTGGGAAAGGGATGCGTAGAAACGGGGAAAATGCTACCGTTACGGAATTTTGGGGGTGGGGGAGAGAAATTGCATCCATTCTGGCTGAAGTGACTGGTTATTTGAGGGAGCTTATAGAAACAATAACTGTAGGGGCGCCTGGGGGGCTCAGCAGGTTAAGCCTCTGCTTTTGGCTCAGGTCATGGTCTCAGGGTTCTGGGATCGAGCCCCGTGTCGGGCTCTCTGCTCGGCAGGGAGCCTGCTTCCCCCTCTCTCTCTGCCTGCCTCTCTGCCTACTTGTGATCTCTCTCTCTGTCAAATAAATAAAATAAAGAATCTTAAAAAAAAAAAAAAAAGAAACAATAACCGCTGTGGCCAGATGCACCCCCATCTCGATAGACCTTCCTCGAAGGAGCACGTACCCCTAGGCTGTCTTTGGGTCTGAAAGATCAACGGACTTTCACTTTTCAGGGTGGGGCCCTTGTGGGGCTATTTCCCTGTAGCAGAAAATGCCAACCATTATATATAACATAATATAAAAAACAGCTGTTTCTTGGCCATTCATTCCGTGCCCGGCCCAATAGTGCCATTTTACATTTCACTTTCACAGCCACTTTTTGGGATAGGTAATAGCAGCTTTATCTTACAGACGAAAACATTAAGGATTTGAACAGTGAAGCGCGCCCGGGCCCCTTGGTGAGCAAACAACTTCCTGTCTCTCCATATAGCTCAGCACCGATCTACGGTCTCTTTGCCTTGCACGGTCCTCCTGCCCCTGGGACCTCATCATCCTGGGGGAAGCCCCACTGATGTCTACTTCTTCTTGGCAACTCCTCTCCTCCATAAATCTAGACCAAGGCCAGGGGGAGCTCCTTGGTCGGATGCTGTCTCTGCCTTAATGAGCCCGATGGAAATGGAGCGCAGGGGCCATGCGGCCTGGAAGTTAGACTTGGGAAATCCCTGGTGGGCTTCAGGCCATTATCACCCAGCCTGGGCTTTAAGTGCATTAGAGCTCTCTGCATTGACCGGACTGGCTGCTCTGGGCAGCTCGCTTGTCAATTACCTCTCATTTGCCGGCTCACCTGATGTTGGGGGAGCACTTTCCTGGCATCGGGAGCCGCCGGTTCGTCCTGAGGGATCTGGGGACTGCGCCTAGTTTTACGGATGGGGAAGTGGAGCCCAGGCTGTATTGAGTTAGTGCATGTTTGGGTTTCTTTCCAATGCTTAATGTTTGCAACTGGAGTGATTTTTTTCTTTCTTTTTTTTTTCATGTGGCTGGATCTAAAGTTTCAATCTGGTGGCTCAGTGAGCCTCTGACTGAGGCTACATTTGGTGTATCAGAGCGAGGCAGGAGAAGGGAACTGATGGATTACTGACCATGGGCCCTGGAGACTACCCAAAGGAATACCTCTGATGTGGGGGCATGGGCTGGAGGTCTCCAGCTGCACAACTGTGGGTGCCCTCTCATGGAAGTGGTGCCCTGGGGTGACAGCAGAAGCGAGACAGACCTGTGGTGTCAGGACCTCACCTTAGATCAACGTGACTTCTCTACCTGGTGGGAGGAGGGGCCGGAGGGAAGGGAAGGGACCATCCATCCATCCCTCCATCCGTCTATTCTCCCAGCACCTACAGTACGCCGGGTTTGGCACCAGACAGACCTTCGTGTAGAGGCTGGTTGGCTGGACTCTAAAGAAAATGGGTAACCAGGCAGCATCTCCAGAAACAGTTTGGGGAAAAAGAATCCCAATCACCAGCAACTGGGGCCAAAACCTCAGGCCCCCAAAGCCCTAGCAGTAACACTAAAAATAGGAGTCCAAGCAGCTAACCCTCTGAGCTGGATCTCATATTGGACAGAGAGCTGAGGTTGGTGGAAATGCCTTGTCCTGGGCCGGTCGGCCGGGGGGCTGTGATCTTCTTCTTGGTCCTTAGGTGTCGGGGGGTGGGGGTGGGGGAGCCTGAGGACTTCCTGCCTCACATGTGCATTCTGGGATGGAGGAGTCAGGCTGAACTTTTGCGTAGAGACACCAGGAGACCCGGAGTGGCAGGCTGGAAGGGCCAACGTCAGGGCAAGAGATAGGAGTCTTGTCAGCAAAACTTTCCAGATGTGCCACGCTGGAAAACTATGGCTCCTGGTTGCTGTTCTTATCTCAGAAATGGGCCTCTAGCTACTTGCACCTAGTTACCAACTCTACGAAGGCACAAGCCTCTACTTCAGTAAGTTCTAAAAATGTAGCTCTGTGAAAATCATGGTGCAGGGCTCTGAAAATGCTCTTTCTTGAGCACTGACCCTACAGATTGTGATTCAGTGGGTCTGGGTCGGGGGAGGGGGGGGTCGCTTTGGATGCGGGGCAGCTGAGGAATCCGTATTTTTAACAAGCCAAGGAGCTTCAGGGGCCGATGGGGGAATCCATGGAGACATTTCTAGAAACACTGCCAGATGCAGAAGGCCAACATGGCAGCCTCAATCTGGGACCTCCAAGCGCCTTGCTGTTGCTGCTGCTGCTGCCGCTGCCCCAGGCCTGTTACCCACATGCCTTGCCCCCACACTGGTTCAGGCTTACTGTCCTGCAAAGTCTCATCAGCCCCGGATCCTGTGACCTAACTCCTTGGCCACTCCCCCTGCCCCAGTCACTGTCCTGCAGCCTGGCCACCTGCCCCAGTGAGCTGATCTCAGCCTCCTCCACCTCCCCCCCATCCCAGTGGATGACTAGACCATGAGAGGCTTGCCTGCCACTAGTTACAGGTAAAACCTTGAAACTGAGAAACCTGTTTAAGAGCCAACAGTCTGGGAAGACAGGGCTCTCGCACCCAATTTTAAATCGGTGGTGGAAGGCAGAAGCTCAAGTTTGGGGATGTTTCTCTGACTTTTTTCTTTTAGGGAACACAAATTATGGCACCAAGAGAAGGGTAAAGACAAAGTACTTACGAATTCTGTTCCGCAAATCTCGGACCCCTAGACTGGGTAGTGTCTAAAGGAGACATGCACGTGTTTACGCTGGACTCTAATCTCACGCGAAAGGTTCTTTTCTGGGAACCCAGAGGCAGAGGCATCCCCAGCGAGAGTTTTCAATCTGTGAAACTCATTGCCTGTCTCTCACTCCCCTCCGAGACCTATGGTCTTTGACTTTCCCATAATTTCTGGGACCCTCTGCTCCACTCATCTACAAAGAAAATAAAGGACAATGAAAAAATTGGTAGCATGACCACTAATTCAATGTGTAACCACTGCTAGGAATGTGTGTTTTCCAAGGGGGTCCAGGGTCCTTCTGGATTCTCGGGAGTCCCCTGGTCAGGGTCTGCCCCGTCTGTCATGCCGTGGCTCCTGCTCAGGGCGACACTCTGGAAGGCCAGGAAGTGGGGCGCTCTCGGGGAGGGGGGGGCGGGGGATCTCCGGCTGACTTGATGTTGGCAGGTCAGTGGCAGGCAGCCCGTGTTGAGAGCAAGCCCTCGATGCCTCCTGAACCAATCATTCTACACCACCCTCCTGGCCTCCAGGGACTGGTCTACCGATGGAGCCCCAGCTTGCACTGGGCCCATCAGAGCCCCTCCCTGGCGCCCTGAGCCTGCCCGTGCTCGTGTCTGCAGCTCCTTCAGGAAGCTGGGCGGAGAGGAGGAAGCCGACAATCGGGAGAATCACGAAGACCGGAGAGGAGACCGAACCTTCTGCGATTCTCTGCGCACAGAGCGACCTCACGGCTGTGTCAGTTTGCTCGGGCTGCCATAACAACGTGCGACAGGCTGGGGCGTGAATAGCAGGAATTTATTTTCTCCGCAGTCCCAGAAGCTGGAGGTCCAAGGTCAAGGTGCAGGCAGGCTTGGTTTCTTCTGAAGCCTTCTCCTTGCTCTGTAGACAGTCCTATCTTCTCCCTGTGTCTCCACATGGTCAACTTGGGCACATGCCTCTGTCCAAACTTCTTCTTCTTCTAAGGACACCGGTCCCACTGGAGTAGGGCTGACCCCAAGGACTTCATTGTAACTTAATTACCTCCTCAAAGACTCTGCCTCCCAAGATAGGTTTGGAGGTACAGGGATCCCATCTATACCTGAATCCCAGCCCTTCTCGGGCACTCCAAAGGATCAGTGGCGGCTATAAATGGTATCTTTTTTTCATTAGTATATTTCTACTTGGGTATTGTTAGTATGTAGAATTTCTAGGGTTCTGCTATATTAGCCACAGAAGACCACTGTTTGTACTATAAATTGCAAGTGTTTTCCCAGTTTGTCCTTGGATTTTTTGCTTTGCTCTTTTTTAAAACCATATAATTAAAGAAAAGTTACTGCTTCTGAATTTGAGGGATGGTTAAATTCTCTCTTGTGAGAGAGAGAAATAGAAAAAGGTGGCAAAGGGGCGCCTGGGTGGCTCAGTGGGTTAAGCCTCTGCCTTTGGCTCAGGTCATGATCCCAGGGTCCTGGGATCGAGTCCTGCATTGGCCTCCCTGCTCAGCGGGGAGACTGCTTCTCCCTCTCTCGTTCCCTCTGCTTGTGCTCTCTCTCTGTCAAATAAATAAATAAAATCTTAAAAAAAAAAAAGACAAAGGTGGCAGGGAACGGGGGAGATGGGCATAGCTGGGGTCTGGGAACACCAGTTGGAGGCTGGAGACATGGCTGAAGCAAGTAACCCTCTTGGGGGCTCAATTTCCCTTCTCATGGGATTGATGCCCCCCCCCACCTTCTTATCCCCAAGCCCACACTAATAACCTTTGAAAAAAATAGCCTTAAACTTTCTAGTGCCTGTATGTTTCTATCTAGGAACATATAGGAAATCTGGAGGGAAAAAACCTCAAAGAAGAATACAGTGAACAACATATCGGATTTCTTTAGTTTTCCATCCAAGGAAGTGTGGCCCAGAATACATATCCTACCACATCTGGGGTGTGGGGGGAGTGGGGTGGAGGGAAGGGAGAGGGGGAGGAAAATCATCAGCTGCCCTCCCGCCAGCTCTCTGGGGCTGTGAGATTCAAGCAAAACCAGCTGAGATGCGCTGGTCTCTGATGTAGGCTCAGCTCGGGGAAAAATATTGATTCTGGCCACGGCCCTCCCTGTTTCAAAAGTTATTTCATGTTCGAAAGAAGTGATAGAGTTGATGAAAGGAGATGAAAATCTCTCTGTGTGGGATGACAGTGTCCATGAGGTTGTGTCCTTAAAAATCGAGTTTCAGCGACGCCGGCTGCCTCCCGAATGTCCTTGGGAGGGGTCGGGATGTTTATCCCCAGAGGCTGCCTCATTTCTCAAACTCTCGCTTAAGAGTCAAGTCCTTCGAACGATGTCCACTGCTCCCTACGAGGGTGAAGCCGAATTCTGGGAAGTGTTGGAAGGCCTTCGGAGACGGGGAGGTCCGTTCTGCCATTCCGGTGGCGGTGGCAGTGGACATATGATCAAGTTCATTCTGTCCTGGCCGCCAGGCTCCTCATCTGCTGGGGCCCTGTCCTGGGATCAGCAGCCGCCCCTCCAGGACAAAGGAGAGAATACAGCCGCCCCAGCCCACGTCCACCCAGGCACTGCTGCCCGAGCTCGGCTCCGTCCTCTACCTGAGCCTCAGCACCAGTGACAGCCTGCTCCCCGCTCGGAGGCCACCTCCGTGTCCCCCCGTGCCCCCCAACATCCAGCAACACCGAGGCCCTCACTCTGAACTACTGAAGAGATCCGCGTGCAACTGCAGACGGGGCATTAACACAAGGCTCTAACGTGGAAGGGAACGATTTCTAAACTCTCGATACTAAAAGAACACATTTCTATTGAGCATGCTCAAAGAAGAATGAATTATTATTTTTTTTTCATAGAGAGAGAGAGAGAGAGCACCCACGAGTTGGGGGAAGGGCAGAGGGAGAGAGAGAATCTCAAGCAGACTCCCAACTGAGCCTGGAGTCCAATGCGGGGCTGGATCTCACGAGCCCAAGACCATGACCTGAGCCAAAATCAAGAGTCGCCAAAATCACTGAGCCGCCCAGGCGCCCCTGCATTACTTTTCTATTCTCTCTATAGAACACAATATCATGAGACTGTCATCTGACAATGTGACAATGTCACCTGATTACGTCGGTGACATTTCCCAAATGTAGACAGTTCATCTAGACGGTCACTAAATACCCGCTATGGGACTCTACCACCTCAGCCCTCAATCTGTTCATGATCAAACGACAAAACTTTCTTAAGATATTACTAATATATAAATGATTGTCCCTAAATACCGTATTTCCAAACAGGATAACATATTGAAGAGGGTGGACTGAGTAGGTCTTGGATCAGTGGGCAGGTATTTTTATTATCGACTGTTTTCGACTGCCAGTAAAAATATTGTCTACAGATAATTCACATCATCGAGAATTTGTCTGTGGAGGTTGGAAGATGCTGTTATTCACCTTTTAATGCTCTCTGGGTCTCTAAAACGTTAAGGATGAGAACTACCTCAATTACCTTCTTTTTGAACCGAAAAGAATTTGATTCCAAATGCACAGGGATCCGTGTGAATGAATGAAGCATGGAGGGAATGAAGCTATTTCTTACAGGGCATTGTCAAGGTTGGCCAATGAAAATGTTACATATGTGTATTGTCTGTCTTTCCCCACGAGAATGTGAAGATTTGGAATCTGTTTTGTTCACTGTTGGGTCTCCAGACAGCGCTGACATACAGTAACTACCTAATAAATCTGTATTAAATGAGAAACACCAAGAAAAACCAAGATCAGTGGATATGAAGAGGCCCTTGAAGTGGATGAGGCCAAAAAGGGCAAGAGGAATGGAGAGGAATTGCCCAACACAATTGCCCAACTGTGCTGGGCAATTCGTGGATAAGGACAAAGACGATGGAGTAAGTAATTTTCCTAGATTTTGGCACACTGCCAGTTGTTATTTTCCTGCCTCCCAGCTCCCATCAGTGACCCCTCGAGAGAGCAGAAGCGAGGACCAGAATCTCTGGGGTAGACTCAGACTCTGCATCCACATCTTGGCGAATGACAAGCCAAGCCTCCCTCTGAGAACAGCTAGGGACACTGGCCGGAGTGAGGCCTCAGAGACGCACAGTGAGCAGTGGAGAATGACCGTGGCAAGATCTTGGAGGCAAAGGAAAACTCAAGTATGAGCTTAGCATCTGAGGCTACTTTCCCCCCGTCCCCTGGGGGAGGAGGAGAGAAGCCGAGCTCCTGGCAGCCTCCGAAGGCTAGAAGGTCATTGCTGAGACCTCCTTCCTTCGCCCAGTCTGTCGCCCACTCATGTCCCTGTTGTGTGAGGCTGTCTCTGCGGTCCATTCACTTCTATCTCCCAGGACCCTGGCTCATCCCCCCAGCGCCTCATGTCTGAAATGCCACCTCCACACCAGTGCCCCTCCGATCTCTTATCCGTGCTACCCTTCACAAATGCAGCCAATGTGACCAGGCCACTCATCTGCTCACTGCTTTAAAAAATTCCTATTCCTCACTATTTTTAGGACTCAGAGCCGGCTCCCTAACGGCACCCACAAGGCCCTTCACCACCTGGCCTCCCCTACTGCTCCAGCCTCATGTCACACCACATTTCCTCTGCCTTCAGAGCTGGCCTGGCACCCTGGTTTTCTTTCAGGTCTGTGCCCTCTCCTCGGCCACAGGGCCTTTGCACATGCTCTCACTTCTGTCTGGGAGGCTCTTTCCAATCTCTGTTCCTCAGATCTTAGCCCTGTCACTGGAGGGCATGCATGAAGGGAGGAAATGAGTACTCTCTCTTATCTCATCAGCTTTCACAGGTGTCAGAACCATCCAGACAAAGCTAAGGCACCACCATCGACCTGGCACAGGGTATCTTGAGGAGCCCTTAAAAGGGAAACACTCAGAACTGGAAGGAAATGGACCAGCTACCACGATCTGCAAGAGAGTACACATTCGAAGTCGGCTTCTCTCTTTCTTGGGAGAGGTCTGGTGTTCTCTTGGGAAGCCAACGGTAGTTGCTCATGGAATGGCTCTTCCCTGCCCAGCTAACTCAGCCATCTGACTTACTGAGACCCTATCCGGCTGGACAGCATAGGTGTGGAGGAACATTAAGGGAGAAAATGGGGCAACTTAAGCACTCACAGTCCTAGACTGCACAGGTCACCAGTCTCCTCTCATTACCCTGGGAAACCAACGGGCCACGGCTACTGGGGGCAGAGTGGGGAGGCAGGAACACGTGCAGGATGGACTAGATCATCTCCCCAAGCCTCAGAGCTCATCACATGTGCTCCTGAGGAGCACGCTAATTGGGTTCAATGAATTTTGGCATTTTCAGCGGGTTCCCGTATGCCCATCAAGCATCCTTGATAGAAAGGCAGCTGGCTGGGTGTCTTACGTGCTCAAATCTCTCTTAGGGAGATGACAGAAAACACCTGAAACGGGAAAAGCAGAGCTTGAGGGATCCCTGAGGCGACAGGGAAAGCACAGGGCCATTTGAGAAAATTCACAACAGTTTCTAGATGCCAGACTTGCTGTTCCATCTAAAAAGGTGTGTGTGTGTGTGTGGGGGGGGGGGAGTCCCTGAGTCTCGCGGGAGCGGTTGCACATTTGAGGGAGGGGCACTAAATCGGCACCTCCTCCTTCCCCTCGCTCTTCTCGGGGACCTCACAGTCTGGGGTCCTCGGGCTTGTGGGCCACTAGCCCTCCCCACGGTCACCCGCTCCCAGCGCTGCCACCCTGTCCTAGGGCACGGGCCACACGACCAACC
>CM052896.1:2488676-2534543 GCA_028534135.1 Potos flavus | reverse complement strand
GCTGGTAATTAGGGGGAGCGAAGGGGTGGTCTACTCCCCTCTCAACCGAGAGCACACACACACCTCATTCTGAAGAATCTGCAACAAATTCCTTCTAAAAATGGAATTTAATTCTTACGAAAGCAATCTGTGTACATAATTTTAAAAGTCAAGTGATACTCCATGACATGTAAGAAAGTTACAGTTGTCTGCCCCCGCCTTCTGAAACCTCGATTTCTGTGTCCTCTCTCTGTTCGGCTGAACAGAGTGTCTCTGGTCTAGCCTCCCTGGAGAATAAGTCTCTTGCCTTCTGCAAAGAGAGGCTGGCTCATTCCCATGGCTGTGTGGGCTGGGCTTGGAATCGGGGGGGAGGGGGGCCAGCTCTTCCTTTTATTCAAGCTTTACATCAGTCCTGCTTTCTGCCTGCACCACGAACCCCCTGTTCTCTCTGCATGAAGGTGCTTGTGCCTTGGTTCCTGAACCTTTCCAGGCTTCTGTCCTGGGAACCAGGTTTTTTAGCAGTTTTGTTTCCTCTGCAATCAGTCAGATTTCTGCTTGCACAGCTCAGCCAAGTCGGTGCCATTTCTTCAACTGCGTTCACTTTCTCCAAATTTGGCTGACATCTCTGCTCCATCATCTCTTCCCGTTCTCTTATTTCTTTAGGGTCCTTTTGTGAGATTCTGGGAGGAGGCGGAGAGAAATGTTGTCCACCTTGTTTGGCTGAAAACCTCCTTCGATTAATTCTTAACCTTACGTGCAAGTGATAGAATCAATCTGTTTGGAGTACCAAGGGGTGGGGGGACTAATCGACTCGGCTCATCCCCATGTACCATTCATGAGTAGCAGGTCTTGTTCCTAGAGTTTTAGGGCATCTGATGGACAATCAGGTCTAGCTGTCCTCTTGGGATCTCTTCCACACTTGTTCTCAGTCTGCAATAATCCTGCTCTGGGCATGAGCAGTACTGGTTCCCTTGGGAACTCTTCCTGGCCACCCAGCACCCCCACGCCTTGACCTTTTATCTCTCATCTTCCCCCTAATGTGGCCACTCTGGCTACGGCCTTGGGCGTACATTGTCAGCCAGTGGAGGGAGATTTTGGAGTCGATTTCTCTGGTTTGCCCAGACCCTGTGCTGGAGACAGGGTGGAGGGAGCCTCAGATCCTGCTGGTGGGATGGAAAAAGGCCATTATGGTCATCTGGTCTCCAGGTGGATTATCTCAGCTATGTCAGATACCTTGTGCTTTTGGCATATCTGCTGTGTTTTATTAGCCTGAAGTGTGTCTGCCTTCTTTCCAGACTTGGGTTATATTGTAAACACTCTTTTCAATTATCCTACCTTTGGAAGGCACCGGCTTTAGGAAGAGAATGGAAGACAGAAAACGACAAAAATATTTCTTAAGAGTGAAAAACTAACTTTGGAGGCATCAATCAGTATTTTGTGACCCCCTAATCTATTTACTTATTTGTTTAGCTTTAAAATTTTTTAAAAAGACTTTACTTATTTACTTATTTGAGAAAGAGAGTGAGAGAGAAAGCACAAGCAGTGGGAGGAGCAGAGAGAGGGAGAGAAGCAGACTCTCCCCTGAGCAGGGAGCCTCATGCAGGACTCAATCCTGGGACCTAGGGATCATGACCTGAGCTGAAGGCAGACACTTAACCAACTGAGCCACCCAGGTGCCCCTGTTATTTGTTTAGCTTTAAAAACAAAGTGCAGGGGCGCCTGGGTGGCTCAGTGGGTTGGGCCTCTGCCTTCGGCTCGGGTCATGATCTCAGGGTCCTGGGATCGAGCCCCGCATCGGTCTCTCTGCTCAGCAGGGAACCTGCTTCCCCCTCTCTCTCTGCCTGCCTCTCTGCCTACTTGTGATCGCTCTCTGTCAAATAAATAAATAAAATCTTAAAAAAACAAAAACAACAACAAAAAAAATAAAGTGAAATTGAGCTTAATATACTTATGGCTCTTCCCTCTTTTCATTCTAATCATCTGGGCAGGACTTGCTAATTTGGCACAAACCCACAATCTGCTATAACTTACTTAATTTCCTATGGTGTACTGAGTTCTGTAAAACTCATTTTTAAAAAAGTAAAGTGGAATTAGGACACTTCAAAAAGACAAATCTGATACTTTGGGTATCCAAGATTTCTGTCAATTTGTTAAGTATGCACTAGGAATATGAAAATAAAATTGAAGAATCCTTAGAAGAAATGGATAAAAAATAGTCACTGACATGATCAAAAGGAGAGTTAGACAAAATGAAGAGACATGGGACTATGTCCCAAATGAAAGAACAGGACAAAATCCCCAGCAAGACACCTAAGTTAAATGGGGATAAGTAATATGCCTGATAGAGAATTCAAAATAATGATCATAAAAATAGTCATTGGACTTGAGAAAAGAGTGGAGGACATTGATGAGACCCTTAGCAGAGAGAGAAAAAAGAACCAGTCAAGGATAAAGAACACAATAAATGAAATAAGAAATATACTCGATGGGGATGCCTGGGTGGCTCAGTTGGCTAAGCATCTGCCTTTAGCTCAGGTCATGATCCCAGGGTCCTGGGATCAAGTCCCATATCAGGCTCCTTACTCAATGGGGAGCCTGCTTCTCCCTCTGCCAGCTGTTCCCCTGCTTGTGTGCTCTCTCTCTCTCTGACAAATAAATTAATTTAAAAAATACACTGGATGGAATAAATAGTAGACTAGATGAAGCAGGAGAATGGATCAGTGACCTAGAGGACAAAGTAATGGAAGTTAATCAAACTGAGCAGGTAAGAGAAAAAAAAATTATGCAAAATGAGAACAGACTTAGAAAACTAAACAACTCTATCAAGAGTAATAACATTTGCATTATAAGGACCCCAGAAGAAGACAGAGAAAAGAGGGAAGAAAACGTATTTGAAGAAATAGTAGCTGAAAAATCCCCAAATCTGGGGAAGAAAATAGAAATCTAGATCCAGGAAGCACAGAGATCCCCTTACAAAATGAACCCAAGGAGATCCACACCAGGACATGTAGCCATTAAAATGGCAAAATGTGATGATAAAGAGAGAATTTTAAAAGCAGCAAGAGAAAAGAAAACAGTTACAAATAAGGGAAACCCCATAAGGCTTTTAGGTGACTTTTCAGCAAAAAACTTTGCAGGCCAGATGGGAGTGGCATTCACAGTGCTGAAAGGAAAAAAATCTGCAACCAAGAATACTCTATCCAGCAAGGCTATCATTCAGATTAGAAGGAGAGGTAAAGACCTTCTCAAACAGAAATTAAGAGTTCAGGACCACTAAACCAGCCCTACAAGAAATGTCAAAGGGGGCTTTCTGAGAGGAAAGGAAAGACCATAAACAGGAGTAAGAAAGTAGGAAGCACAAAAGCAGTAGAAATAAGTATATCTATAAAAATCAGTCAAGGGACTCACAAAATAAAAGAATGTAAAGTATGACACCACATACCTAACATGTGGGGAGAGGAATAAAGAATGGATTCAAACTTAAGTGACCATTATCTTAATATAGATTGCTACATGCAGAGGAGGTTATATACAACCTAATGGTAACCACAAATAAAAATCATGTAAAACATAAAGAGAAAGGAATCCAAGTATATCACTAATGAAAGCCAACAAATCGTGAGAGAAGAGAGCAAGGGAGGAAAGGAACAGAGAAGAACTACAAAAACAACCATAAAACAAGTAACAAAATGGCAATAAATACATACCCATTAATAATTACTTTCAACGTAAATGAAGTAAATACTCCAATCAAAAGACATAGGGTGATGGGAGTTGATAAAAAAAACAAGAGCCCACTATATGCTGCCTACAAGAGACTCATTTCAGACCTAAAGACACCTACAGATTGAAAGTGAAGGGATGGAAAAACATTTATCATGTAAATGGAAGTGAAAAGACAGCTGGGGTCGCAATACTTTTATGGGACAAAATAGACTTTAAAACAAAGAATGTAACAAGAGACAAAGAAAGACACTGTATAATAAGGGGACAATCCAACAAGAAGATATAATAATTGTAAATAGTTATGCCCCCAAGTTGGGAGTACCTAAAAATACTTAAAGTAGTTAATAACAAAGAAAGTGATTGATAGTAATACAATACTAGCAGGGGACTTTAACACCCCACTAACACTAATGGACAGATCATCCAAAAGGAAAATCAACAACGGAATAGTAGCTTTGAATGACACATTGGACCAGATGGATTTAAAAGATATATTTAGAACATTCCATCGTAAAACAGAATACACTTTCTTTTCAAGTGCACACGGAACATTCTCCAGAACAGATCACAGACAACAAAACAAATCTCAACAAATTCAAAAGGATCAAAGTCAAATCATGCATCTTTTCTGATCACAATGCTATGAAACTAGAAATCAACCACAAGAAAAAATCTGGAAAGAGCACAAATAAATGGAGGCTAAATAGCATGATACTAAGGAGTGAACCAAGAAATCAAAGAAGAAATAAAAAAACCATGGAGACAAATGAAAATGAAAACACAACACTCCAAAATCTTTGGGATGCAGCAGAAGTGGTTCTAAGAGGTAAGTTTATAGCAACACAGGCCTACTTCAAGAAGCAAGAAAAATTTCAAATAAATGATCTGATCTTACACCTAAAGGATCTAGAAAAAGAAAAATGAATAAACCCCAAACCAGTAGAAGGAAGGAAATAATAAAGATTAGAGCATAAGTAAATGAAATAGAAACTAACAAAACAACAGAACTCATCAGTGAAACCAGAGGCTGGTTGTTTGACAAGATTAACAAAATGGATAAACCTTTAGCCAGACTCAGAGAGAGAGGGAGTGAGAGAGAGGGAGAAGGAGAGATTGAGAGGGAGATTCAAATAAACAAAATCAGAAGTGAAAAAGGAGAAATAACTGATGCCACAGAAATATAATAAGGAAATATTATGAAAAACGATATGCCAACAAATTGGATAACCCTAGAAGAAATTGATAAATTCTTACAAACATATAACTTCCCAAAATTGAATCATGAAGAAATAAAAAATGTGATCACACTAATTACCAGCAATGAAATTGAATCAGTAATCAAAAACTTCCAACACATAAAAGTCCAGGGCCAGATGGCTTCATAGGTGAATTCTACCAAATATTTAAAGGAAGAGCTAATAATTTTTCTTCTCGAACTATTCCAAAAAATAAAAGAAGAAAAACTTCCAAAATCATTCTATGAGGCATGCATTACTCTGATACTAAAACCAGATAAAGACACTATAATAAAAAAAAAGAATTAGAGGCAAATATCTCTGCTGAACATAGATGCAAAAATCCTTAATATTAGCAAATCAAATCCAACAATACATTAAAAAAAAATCATTCACCACAATCAAGTGGGATTTACTTCCAGGCTGCAAAGATAGTTCAATATTCACAAATCAAACAATGTGATAAATTGCATCAATAAGAGAAAGGATAAAAACTACATGATCATTTCAATAAATGCAGAAAAAGCGTCTGACAATGTACAACAACCATTCATGATAAAAACCCTCAATAAAGTAGAGGGAACGTACCTCAACATAACAAAGTCCATATATGAAAAACCCACAGCTAACACCATACTCAATGGTGAAAAGCCGAGAGCTTCCCCCTAAGATCAAGAACAAGACAAAGATGTCCACGCTCACCACTGTTATTCAACATAGTACTGGAAGTTCTAGCCACAGCAATAAGACAAGAAAAAGGAATAAAGTGTATCCAAATTGATAAGGAAGAAGTAAAACTTTCACTATTTGCAGATGACATCATACTCCATATAGAAAACCATAAAGACTCCACCAAAAAACTACCAGCTACTAGAAATGATAAACGAATTCAGTAAGATTGCAGAATATAAAACCAATGTACAGAAATCCATTGCATTTCTACACACTAATAATGAAGCAACAGAAAAAGAAATTAAGAAAGCAATCCCATGTACAATGACACCAAAAATAATAAAATACCCAGGCATAAACTTAACCTAGGAGGTAAAAGACCTATACTCTGAAAACTATAAAATATTGATGAAAGAAATTGAAGGTGACATAAACAAATGGGAAGATACTCCATGCTCATCGTTAGGAAGAACACATATTGTCAAAATGTCCATACTACCCAAAGCAATCTACAGATTCAATGCAATCTCTATCCAAATACCAACATTTTCCAGAGAACTAGAACAAATAATCCTAAAATTTGTATGAAACCATAAAAGACCCCAAATAACCAAAATGATCTTGGAAAAAAACAAAACAAAACAAAACGAAGCTGGGGGTGTCACAATACCAGATTCTGAAGCATACTACAAAGCAGTAGTAATCAAAACCCTAAGGTACTGGCACAGAAACAGACACATAGATCAATGGAACAGGATAGAAAGCCCAGGAACAAACCCATGATTATATAGACAATTTATCTTTGACAAAGCAGGAAAGAATATGCAGTGGGAAAAAGATGGTCTTTTCAACAAATGGGTATTGGGAAAACAGGACAGTTACATACAAAAGAATGAAACTAGACCACTTTGTTACACATACACACACAAAAATAAACTCAAAATGGATTAAAGACACAAAGGTGAGACCTAAAACCATAAAAATCCTAGAAGAGAGCACAGTCAGTAATTTCTCTGACATTAGCCATGGCAACATTTTTCTAGATATGTCTCCTAAGGGAAGGGAAACAAAAGCAAAAAGAAACTACTGGGACTTCATCAAGATAAAAAGCTTCTGTGCAGCAAAGGAAACCATCAACAAAACTAAAAGTCAACCTATGGAATGGGAGAAGATATTTGCGCGTAACATATCTGATAAAGGGTCAGTATCCAAAACATAAGAAACTAATGCGACTCAACACCTAAAAAACAAATAACTCAATTAAAAAATGGGCAGAAGACATGAACAAACATTTCTCCAAAGAAGACATCCAGATGGCCAGCAGACACATGAAAAGATGTTCAACCTCACTCATCAGGGAAATGCAGATCAAACCTACAATGAGAGATCATCTCACGCCTGTCAGAATGGCTAAAACCAAAAACACAAAAAACAGCAGGTGTTGGGGAGGATGTGGAGAATAAAGAATACTCATGCATTGTTGGTAGGAATGTAAACTGGCGCCGCCATTGTGGAAAACAGTATGGAGATTCCTCCAAAGTTAAAAGTAGAACTACCATATGATCCAATAATTTCAGTGCTGAGTGTTTACTCAAAGAATACAAAAACACTAATTCAAAGGGATACATGCACCCCTATGTTTATTGCAGCATTATTTACAATAGCCAAGATATGGAAGCAGCCCAAGTGTCCACCAATGGATGAATAAAGAAGATGTAGTATGTATACACACACACAAACACACACATATATGTACATACACACATACACAATGGAATATTATTCAGTCATAAAAAGAATGAAATCTTCTCATTTGCAACAACATGGATGGGTCTAGAGGGTATTAGGCTAAGTGAAATAAGTCAGAGAGAGACAAATACCATATGATTTGACACCTGAAACTAATACAACACTGTAAACTATGCTGGAATTAAAATAAAAGACTTAATTTTTTTTTTTTTAAGTAGAGGAAGCAGAAAGATGTCAAAAGTTACCCAAAATACCTCCAAAAGAGTGGACAAGCATTCCATGGACAGTTGTGCAGGTTGTGGCCTGGACAAGGTGTCCAGCTGCAGAAGCAAGCTTACACTCCACTCTCCAGGTTAGGTGTCCACGGGAATGCACAGATGCTATTGGGGAGTGGGGCAACCCTGAGAACAGAGGCTACTTCATCATATGTGAACTACAATAAATCATACAATTGTACATTTTGGGGAAATGTATCCTTAGGGAATTGACACTTTGGCTTTTAGGCTCATGAGGCTTCAGAGGCCCTCCAGCAGGTTGGGAACTAGATTGGATGACACCTGGTGCTTTCCTGCTAGACACTTGATCTGGCTCTTGTGGAGGACAGAGAGGCAAGCCTTGAACCTCCAACTCTCAGGCTGCACAGCGAAGTGCCCTGTTTAGAAAGCCAAGGAGGTTCTAGGTAGTCAGAGAAACTCAAATGTTTTGGTCCATTTAATTAAATTATTTGCAAGAGTCTGAGCATCTAAGTTTTCAAGGGTACTTAAAATTAGGTCCCGTATGAAAGGCAAGACCAAAACAAACAAACAAACAAACCAGAGGGTCAAGACTGTAGAAAAGGTGGTCTCACAGATCTCAGGGGAATGTCCTAGCGCTGTCCCAGAGGGGCACGAAAGGGGCCCAAGTTATTTCCTTGAAATTAAAGGCTTTGGCAGTGAGCGGGGTCCAGGTCTGGGACATCCAGCATATGCTGTCTGTGGGGAGGGGCTGACCTCGGTGGGGGCGGTGGGGGGTAGGCGTTAGCTGCAGGAAGGCGGAGGGGAGATGGGCTCCTTGCCCCCACACTCAGGGGGAAGAATGGAGGAAAACGCGGCTTCCTGGGATCATATTCAGGTGGAGATGAGGGGGCTGGAGGGAGCTAACGCCAGATGGACTCAATTTTCTATATACAAATCAGGTGAGATCACCCAGCAAGTGTCAGTGGGGGGAGGGCAAAGCAGAATGGAAAACAGAGAGAAGACGGGCCGTTTTTGAAGTTTTTAAGCCTTAAATGTGTTGCACAGGGGTGGCCAGGATTAGGTAATTGGTGATTTGTTTTGTTTTTCAGCAGAAGTGATGGATCCGCGGAGGGAATTCGGGGCATTTGTTCATCGTCATGCACTTAAGCATTATGATTTAATTCCTCTTTTCAAAATTGCTGCCACACGTAGTCAAGATCTTTTAAAGTTACGAACTTTATGCAATCTTTTTTTTTTTTTGCCTCTAGAAAGAGCACATATTTAAAGAATACAACTTAATGCTTTTTCATATAGTGAGGCCTCCTACGTGTCCCACCCCAAGAATGAGAAATAGAAGGCGAGTGGTCCCCAGGAGACTCCGGGGTCCTTCCAGTCACGACGGCAGCACCCGATTTCTAACAACATAGATCAGGTTTGCCTAAAAACAAATGAACTTTCAAGTCAGTACCTTCCTGTTCTTCAAAACCACAGGTAAGATCTTAAGTCATTGACTGACTTCTCAAATGTTGTGGGACGACAGAGTTGGTGGGTTCTGTCGTCTTCAGAGTGTGTGTGTGTGCGTGTGCGTGTGGATACGCTTCTTCCAGAAGCTTGCTGCAGGTCATCTCACAGTCCGTGAGGAGGACGGGTGACGGGTGGTTTCACTCCTGACCGATCTCCATTACTTCGTCTGCATGGGAGGGCGGAGGGTGCGTGCCGGTAAATGTCAGGAGTCAGGGAAAGTTGCAAGGATGGTTCCAGAATCCGACATATGCTTACTAAGCCCCCCTTGTTTTTCTTTCAGCTCAGACTCTCATGACGGAGAATAAAGCCACAACTCAATACAGTAAGCGTCCCATTAGTGCACAGAGCAATCCAGTCTCCAAATACACAGCATAGAATAGCAAGTGAATATTCCTGCATTACTGTGCTCAGGGGGAAAACACCCCGAGGGGTCAGTGGGAGGGGAGGTAGCAGCCAGCTCACAGACTCTGGCTTTTCCTACGACCGTATGCGACTCTTCGTGGAAACCTACCCATGTATTTCAAATATCAGCTCCTACAAGACAAACTCTGATTCTCTCTGTTGGCCCAGCCCCCAGCATAAGGCCAAGTACACAGCAGGTGCTCAATAAATGTGTGTTACGTGACCAAGCCCTCGTGATCTTAGAGCAAGGGTGTGCAGATACACGGAAGTCCTGATTCTCTCCAGGCTGATGGGTAGACTTCTGAGGCCAAAGCTTGAGAGGTGGGTCAGTTGCGTCATTTTCGGGGACCCTTCATCATCTCTGGGCTGGGGCTCCTCCTCCCTGACCTGGAGATCGTGTAGATCTCACAGGGTTGCCGTGAGACAGCACAGCGGGTCCGGCATGTCCCACCTGCACCTCTCTCCCCTTGCTTGTTCAGGGGCCCCCTCGGGCCTGTGCCACGGAAGGGGACTGTGGGCCACCGGTCCCAAGCTTCGGGGTGGGGTACGTTCTACTCTTAGGGTAAAATCTGACAAAATCAGGCTCAGAATTCTACACCTACCCGGGCCAAGGTGATGGCAAATAATATTAGCTTCTGAAGTTTCCCAACAGAGTTGCTGAGCCACAAGAGAGAAAATCACACCCCCAAGGTCAAGGGAAAGAACCTTCCGGAAACTCAGCTGTTTCCAATCCAGCCAGTTCATCAAACACAGGAGCTGTGGGCCATGCAAGTTCACGATTCATATGACAAATGTGTGTGAGTAAAACGGCATCCCACCTCTCTATGAGACTGCCATTTACCGTCTTGCAACTCACAGTGGGGTCCCTGGACCAGCAGCGTTGGCATCGCCTGGGAGCTGGATAGAAACGCGGAATCGCGGGCTTTGGGACCTGCTGCAGACCCAGGGAATCAGAGCCTGCATTCTAGCCAGATTCCAGCGAATGCATGCACACACTGCAGACCCAGAAATCACTTTAGAGGGCTATGAGATCCCATATATGACCACAGTAGTATCTTAAAGCTCTGCTGTTTCACTGAGGTTCCTACTGCCCCCTATAGACCATAATCACAACACCAATGGACTGACTTAAAAAATACAAATCAATCCAGGAACAGATGCCGCAACGCTGGATGAACTTTCCTTTTACGATCAGAGGTACATATAGGACAAGTGGTAGATTTATTGAAATACCAGAGGCTAACTGTATGCTACACTTGGAAACACGGCAAAATCCTACGCTTAAAGGGAAACACAATTTCTTCCCGCAAGGGCAGTAAAAATAAGAAATAGGAAGTCAATCTGGGGATTGACTTTTCCCCAGAAAAACGGAGGCTCATAGAAAAATAGCTCGACAAAAGTACTCTTTGCTAGCCCAGAAAACATTCTTTTCTTTTCTTTTTTTAAGGTTTCATTTAAGTAATCTCTACACCCAGCATGGGGTTCGAACTCACCACCCTGAGATCAAGAATCGCGCACCCTTCTGGCTGAAGAACATTCTTAAGATTGAAGGTTTGTGTCTTCTCTAGGGGTTTTCTTAGAATAATTCAGTGATCTACAATTCCATAACTATTGCTAAGTCCTGAGAATTGGTGTCTTTAGTGTATTCATTTGGCACATTTTATAAAAGGGATTTTTTTTCCCAAAGAGGAATGGGACAAATGGGCAGTTAGAGCATTGGTCCCAGTTGACACAGGTGGGGGAACACGTGCGAGCTTGGGCTGATGAGGTCTAGGGCCAGAATCTCCTGGCCAGTGAGGGTCCACAGACTTCTCTCCCACCCTGCGCAGTGCCCAGAAGAGGAATCACGCCACATGCACTAACATTCCCGAGGAAAAGGTCTCATGTACTTACAAAGCTTCCTACAACACCTGCGAGGTCAGTGCTATCGACCTCAAGGTCTCCTCCAAGAGCTAGTCAGGGACAAGGTCACAAGCAGATGGAATTCCCCATCCGCCCTGCCCCTGGGAAAACCCTGCTTCCTGTGCTCCCCACGCTGCGGACCTCTGGGCAGGATTCCAGCTCTGGCTGCAGAGTGAACTCACACCCGTCCCTGGACGTCAGCGTTTGCTGGACCGCCGCTCCTGTGACCTTGAATATGCAACACGAACAGTGACATCTCACATTTCCCCGGCCCCTCAACGCCATCCACTTCCACCGCAGCTTGTCCCTGACCGTCACCCCCACCTTCTTGCTAATCTAGAGTCTCATCTGCCCTCTTCGGTCATTTATTCATTCCATGAATATTTACGTTTCTCGAGCAGTTCCGAGACCCTAGGTGTGAAACCAGGAACCAAAGAGTCAATGCAACTAATCATAGCTATTGGCTACTAAGGGCAGGTGCTACTTTTTACCCAGACCTTCCTCATTTGCCTTTCACTTGAGGCTTGTCCCTCAAATGTTGGATGCAGGGGGCTGCTATTGTGACCACTGGCTCTAATGCCCATCTCCTCTTCCTTGACATTCCTCCTCACCATGACACCGTGACCTATTCTCATACTTCTGGCTGAGCCCACGGTGATGCAACAGCCCTTCCGGAGATTCATACGGTAAGAACCACAAGAGGGTTCCTTATTCATTGAAGTCCCAGATGTGCTCCGGGATCTCAGGTATCTCAACACCATCCAGATGAGCTGCGGTGACATGGCTGGAGGTACAGGGTGCTTTTTAAGAGCTTTGACAGAAAAGGAAAAGACAGATCAGGAAGCGCCGTCTAAAATGCTCGCGGTTCCTGACGGCTGCCTCTGCCACTTCTCAGGATCACCACGAGGTGGCAGCACTAGCTCACAAAAGCGGCAGCCACCGCTCCCCAGTCTCCTTCCCAGCACAAAATGAGCATCCCTTTATTAGGAGGGAAAGAGAAATCCTCTGGGGGTAAGTGTGAACATGAACATGGCACCTATGTAATTAACAAAGGCTAATTAGAACAGCGGTATGACCCAGAATTCTAACCGCCTGTGTACAGAGTCCAAAATAATGGGAGTAATGCAGATAACTCTGATGTGCCTCCGGTTGAGATGATCTCCTCCAACCAATTTCATTTTTGCATCAATGGACACACTTCCGTTTCTTTTTTCCCTCCTCCACATTTTAAAATGAAAAGATGTCTCTGGCCTTTTTTTTTTTTTTTGAACTGATCAATTGGTTTTCCATTAGCTTCATGTAAAACAATTAAGTGAAGAAAATCTATACGTTTGTCCCCAGTTGTGATCTTGCAAGTTCAAGGCAATCTGCCATGTGCAGCATCTGTGATTCATCATGTCTGCTGTTACCTCATCGATGGGCACATATCTTTCCGAGATGGACAAAAGAAAAGGCCTATGAAGTTACACGGAAAGCAAAAACAGTCTCATGCTCTCGAGTTCCTGCTGCAGCCAGGTACGTGGGGACAGTAAACTGAGGGGAAGCACAATCTAGGTCTGGTTTGTCCAAACACGTGGCCTTCTGCACAAATGTGGCCAAGTGGCCCAAAGCCGCGCCCATGCATGCATGAGCAATCCGGGATGCCTCTTCGGAAGGGCGTGTGGGTGAGAGCTTTCTTTAGGAAAGAAGGAGCGAGAGAGACAAAGCTAGGAATGGAGAGGTCACGGTTAACCTAACGTCTCAGGATTATTTAAGAAACCAGGATTTGGGGTGCCTGGGTGGCTCAGTCGTTAAGCATCTGCCTTCGGCTGAGGTCATGATCCCAGGGTCCTCGGATCGAGTCCCACATTGGGCTCCCTGCTCGGCGGGAAGCCTGCTTCCTCTCCCACTCCCCCTGCTTGTGTTCCCTCTCTCGCTGTCTCTCTCTGTCAAATAAATAAATAAAGTCTTTAAAAACAAAAACAAAACAAAACAAAAACAAAAAAACAAAAACAAAAACAAAACCATCAGGATTTGAACTCAGCTCTTTGAGACCTGCCTAGAACTACAAACTGGAGCTTGTGTCAGGCCACATGTTTAAGGACATAAAATTCAAGGCAACTGGGGGATACAAATCCATGTTTCTTTGTCCCCCTCCCCCTCACTCACCCCTTTTTTTATAAGACTGTCCTCTAATGACCACAGATAAGGAAGCAATATATATTAATTTGCAACTCAGAACAGTTCCGGTCTTTCATGCACTAATTTTACTTCCGGGAATCTAGTCTAAGGAACTATTGCTAAGTACACAAAGAAATCCTAATATGGGAAAAGATGTTTCATGCAGCATTATTTAAATCACGAACAATTTGGGGAAAACACTTGTAAATTGAGTAATAATAGAAAATAATCAAATTCAATGATCTATCTACATAATGGGTTATTAAGTTGTCAGGAAAATGATGTGTGAAGACCAGACAAAATATAAAATACTCCATAATTAAGAGAACAAAGGAAATAGTTTGTATGGTTGCGACGGTATGTTTAAATTTTGCATAGGAAATAGACTATAAAAGAAAAATATGCCCAAATATTAAGACCAGTTTTTTCGACGGTGATTGCCAAGGTAAATTTTCCTCCTTTTTCCTTTCCAATAGTTCCCAAATTGTCTTTAAGTGTTATTATATAATGGGAAATACATACTTACGAAAACATTTATTTTGAATTTAAAATAATCACTATTCTTTTATCTCAAAATTTCAAATTGTCTTCTCCCCATCTTTGCCTCCTGACTGAAAACCAACACCTTGCAGCCCAGTCTCCCCCGGGTTGATATTCTGTTTCCCATAAAGGATACTGAACTCTGGTCTCTGCTGGAAACTTCTCAGACTGCTGGGGCCAGAGCACGAGCTGGTCTAAGTCAGAGGAGGGACGAGGAAGACCTAGGCGGTCGGCCCCGGCCACGGCTCATGCTAGCCAGCCTATGGCTTCCACAGAATGTTTAATTATTGATGTTGACAGAGAATATAAGGTCATATGTTTTATAGAACAATGGTAACCACTGGTTGAGTAAAAATGAGAGAGGCGTATAATTTCCAAAAGAGTAAAGAAAATCCGAGTCAACAATTAGATTCTAGTGATAGAAGGAACTATTTGAAGGGGGGGAAAACAGATAATATGCTATTACATGACAAAAGCAAGACCAAATATATCCTTTTCCTAATAAATGCGAATGCTTTAAACCTTTCAAACAAAAGGCAAGGACTTATTTTGGCCCCAAACAAAATTAAACTTTATTGTTTGTAAGAACACATGCCTGAGGCACACTGAGAGGTCAAAAGGAAAGGACGCATACTTGGAAGTCGCCAAGAGAGTAGGTCTTAAATGTTCTCACTGTTAAAAAAATAATTATATATGAGGCGATGGAAATGTTAACTAACCTCATTGTGGTGATCATTTCACAACATACACGTGTATCAAATCATCACACTGCACACCTTAACCTTACACAATGTCATGAATCAACTATATCTCTATAAAGCTAGACAAAAGAGACCAAAAAAAGTTAAAACATATGAAACACAGATGAACAAAAAGTAGAAAAGTAGGCATACAAAAATGGATATGTAACCAGTAAAGCAGAAACAAAAAGCCATAAGCAGGACAAAATAGATTCCCTTCTATGGCTAAAATTCCCACCCACAAAGAAGACACAACAGTTACAGAAATTGGCAGAATACCATAGCACTGAAAAACATTCACAGCCCAACTCCCAAACGTAAGCAAGACACTGTAGACTACGCTCTGTCTTCCATAAGTGAAGGGGAAAAAAAATCAGGATACAGAGCATTTGAAGGATATGTCCAGAAGACTTGATTTATGGGATACATAATGGGATATGTCATCCTGTTCTAGACCTTAATCAGTATGCTTCCCTCCCCCTCCACCCCTACCCAGGGCTCTGCTGCTCCCACCCACACAGGGAGATATGAGTCACTCACCGCAGGACCAGACGCAAAGACTGCAAATCCTAGCTGGCCTAAGCACGAGACAGAGAAATGTCAATGCATGCTAGCATAGCGCTCGGCACCAGGGAAGGTCACGGGCACGTGAGAGCCAAGGACCACCAGGAAAGGAACAGGAGAACGCCCCAACCTCTGCCAGAACTTTGGGCCATCTATCCAGAGTACCGAGACAACCACGGCATCCCTCTTGTCATTGCCCCGTGAAGACCACCAAATGCCCAAAGATTCTGCAGTTTAGAGTAACGCTTATCTGGATTCAACGCCTTCCTGTTGATTTCTTCGCTTATCTGGATTCAACGCCTTCCTGTTGATTTCTTCTCACGTAGGCGACTCTGTCCAATAGCCCAAGACATTTGTATCCTCCTCCCCTAAAGAGACTGGAGCGCTGGGGGCCCTCGGGTCACCGGAGGGGCTATGGTGACATAAAGGGCAGGCCTTTAACGAGCCACTGTGGCTCCAGCTAGCATGAGTTTGAAATCTCTACTCCGAGCTAGGACTTTCTGGAACATGTGCTCCCGTTACGGATAAAGAGAAAAACGGTACCATAAAAACAGAACACACATTATGTCAAAGCTCTATGGTACATTTACAAAACGTAATATAACAGGCTATGAAAAAACCTTTAGGGCATTTTCTTTGACAATAATACAAGTCTAGAATTTAACAATGAATAAAAGCAATCCAACCACCTAGAAGTTTAAAAAAAAAAAGTCCTGAACATTTAGATCAAACAGGGCATTAAAATCTTAATCACGAGTTTATTTAGAAAATCATCAGAAGAACTCTATCACCTAATGAGAACAAGGTGCGAAGCCAAAGCTGTACTCAGGAAGAAAATTTATAGCCTTTCACGTGCTGATTATAAAACACAGAAGAATAAAAACATATCAATCACATATTCAACTGAAGAGATTAAGGAGTCCCCAAATAAAGGTTAGTGGGCATTTGTGTTACTCTTGTTCTTTATTTTTTTGGCTGCCTAGGATCTGAAGCTGCTTCCTATGTTAGGGAGATCCCCCAGGGTGTGGATCTTAGACATCTAGAGCCTGGCATATCGTCTAGACCTAGCCAATCAAACGCTGCCGCCTGGAACTCCGAATCTCACCTGAGTGCCTAAAGAAGCTGGGAATAGCTTAGCCTTCATTCTGGTAGCCAAAGCCAGCACATCCCAACGAGCTGCCCGTGGACATGCCCGTGGACATCCCCAGCATGTCCACGGAATCTCGATGACCACTGAGATTCCTCGTTCCTGCTCATTCCCCCATGTGGTACCCTATGCCACGAATCTCCAGGCCCCCTGATACACTTCTCCAATCCATTCTGTTCCAGCTTACGTGAACCGGGGCATTTCTTTTGTTAATAACTTCACTCTCCTGAGCAGAAGGAAGCCATGTATAAGAAATAAAGAAATTCATGATAGAAAAAAAATCTATGGCAATGATGAATAAGCTCAAGAACCATTGAAAGTGAAACTGGCAAACCTCATGAGTCTAATCACTGAGAAATGAAGATCACAAATACTTCTACAAAAGAAAACAAGTACACGAAAGATTCTAAAGTTTAAAAATAATGAGATATGATGTATATAATTGTATACCTGATTAAGAGATAAATACATTAAATTTGATTAAGAGATAAATAAATATATTAAATATAAACCACCAACATTAACTGGAGGGGGAAACTTGAATATACTATCAACCATGGAAGAAATGCCAAAAAGTTGTTAAAAAAATGTTTAAAAAAAACCCCAAAAAACTCCCTTCCCAAAGGGCACAGAGCTGGATTGGTTTAGGGGCAAGTTCCTTCAGACCTGTGCTATTTAAGCCATTCTGGGCCATGGAGAAAGAAGGCAGAGGAGCATGTATTGGACTAGCCCAGGACAAAGGGGGCCCCAACTCTAGTCCCTGCACCCAGGTGCCCTCAGTGCCCAGTTCCCCTGGGGTGGAGCCTCCTGTTGATTATTCTGTGGACAGGCCACCTTGCCATGCTATTCCTATCCAGCAACCCACATCCTCACACCTTCCCGTTACTTATCTGTGGCTGGTGACAGCTACCTATAGGCCAGTCAACCCATCCTTGGGATGCCACCTCTATTCCCTGCCCTCAGTCCACCTGCTTCCCTACGGGAGAAAGAATGCTTCTGCTCACTCCTGTCCACACCCTCTAAGGGTTATAGGAACGTGTAGTTACCCACAAATCCTCACTGGGATGAAGTCAGGGACAAGGGAGTCCACAGCTAATGGCAAAGGATTTTTTCTTGGAGAAAAGCAGGACGCCAAGAAACGGCAGGTGAAAAACAGAAGCGCCCTGGACAAACCATGGCTCTCTGACATCCCAGATGGGACCTGTTGAGGGCTCAGAAAAGACGAGCTTCTCTCTATTAAGAGGAGCCTGGAGAACGAAGAGGTTTGTTTCTTTCAGTGTTAAGTGCGGCTAAGAGTGGGTTGCGGGTCTCAGGAGCCCTAGGGACCTTTGGAGGCAGGGTTCTGCTCAGATGCTGACCTGGTGGGGGCAGCTCTGGCACAAGGAGGCACCGGACGTCCAGGCCCAGGGCTGGGCCTCAGCTGTGCAAAATGACGCGGGATAACCTACGCAGCTGCTAGGAATTACCGAGGGGGCGGGGTCCCGCGCGTGGTGCGCTCCCCACCCCCCGCAAGGAGCGCGCGCTTCACAGCTCCTTGGAGACCCCTGCTGTTCATGCACGTGACAGTGGGCTTCGCGAGCACCGTATTTATCAGCAAATTACCCAATAACGGCTGGCCCCTCTAGAAGGCCAGAGTCATGTGGGCAGACTGCACCCACGACACCGCGCGGGGGAAAGCAGCAGCAGCCTTGCTGCCCTTCTACCGCAGGCCCCCCCTCTGTGCGCATTTCGGTCCCCTTAGGCGGACTTGGGAGCTTCCCCGCCTGAAAACGGACACCTCCCCAAATTGAGCCCGAGGGAGGCGATGTGGCCCGCAAGCAAAAGCGGGTTTCGCACCAAGTCCCAGAAGCACTAGAGGTGCGCCCTTCCTCCCCAGCCGTAGCCATGCTACTGCCCCTGGGCCGCAGCAGGCCCTGCGCCCCCGGACCCAGGAGCTCCCCACGCCCAGCCCCCCCAGGCCCCGCTTCCCCGCCGCTGGGCCCGCGGGTCTCCACGCAACAATGAGGCGTGGGCGGCCCCGGCGGCCTCATTTGCATACCGCCGCGGCTCGGCCAATGGGCTGCGCAGGGGCTTTGGAACGCCGTGTTGCCATCTGCGTGCGCGCGTGTGTGCGAGTGTGACAGCGGCGGTGGCCGTGGCCCTGGCCGTGGGAGGCGGGCCCGGCGGAGCCCAGCCGCGCGGGAACCGGCCCCAGCGCCCGCTCCCCCAGCGCGTCGCGGCCGCGCGGCCCGCGGGAGTCCGGAGACCACCCGCCAGCCCCGGCCGGGCGCAGTCGCGATGTCGGTGGCGGGGCTGAAGAAGCAGTTCCACAAAGCCAGCCAGGTAGGGAGGCACCGGGGAGGTCGGGACGGCGGGGGTGGAGGGGAGACCAGGGGGCCGCGGTCCCCCGAGGCTTACGGCCTGTGGCGCCCTGAGGGGCCTCTCTTGGGGCGCGGAGGTGCAGCGAGGGCCTCCTGCTCCCTGCGCCGCCGCCCCCCGCCGCCCCTGCCGCCCCGGGCCCGCTCTCTGCCCCGAGCGCTGTCGCTCGGAGGGCTTCGGTGGGCCGGGAGCAGAGGTGGCGGGCCGCAGGGGCTCGCACGCGAGAGAGTGGCGTGTGGAGGCCTGCGCGCTGCGCTCGGCGCCGCCCCCCTCCCCGCGCTGGCCGGGGACCTCGGGGCCGCTGCGCGCCTACCTGAAGGTTGGGAGCCCTCGGGGATGCGTCCTGTAGCCTCGCGGTGGGCCGGGGGATAGAGGGCCCCGCGCGCGCGGGAAGGTGGACCCCGCCGGACCGCGCCGCGACCCCGGGCCGGGGCTCCTCATGGCGGTGCCTCGCCTGCGCGCCGTCCTCGCGGCGCCCGCCCGGCTCCCGCTCCTGAAGAGCGGCGGTGTGGCGCGGAGACGCCGGCAGACGCGTAAACAAACAGCGTTAGACGCACCTCCACGCGCAGAGCGCGGCAGACGGCGGCGCGGTGGGGGCGTCCGGGAAAGCTTCCCGGAGGAGACGCGTCGTTTGGGAATTAAGTAGGAGCAGGAATTGTGGTGGTGGGTGTGTGTGTGTGGAAGGGAAGGAGGAAGGGCGTTCTGAGCGGAGGAAACAGGAAAACAGGCAGGGAGGCATGAAATTGCTGTGCGTGCGTGAATGTGTGTGTTGACGACAAGCAAATTTGTATTCCAAGGTTGCAGTCTCTTCCGGCCGTGGCACAGCTCACATTGTCGAACCTATCCCACACCTGCAGCCCTGGTTTTGTTGCTCTCCCTCCCCAGCTCCCCAATTTGGCTAGCACCAAGGCGGACTGATTTCATTCAGAAACCACATTTATGAGATCTTAAGCCTGCTTCTGGAACCACGAATTGGAAAACAGCTGAAATTAGAGGATTTTCTTTTTCTAGCCTCAGTCTTAGGCTGAGGACACTGCCGTCCCCTCACTCACACCCCTTCCATGAAGAAACTGGGTGATGCCCTGATTCTGGCTGGGGACACTGGGTGGACAGTGGTGCTATGCAGGGTGATAAGGAGTCCTGGAGGAGGGGCCTCCTGGGTGTACCCATCGCAGGCCCTGGGCCCTTTGAAGGGTCTGGGGCCATTCAGATGTCACTGGCCTCGGGGCAGGTGCCTGCCCTGATCTGGCGACCAAGGGGTGAGGCCAAGACTGGAACTAAAGACTTTTTGGGATTTAAGCCCTAAATGGACGTGAAAAAATGTAAGTGCAAGAAAGTCAGAAAATGCACGATGAGCTAAATATAGACTTGGGAGCAGCCACATTTGGGGACAATGTTTAGTCCAGTCCCTGATAAGGAGTGGCCACTCAATAAATATTTATAGAATAAAGGAAAGTTTTGGGGTGGAGGAGCACAGGAAGGAAAGAACTGGTAGAACGGGAGAGAGAAGAGTGTCATGGAAACCGGGTGGGGGGCCTTTAAAGGCAGGAGCAGTGTGCAGGTGCTGCTGTGAGCCCAGAACTAGAGCTTGGGCAGCCAGGAGGCTGGGCAGTGGGGGACTAGTCTCTGGCCCTTCTGGTTACACTGGCTTCCTTAGCACTGGCCAGGAACTGACCTTTTCTGAAGATTTTCATTTCTTTGGTATGAACTTCATAGGAGCACATCTCAGAGATGACAGACATAAGCTCAAGGGTGATTCAGGTCTGTTTCTGACCACTAGCCAGCGTGAATGTTGAGGTCTTAGGAAGTTATTGGCATTGGAGGAGTGTCATACTGGTGATGAGATCGTTGAGTTTAACTACCAGTCATCAGTCCATCAAAAACAAAACGAGAGTGGGTCTCATTTAGACCTTCGTTGCATGAGCTGAGGTCTTTGGTGCATTTATTGGAAAAGAAAAGAATCACAGATTCTTTCTGAGTTTTACAAACCACATTTTATGGTCAAAGTGCCCAGTAGATAAGTTTTTATCTGTTCTAGAAGTCTTTCTAAGAAATCTTGCAATGGGACAGATTTGGTGGAGAAATTAGACTGGGTTTAATAGAAGAGGGAGCGGGAGAGTAAAAAATGCCAGACGTTCTTCTCAGACGTTTTAACAGCAGGTTTTAATTCACATAGAACCCTTCCAGGGCAGGGGAAAGGGAGTCCCAGATGATGTTAGTGGCTTGATAATTCCCGGGGGTCCAGGCCTGGCTGTTCCACTCACCAGCCCTGTGACCTTGGGAATGTGACTTAACCCACCTAAACCACAGTTTTGTCTGTACCTTGGATGAGAGGATTTGGAAGCTATGTCTGTTCTAACATTGATTGTAGTGAATATTTCAGAAACCATGGAATTCACCTTCATGGGTGAATTGGATTGTATCTCACTATATACCTCCCAGTTCTGAAATTCTTAATTCACTTAAAGTATTTCAGAGAAAGATGATAAAGTAGATCTTTTACAAATAAAGGAACTAGAACCATGGTGACTGAAGATGATTTTTCTCAACAATAGACAAGGTAAAATAACTTATAACCTCCTGATAACTGGTTCTTCTTTCTTGGTACCTCACTTTTCCCTCACATCTCTGAGGGGAAAAAAAAAAATCCCCTTATTTTACAGAGAATGAAAAACTTAACTGCAGGGATTATGCCTCATTTTGGCAGCAGGTGGAGACCAAATAGGGAAGAGGGAGAAAATAAAGGAAAGAGAGCACAGGTGCAGTTGATCACAAAATCTAGTTAATTCTTTTCTTCAGTGTTTGGGACTTAGAACCTAAGTGTCCCTAGTTTATAATTTTTTTCTCTTGAAAGGATTTTTAAATGTACCCTCCCAACTGGTAGGGATATAGCTTGAATTATTAGAGATAAATACAGAGAGTTTAAAGATGGCCTTGTGGTTTCTTATCAAATATGGTGCCTGATTAATAAAAATGCAACTTAGAGTAATTACATTAGGGTTACCACTCATTGCTTTGTATTAATTATGCTTAATAAGGCATAATTCATGGTGGTTTTCTTGACATGGTGGTTATTGGTGGAGAGGAGACTTCCAGAAGACGTGTTCCTCCTCCCAGGGAAGTGTAGGGAGCAGTTTGTCTTTCCTCTTTTTCTTCTTCTTTCTCCAAATTAACCATATAGCGATAACCCTAGATGGTGGTGACATTTGTAGGCTTCACGTTCAAAGAGTTGTTTTTTGGGTGGGGGTTAACTCCCCCACCCTTTCTCTTTTAATGCATTAACCAAAAAAATGATGAGTGGTCATAAGGGGTCTAGACATTTTTTATGTGACAACCAGCTGCCCATACTGGCCATTTATGGGTAAATACTTCAGAGAAGGCTAGTCTTTGTAAATTATGAGAATCTCTAGGGAGGCAATGAACGTATCTTGTTTCACCGTCTCGTTAGAGAGAAAGATAAAAATGCACTTTACAAAATCCATAGTGATTTTTTTCTCTGAGATGCATCAGAAAATATATGATGCTAAAACATTCTTGCTCCTTTCCACATAAGATGGCTTGATAAATTCATCTATAGATCTTTGCGTTTTTTAAAAATTTTAAGTCAGAGAGCTAGAATAATGTCCAAGCCAAATTGATTTTGATTTTTACGCAATATAATCCAAACGTGTCTTACCCTTGGTGCCTTTTTTGCCCTCTAAAGTAAATGTAAATTAGGGTATCATTTGCTTGGAATTTGATTTAAAAAAAAGGCATTTAAAAGTGGGGATTTTTTTTTTTCGGCTATTTTTTTTCGGATTAATTTTTCAGCTTGATTAACACATTGAGTGTAAATTGTGTTAGCCAAAGTTAAGCGTGCGGGGGAATCATGTGTATTTGGGGGAGCTATTATTGGCATGCTGTACCCAGAAAACAACTGCCAATAAACAGAACTGATACCTACTGTATTTGGCTAAATAATGGGAGAGCGTACTTTGGAAGTTCTACACCATCAAAATGCCGATGGTTGGATTTTGCATTTCAATAGAAACCTGGGGGAAAGGTCCGGGGGAAGCACTTAGGCTGGGGGATCAGGGAGGTTGCCATTGTGACTGTTGGAGTTCTTCTGTGAAATGCCTTCCCGGGGAGCTCTCGCCTTGCAATTCCAGGGTCATGGCCACATGTTGTGGAAAAAGATGAGGGAAAGCCCTTGCTTGGTCTGAGATCCTACTTCACCCCATCCAATTTTCTCTCTCCCCTTCCCAGCAAAATGTGCTGAGAACACTGTCCTTCTGACGCCCTCCCCACTCCCTGCTCCCCCAGAGATCCTGGAGTGCCCCAGGGCTCTGGCTTGGGCCCCTCTCCTTTGTCTCAGCCTACACCCTGCCAAGATATCTTCTCCAGCCTCACGGATGTATAGACAATCCATACATTGGTTCCTCCGGTAAATGATATTTCTAGTCCAGACTCCTTCTGCATACAGACTCCTGACAAACTCCCAGGTCCCTTTTCGCCCTGGATATTTAAAAAGGCTCTCAAACTGAGGCCATCCAAACTTGAGCTCTGGGTTTTCTCCACGCTGGTGGTCTCAGTAAACCACACCGCCGCGCGCTCAGCTGCTCAAGCAAAACAAAACGAAAACCATCCTTCATCTTTGATTTTTTTTCTTTCCCTCATTGGAAAGGAAGTTCACCAGAAAGCCCTTCCTCTTGGTTCTGTTTTCAAAATAAACCGCTAATGCGTTCATCTTTCTCTTATCTCTCCTGCCATTCTGCTCCTGGCCCTGACCGTGGCCTCCTGCCCTTAGGGCTGCAGGAGCCTCCCTCCCTGTTCCTAGATCTTTATTCCTACTGGCTACAATCCATTTACTCACAGTGGTCATGATACTCCTTTTAAAACGTGTCTCAGACCATATCATTCTTCTGCTCGCAAGTCTTTAATTCTTCAGTGGCTTCCAGTGGCATTTAGAATAAAACCCAGACTTCCTCCTCCTCTGGCCTGTGAAACCGCACATCACTTGGCCCCCCACCCCCCTCCTGCTGGTGATCAGACACACTGACCTCTCGGTTCCCTTGATGTGCTAAGGTCTTCTTATCTCGGGGCTTTTGTAGTAGCTGTTCCCTCAATCTACCCTGCCTTGATCTTTGCGAGGTGTCTCCTTCTTGCCATTTAGATCACAGCACGGAATCCAGGGTGCCTCATCAGCAAAGTCTTTCCTCCCCACCACCCAATTCAGATAGAGCTGTGCCCTCACTATCACGTTACCCAGGTGTTTTCGAAAACCACACCACAAATATTTTAATATTTTGACACGTGTATTCATTCAGTGTCATTGGTTTCCTTTATGATCCAGTGTATTTTTAAGTTAAACTTTGTTTTGAGATAGCTACAGATTCACGAGCAATTGGGAGAAATAGCACAGATCCCCATACCCTTTCCGTGGTTTGTTTCCGGTGGTGACATTTTGCAAAACCATAGTTCATGATCACAAGCTATTTAAACTGATCCAGTTAGGGTAGAGAACTGATGCGGCACCACCGAGATGATGGCCACACCCACTTCCATCCTGCTCCCGCTCTCTCTTTAACCCCTGGCAACCATTAATTTGTTCTCCTCTCTTTAATTTGTCATTTTAGAGGTGTTAAGTAAGTGGAACCATCCAGTCTATAACCTTTTGGGATTGGGTTTTCATCTCTACATAATACACAGTAGAGATTTTTCTAGGTTGTGGTGGGTATTTATAGTGTTACATGGGGACCGACATCCCACAGTTTAACCACTTAACCTGTTGAAGGACATGGGGATTGTTTCTAGGTTGGGGCTCTTAGGAATATAGCTCTCGTACATGTTTATGTACAGGTTTTCACGTGAACTTAAGTTTGTATTTTTCTAGGATAAATGCCCAGGAGTGCAATTGTTGGATCTTATGGTAGTTAACGTGTTTAGTGTTTGAAGAAACTGTCTCAGTTTTCCAGAGTGGCTGTACCATAGTACATTCCTACTAGTAATGTGCGAAGGTTCCAATCTTCCCACATCATCCTCAGCATTTACTGTTAGTATTTTATTTATTTAGTTTTTAAATTTCATCGTGGTTTTTATTTGTATTTCTCTAACTGCTAACAACTTTTCATGTGCTTAGCTTATTGACTTTCTGTATCTCCTTTTAGGTGAAATGTCTATTCATATCTTTAGCCCATTTTTAATAGGATTTTTAAAATTGTGAGTTCTTTATATATTCTGGATGCTAGTCCTTTGTTGGATGTGTGGTTTGCAAGTGTTTTCTTCCAGTCTGTAGTATCTTTTTATCCTCTTCACCTGGGCTTTCATTGAGCAAAAGTTTTTAATTTTGATGAAGTCCTGTTTGAGAATTTCTTCCTTTATGGATCATGTTTTTTGGTATCTAAGAACTCTGCACAGCCCTGGATCCTAAGCATTTTTTCTTCTGCTTTTTTCTAAAAAGTTTTATATTTTACATTTAAGTCTCTGATCCATTTGGAGTTAATTTTTTAAAGTAAGGCATGAGACTTGGGCCAGAGATCATTTTTTTGCCCACAGATAACCACTTAACACTTGTTGAAAATCCACTGAATTGCTTTTGTACCTTTGTCAAAACCAGTTGGGTGTATTTGTGCGGACATAATTCATGTCTTCTCTGTTTTCTCCCATTCATCTATGTGTATTTGTCCATTCCTTTGTCAGCATAATCCAGTCTTGATCTACATGCTAAGTCTTGAAATCAGATTGATTCTTTCCAAGCTAGTCTTCTTTTTCAAGATCGTTTTAAGCCATTCTAGAGTCTTTGTCTCAATTTTAAAATCATCTTTCCTATATGTACAAAAAAACCCTTCTGAAATTTTGATAGCAATTACATTACACCTGTATATCGGTTTGGGGAGCATTGACATTTTTCCTATGCTGAGTCTTCTAGCCAGTGAACACAGCGTGTCCCTCCATGTAATTCGCTCTTGGATTTCTTTCATTGGCATTTTACAGTTTTCAGAGCACAGGTCCTGTACATGTTTTGCTAAATTTGCACCTAAGTATTTCACGCTCTTTTAAAGCAATCGTAAAAGGTATTATGTTTTTAATATCCATATCTTCACTGTTAGCATTTAAAAATATTATTGATTTTTGTATGTTCAATTGTTCTAAGAGGTTTTTTTTTTTTTTAATTAAAATTTCCTGGGATTTTCTTTTTTTTTTTTCCCTGGGATTTTCTATGTAAATGTCAGTCATCTGAAAATAGGACAGTTGTTATTTCTTCCTTTCCGATCTGTATACCTTTTATTTCTTTTTCCTGCTTTATTACACTGGCTGGGCCCTTCAGCATTAGTTGATAAACATGGTGAAAGAGGAATCCTTGCCTTGTCCCCATTCTAGGGAAAACCATTCAGTCTTTCACTATTAAGTCCAACGTTGGTTGTAGGGTTTTTGCAGATGTTCTTTATCACGTTGGGAAATTCCCTTCTATTTCTGCTTTTCTGAGTTTTTTTTTTTTTTTTTATCATGAATGGGTGTTGAATTTTGTCAAATGCTTTTTCTACATCGGTTGATATGATTCTGTGGTTTTTTCATTAGTGTGTTACTATGATGGACTACATCAATGGATTTTTTGAGAATTGAACCAACTCTGCATCCTTGGAATAACATGCATGGAATAACATGTCATTGTGTATATTTCTTTTTAAATATATAGAATAAATTTATAGGAATAGAAGAAATTTTTTTAAAATTTATTTATTATTTATTTATTATTTATTTAAAATTTATTTTATTTATTTGACAGAGTGAGAGATCACAAGCAGGCAGAGAGGCAGGCAGAGAGAGAGGGGGAAGCAGGCTCCCTGCTGAGCAGAGAGCCCCATGCGGGGCTCAATCCTAGGACCCTGAGATCATGACCTGAGCAGAAGGCAGAGGCTTTAACCCAGTGAGCCACACAGGTGCCTGGAATAGAAGAATTTATTTGCTAATATTTTGTTATGGATTTTGTGTGTGTGTGTCTGTATTCATGAAGGATATTAGTATTTTTTGGTACTGTCTGTAGGGTTTTTGTTGTTGTTGTTTTGGTTTTGTTTTTTATTAGGTAGGTTCTATACCCAACATTGGGCTTGAACTCACAACGCTGAGATCAAGAGTTGCATGCACTATGGACTGAGCCAGCCAAGCAACCCTGTCTGTATAGTTTTGGTGTCAGGTAATACTGCCTTAATAAAATGAATTGGGAAGTGTTCTCTCTCATTCTATTTTCTGGAGGAGATTGTGTAGAACTGGTGTTAATTGCTTTTTAGACATTTAGTAGACTATTTAATGAAGCCATCTGAGATTAGAAGTTTCTCATTTGGGGGGTGCCTGGCTGGCTGAGTCAGTAGAGCGTGTAACTCTTGATCTTGGGGTTGTGAGTTCGAGTCCCATGTTAGGTGTAGAGGTTATTTACAAATAAAATCATTTAAAAAAGTTTCTCATTCAGGAATTTTATTAGTTTGTGTTTTTCAAGGAATTGGTCTATTTCATTTAGATTATCAATTTTATGTGTGGAGAGTTAGTATTCCTGTATTATAATTTTGTTGTCTGTGGGGTCCATTGTAATGTCCCCCCTTTCATTCCTGATAACTGGTGATTAGTGTCTTCTCCCTTTTATTTTGTCAGTCTTATTATAGGTTTGTCAGTTTTATTGATCTTTTCAAAGAACCAGGTCTTTGTTTCTCTGTTATTTTTTGCTATTTGCAGTGTCATTGATTTTTGCTCTTTATTTCCTTTCTCTGCTTGCTTTGGTTTATTTTGTTATTCTATTTTTCTATGTTCTTGAGGGAAATCAGATCATTGCTTTTGAGCTTTCTCCTCTTCTAATGTATGCGTTGGTGCTATATATATTTCCCTCTCAGCACAGTCTTAGTTGAGTCTCACTGATTTTGATATGTTGTATTTTAATTTTCATTCAGTTCAGTGTACTTTTTGATTTCCCTTGAGACTTTCCCTTCGACCCATTGATTATTTAGAATTGTGCATTTTAGTCCCTAAGTACTTGGCATTTTTCCTGTTATGCTCCTGTTATTGATTCCTAGTTTGATTCTATTGTCATTAGAGAACGCACTCTACGAGATTTCAATTTAAAAAAATTTGTGGAGGTTTATTTTCTGGCTCAGGACAAGGTCTATCTTGGTATATGTTTTGTGGGTGCTTGAAAATAACGTGTATCTGCTGTTGTTGGGTGGAGTAGTCTATGAGTATTGATTAGGTTAATAGTGTCGGATTCTTCTATATCCTTATTGAGTTTTCTGTCAAGTCCTATTAATTGTTGGGAGAAGACTTCATATATAGAACTGTAGATTTGTCTCTTTCCCCTTTCACTGCTATCAGTTTTTGCTTTGTATGATTTCCAGCTCCACTATTTGGTGTGTATACATTTAGGATTGTTGTTGTGTCTACTTGGTGGATTTACCCTGTTAAATCCATTGTCGTTCTACAATGTCCCTCTGTCTCTGGTTATAGTCTTTGCCCTGAAGTCTCCTTTATCTGAATTAATATAGCCAATTCTGCTTTCTTTTGATTGATGTTTGCATGATATAAATTTTTTTCATCCTTTTACATTCAACCTGCCTATATTGCAATATTTGAAGTGAGCTTCTTGTGGACAGCATATAGTTAAGCCATACTTTTTAATCCGATCTTCTAGTCTGTCTTCTAATTGGTATATTTAGACCACTTATATTTAATGTAATTATTTTCATATTAGGGCAAATGGATACCATTTAATTGTTTTTTTTTTTCTGTGTTTTGTTTTTTGTCTTTTCCCCTTTGTTTTCCTGTGTGTTATTTGATGTTTAAAATTTCATTTTGACTTATATACAGTGGACCCTTGAACAATACTGGGGTTAGGGGTGTCCTCATAGTTGAAAATCCACATATAAGTTTTGACTTCCTTAAAACTTAATTACTAGTAGCTTGCTGGTGACCAAAAGCCTTACCAATCACATATATTTTGTACGTTAAATGTATTATACACTGTAATTTTGCAGTAACATAAGCTAGAGAAAAAACGGTATCAAGGAAATCATAAGGAAGAGAAAATGCGTTTATAGTGTTTATGTGTATTTGTTGAAAAAAATTGTGTATAGGTGGGGGAGAAGGTACAGGGTGGCAGCACTGTGGCCCCGAGATGTTGGTCTTGTGCAGCCTGGTGGCCTCCGTTCAGCAGTAGCAGACCCTGGGCAGCAACACAGGCCTGGAGGTGCAGTGCACCTCCTCCATCTGCCTGGGGGGGCACCACTGGCCTGGGACCATTGGCAGCTGCAGGCACACCTGGATGGGCAGGCCTGGGGAAGATGGTATGCTGGGGGGGGGGGGGCAGGGACTGTCAGGTGGGTAGGGGTAGGGTCTGGACCTGGTGGGGAGGAGTTGAGGTCTGCGGCTGCACTGGCAGCCCTGGAACCGAGGTGTGAGAAGGACTTGAGTGGTGAGAGGGCCAGGGAGCCCCCTAGACCCAGTCATCCCCTCAGCATACAAGGTGATCTGCAGCCATGCCTGGTTTTGGATCTCCGGGGGAGCTGCTGACTGCCTCTGCCCCACATGTAGGGCGGCAGGCCTGGCCTCTGCACCTGTCTCCTTTGATTGGGTCCCATGGAGAGTTGGGTGGACAGCTGTAAATAAACATTTTGTGGCTTTTGCTGTCAGCCCTTAAAAAAAAATCTGTACACGGGTGGACCCGTGCAGTTCAGATGCGTGTTGTTCAAGGGCTAACTTTATAGTGTTTTTGAGTGTATCTCTTTGTATAGCGTTTTCAGTGGCTGCTCTAGGTATCACATTCTATCTACATAATTTATCACAGTCTATTGGTGTCATCGTTTTAGCTGACTTAGTGAAATGTAGAGTTATCTCCCTTTATGTTCCATTATCCTTCTCCATTAGTAATATAATTGTGTGTTTATTATTTCCTCTGTGTTGAATATTTCTGCATATATTTGGAAACACATCAGAGTCCTACGATTACGATTTACCCCTCGTCACTTAATCATTAGTGATTCTGCTTTCGTCATCAGATATAATTTAGAAAACTCAAGAGGAGGAATCTATACTAATTACCATATATTTTTGCTTACGCTATTGTTCCCTCCTTCTATTCCATCTTCCCCGAAACGGAAGTGGTCTGTGTTACCCAGTTAAAATCCCTGCTTAGTGGCTATACCTGTCTGTTAATTTCTTACCCTGTTTATCCCCTATGGCCTCCTAAACCTTATAAACACTGCCTGGCATATAGTGGGTGCTCAGTAACTATCTGCTAATGTCAAAAAAACATTTAGCATCTAGCAAGGATGGCGAGTTAGAACCTGGATGGTCTCCTTCTGTTTAACCCAACCAATGGTTTGTTTAGATCCTCTTGACTTGTGGGGAGGAATGTTCAAAATCTACATTGTATATATAACTACCTACTTTTAAAATATTGGCAATGAATTAAACATTTTAAAAAGCTGTGAGGGTCCAGAGAAAATCACGGGTGATGAGTTAATATGCCCCACTGCCAAATGGTTAGCAACTTTTCCTTAAAGGTCTTAGGCTCGCGTATATTGCTTGAGTGGTTCATCGGCAGGTCAGCTTTTTCCCCAGGTTTTAATAGTAGAAGGATGATTCCTGGTTGCCCATGGTGTTAGGAGCTAAACGTGGTTTCCGACCAGAAAGCTCTTGGCTTCTTGTCTGGGGACGTTCCTGGAAACTTTGTTGGAAGGCACGCCGGAGGGAGCTGAACTGAGCGTTCGCCCATGGACTGTGTGGTAGGCTCTCCAAAGGAGCTCGGCTGGCATAAGGTGGGAGCTGCGGAATGATCGGGAGTCAGGGCAGAGAGCTGTCAGGTCATGAAGCAAATTCGACAGCGCCGAGTGGGCCGAACAGCAGAAGGCAGGCTTTGGAATGAGTGGGCAGCCTCACACGACTGTGCAAACGCTGGCAAGAAACAAGGTGGAGCTAGTGCTTTGCTTGTAGTGACCTAGTTAGGAATATTTTGAGGAGAGGATGCAAGAATAGGTTCTAGAACATTCTAAGGCAGATAAGACCCCTTCTTTGGTGCTCTCGTCAAGTCAGAAGTAAAAGTTGTAAATCTTAAAATGGACGTTAATAAATTTTTTGTAACTCATAAAATTTGTTTGGAAAAAGTTAACCAGCAGCCTTGAGTTTTGTCCACACTGGATTTCTACTATTTGGGTTGATGTCTTAGACCAAGTGCTTTTTTCCAGGAAAAGGTGGTTGTTGTCTAAAGCACATGGTCCCGTCTCTTTAAGAGTTAATTTCTCAATATAAGGCGATGACACCTGGACCAAGAGTGATGTTGTACAGTTAACATCTAATGAAGATAGTTCAGAGTGTAAATGGCATATAAAATCCCACGGTTTGGCTGTAGATAGCTAGGGTTTGGGCCCTTGGAAGCTCAAAAGCCAAGAACTGACTTCTTTTATTTCTCTGGCTTTTCAGCAGTGGAGTCCTGTCCTGGGGACAGTAGATGGAGGCCCAGCTTTATCTCAAAGGAGCAGTAGTGGGAGTGGGTGCAGCTGGGGAGAATAAAGGAATTTCTCTTTTCTTGTCTTCCCGCCCCCCCCCCTTTGAGTGGACGTTGTTAAATCAAGTATGTTAAACGTGCCTTCATTCTACTCCATTCTAGTGTTTGGGAGCTGAACTTCCAGGAGCGGAGTCTCTACTGATGTCGGTAGAAACAGCTTGGATGTGCAGAGGCTGGGGGTCTGTCTTTGAACAGTGGTTGTGCCAAAATGGCGGAGCTGCCAGCCTCCCCAGTGTGAGAACTGAACGAGGTGGGTGGGGTGCACGGGATACCCAAAGAGCGTGTGATTTGGGGTTGGGAGAGGTAGGTTTTCCATGTTTGCCAAGGAGTGTGACTTTGGGAGAGGGTAACGGAACTCTCCTTGGGTCTGATTTCCTCATCCCTAAGTGAAGCTAATGAGATCAGTATCTGAGGTTGTTCATCGGAATGTCCGTGTATGGAGTGTTTTTTTTTTTCACTGACCTGAACTAGGTGCTCGATACAACGTACATAATTGTCGCAGCAACCTGATGAGTAATTGCTGCTTCCACCATGTTAACAAATGAGAGGGGCACCTGGGTGGCTCATTCAGTTAAGCATCTCCCTTTGGCTCAGGTCATGATCCCAGGGTCCTGAGATCAAGCCCCGCATCAGGCTTCCTGCTCCCCGGGGAGTCTGCCTGTCCTTCTCCATCTGCCACTCCTCCCAGCTCATTCTCACTCTGGCTTTCTCTCTCAAATAACTAAAAAAAAAAAACAACAAAAACAAAAATGAGACGAGATGAACAGCCCACAAAAAGCACCTGGACCTCCTTCCTCCCCGTGTCCCGGCGTCTGTCCTGGGGTCTCATCTGTGCGCCGGAGAGCTGAAGGTGTGTTCTCAAGTTCACAGAGCTTTCTCATCTTCCAGCGAGGGCTCAAACTCAGCAATTAGGAAGGCCTTGTGTGTGTTGGTTTTTTCTGTAGAACGAACATGATTTCTCAAGAATGAATGAATGAACGCACAGGCTGATAAATTCTTCTGTGGGGTAGGGGGAAAGGTTTGCAGTATTTTTGTGTGCTGCCGTAATCTTGAAAAAAAAAACGGGTAAAGTGAAAAGTGGAATCCTATTTGAATCTGTGTATTTATATGCATTGGTTGTTTCTGTTGCACATTCTCCAGGAACTACGTAAGGAGCACGTGGGACATAGTGTTTGCTGCGGCAGGGCGTGACCTGCGGCTTTGGCCGTTGGCCTTTCTTGCCCTTGTATCTGCACATGCCTGGAAGGTGTGTTATATGTGTGTGTTTCTCTTGCTGCCTTTTCTTCTTGTTCCTTGGCTGTTCCTGCCTTTAAAGCTGGCATATCCATCAACCCCTCCTCTACCCCGACTGCGCGCGCGCGCGCACACACACACACACACACACACACACACACACAATGATGGTAGACCAGCAGACCACGCCACCCATCTCTCCTGGATTCTACCATATTTTCTGCTTCGTGACTGTTTTTCTGTCTTCTCTTTTGTTATCAGTGACATCCAGTCGCTAGTCCTGTGTAGCTTCTACCTCCTAGATAGTCCTTCCATTTCCCCTCCTTCCCATCCCCATCACATCCCCGTGCTTCACAGGGAGTAGGGCTCCCCCGGGGGTCCCCAGAGCCCTAGGGTAGACTCCGTTCCTTCACTTGGTGAGGGGTGACCTTTCCTGTGTTCCCAGTCCCTTCTCGAAGCTCTCCCCACCTCCACTTTCCAGCAGCCTCAGGCTCATTCACTCCTCATTCTGTTACTTCTGTCTGGAAGATTCCGCCGCCATTTTCAGAGCCTGCAGAGTGTGTTCTGCCTCTTTGTTCCAGAGCCCTTGCTTGCCCTCACAACTCCCTGAGCCCTGATGGACACACATCGATCATGTCGTGTTTATTGTGTGGAAATCATTTTGGTTACTTCTTGGGTCTTCGTACTTGATGTTGTAAACCGTTCTCACACAGAATCCTTCAGAGATGCTTGTTGAGCGAATAAACGATTGTTTATGGTGCATTCTTTCTTCATGAGTTCGAGCTCACAACTTTCACAGAAATCTAAGGTTTCTAGATTCCCAACAGCTGGGTAACTGAGGTGTTCTGCCGAAATAAAAATGTCCTTTGATTGTATAAGTTTTGTGTCGAGCGTTGACTTAGTTTGGAGTTTTGGCTTTTCTAAGTGAGGAGTCAGGATTTCTAAAAACCTTACCTTCATATCCAGGAAGAATGTTTTGCAGTCAACCGATCCGTGATCCCGTGAGTGCTATCAGATGAGACTAATACCAAATAGTTTTATTTTGCAGACCTGCTGGTGCTGCACAGAATCTTCTTGAGGCAGGATCTCATTTCATCTTCGTGATAACTCTCTCAAGAAGGTACTCTGTTATCCCCCTTTTAGAGAGGAAGGAATTAAGGCTGGGCAAGGTTAAGTAAAACTTGTTCAAGGTTACGCAGCTGGACCGTGCTCCTGTGAGCACTGGAGGAGAGGCCTGTGTGATTCCGAGACCGTACAGTACTGTCCTTGTCACCATTGTGTGACACGAATCCATTGCTGTCCTCCACCCTCTTCCTCATGATTTCGAATATTTGCATAAATTCAAGGTGGTGTCTTCATCATTCATTTGAAACACAGGTCATATATTTAGACTCCGTATTATCTAGAAGATTTAGCCCGGGGTGGGGGGCACCTGGGTGGCTCAGTTGGTTAAGCCTCTGCCTTTGGCTCAGGTCATGATCCCGGGGTCCTGGGATCGAGCCCTGCATTGGGCTCCCTGCTCAGTGGGGAGCCTGCTTCCCCCTCTTCAGCTCTCTTGTGCTTGTGTTCCCTCTCTCGCTGTGTCTCTCTGTCATAAGTAAGTAAAATCTTTGAAAACAAAAAACCCAGGGGTAAGCAAACTATAGCCTATGGGCTCCGTATAGTCCATCACTTGTTTTTTTGTACAGCCTGTGAGCTAAGAATGATTTTTACATTTTTGTAATGGCAGAAGAAAATGAAAAGCAAAATAATATTCGGTGACACTTGGTAATTGCATACGGTTCAGATTTCAGTGTCCATTAATAAAATTTTATTGGCACACAGCCACATTCACTTGTATGCAGCTTGTCCGGGGCCACTTCTGCCCTGTGATGGCAGAGTTGAGTCCTTGTGACCAGTGACAGCCTGGAGTACAAAGCCTCAATATTACCGTTTGGCCCTTTACAGAAAGAGTTTGCCAACCTCGGCTCTGAACTCTAAGTCTGGGGAATTTAGGTATGCTGGAATGCACGTTTCTGAAGACCCAAAAACATTTCGTCCGCATCTGCAGCTGGGCTGTGCATTTTTTGGGAGGATCTCCTCTCCCTTAACAATTCTGATTCATCTTGGTGACCTGGGAAGGGCTTTGCCCTGGACATAAATTCTTACTGTGTAATTCAGCAGACTCGTGTGCCCCAAAGTAACCGGGGCTAATGCCTCCCCAAAGGTTGGAGCGCTGGAGAAGAATGACCATCATGTACTCGGATGGGGAACTAGGGAACTCAAGAAGTGTTTCCTGGTTACGGGTGGTTGGCCGTGCTCCTCAGGAAACAGTGCCGGGTTCATTCCTGCCATCGTTACCTTCTTGTTTTAATCATTCCGACTTTCTTTTGCGTTCTCCTTTGCTTCATTTTGTAAGAGTCCCAATTTGCTTTTCTTGCGGGTTCTCTCCTTACTTTTCCCAGGGCTCAAAAATGATTCTTGAGGGTGATGTCATTTCCATGTTTATCTTCCTTCTCTAGCATGATTAAATCTGATTAAATGTGTGTATTCGAACTTGTGAGCCATGTTCTGAGGGAGCTGATCACTGTATCCCCTCGCAAGGAGCGTGGCCAGTCTTTGCCTCAGTTTACCTGAGTTGCTTTGTACAATCGCAATGGAATGTTTTGGTTTCTGTTGCATCAGGCATGGATCATGTATGTTGTACAGACGTGGATCATGTATGTTGTACAGGCGTGGATCGTGTATGTTCTATAGGCTTTTCAGAAGCTTCATGCAGAAATTATGTGAACCAGATGGTACCCTTTTGGGTTGCCAGACATGCATATTTTAAAGAAATATGGTGTATTTATTCTCCTTGAGGGACGTAGAGGGGGTTCTTTGGGAATGGAAGTCAGCTGAAATTGCCATAATTGAAAAATTTTTTGGAGCTTGTCATCAAAACGAGGAGTGTAACATCGGAAGGCCAGCACAGATTGTTAAGAAACAAATATTATTGGATTTATTTAATTGACTTTTCTGAGAACGAAAGCCCCACAGACTTAGGTAAAAGAAGGTATACAATATCATCCATAATATGTTTTTTTTTTCCTTTGATAAGGCTGTTGATTCGCTCACTTAGATCTCTTAGGGGCTTTCAGGGCTGTGAGAGTAGTGGGTAGGAGGGGAGAAGACTGCGTGAGCCCAGAGGATGAATGGGAAGGGAGGGCCAAGGCATTTAACCCAAAGCTAATGGGACGGCGTCAAGTCACTCTGAGAACACAAGACTCAGGAGAGCTTGCAGGTTATGGAGGGGCAGCACCTGCTGGAGGACCACTGCTGGTTTCCCTATGAGTGGGCAGGAGAGGAAGAGCAGCCACAGCTCCCCCTAAGCACTGACTCTGAGCAGGGACTGTGGGGGCGGGGGCCGCATCCCTCTGCAGGTAATACAGAGAGCATAGCGGAGCCCGGGCGGCCCCGCCGGCGAGGGGCAGCAGAGCCTCCTGGGTTCTCTGCACCTCTGCCTGCCGGGGAAGTGTTTCCTGGTGCCTCAGTCCTCTTGCATGTACAGTGGAGGTCGTACTTCCCAGAGCTGGTACGCGTGTGAAACTGACACGGTATCTGGAGTAATTCTAACTTGTAGGCTGCAGCGAGGGTAAGAAATTATGTATCTAAAGTGCTGTGCACATAATAAGTGGTTCAGTAGATGGTGGTTTTATTCTAATGATCGTTGGGCAGGGACTTGTATAACTTGGTAAAAAGTTTGGGGTCAGAGTCAGGAAGACCTGATGAGCGTTCTAGCTCAGAGCTCTTTGACCTTAGACCAGTCACTGCCCTTCTATAAGCTTCAGGCTCCTGCTCTGCACAGTGGGGTGAGTAACCGCTCAGACAGGGGGAGGTTAAACAGAGGATTAAATACCCTAAGGCATGTGAAGTGATGAGCACCGAGCTCGGCACACGGTAACCATGCCTTCGTGCCAGCCGCTTGCCTGGGGCAGAAAATCAAACCCTACTCCTTCCATCAAAATTTGTCTAAGCTTCACTCTCACCCTTGATCTCCCCGTGAGAACCCTCTTCTGGGTGCTTGGGGAGCAGAAGGCCTCTTTGGGGGAATACTTCGGTCTGCCAGCTCCTCTCCACCCCTCCTCGATGCCACAGGTTTCCATCTGGTGTATATTAAGTTCTGCACGTAGCAGTTGATGATGTAAGGGCCGGGTGCATATTTTCAGGATCCTTCAGAGGATGGCACCTGGGGCCCAGTTGTGCTGGGGAGGGAACCCAGGGGCAGCGTGGAAGCCGCCTGAGAGTTACCCAGCCCGAGGGAGGAGGCTCGGGGCGTTGAAATCCCAGCTGCTCAGGCACCTCGGCTGAGGGCTGCTCCTAGAAACATTGACTCGTGGGCACTGCCAGTAGTTTGCCCGCCACACGGGCTGATGTGGTTCACGCAGCTGGGAAAACAGACAAACACAACCCAGCCTAAAAGGGGTGGGCGCGTGTAGGAAACAGTCTTGAGCAGCTAGAGGTAAGTCCTGGGGCCCTGGACAGGGCCCCCCTCACATCCGCTCTCTGCCTGTAGTGTGGATTGTTGCCTCTGCCACCTGCTCTGTGATGGTGGGGATGCCATTTATTGTGCCTTAGTTTTTCTATCTGTAAAATGGAGGTCATGACGGGACCTCCTTCCTAGACTCATGATGAGAATTAATTGAACGGACAGGGTTAAGGTGCTTGGTAGAATCTTTGCCATGTAGTCATTGCTAACGAAATACTAGCTTTTATTATCATATGGTTATTCTTTGAGTTCCTTCAGGATCTCTATTGGTGTGGTGAACTTGATTGTGTTCATTGTGATGTCAGATGAACATCCTTTGAATGAAAATTAATTTTTGGCGGTTTCTCTGGACATCGAAATATTTTCTCCAATTTTTATTTTAAAACTATTACAATGCAAGTGGAAAACATGTAGGATAAAAAAAAATTCCCTTTAATCCTACCACCCTCATGCTATTGTTTTTATCTTTCTGTTTCTTTGGAGTCTGTCAATATAAATTCATATATAGACACTATTTACTCATTTTTTAGAGAGGGAGAGGGGTGAGGAGGGGCAGAGGGAGGGAGAGAGAGGGCTCCACGTCCAGTGCAGAGCCCAATGCAGGGCTCAATCCCATGACCCTGAGATCATGACCTGAGCCAAAATCAAGAGTCAGACGCTTAACTGACTGAGCCACCCAGACACCCCATACACGTTGTAGTATTTAATGGCAATTCCCTTTTTTTTCACTGTTTGATCTGATAATAAAATAATAACCATGTGCCAGGCATACTTAATAGGCTTCATCTCCTACAGATCTAACAACTTTATAAAGAAGAGGCTCCTGTCCTATTTGACAGATGGGAAAACTGAGGCACACAGAGACTACACGCTTTTTTTCAAAGCACTTTGTGGGGCGTCTCAGGATGGGTGAGATGGAATCCATATTAGAGAAATGCATGTTCCCTAGGACATGCTTTCCTGGTACCTGTTGGTTCCGTGCGGGTTAAGGGAACTAATTCCTTAAAAAAAATTTTTTTTTTTAAATTTTATTTGAGAGAGAGAGAGCGAGTGAGCACAAGCAGGGGCAAGGGAGAAGCAGACTCCCTGCCGAACAGGGAGCCCAAAGTAGGGCTTGATCCCAGGACTTTGAGAGGCTCAACCGACTGAGCCGCCCAGGCTCCCCAAGGAACGAATTCCTCTCATGGAGAATAGCTCCCACTTAGGTGAAGCTGTATTTTGACTACTTTTGATAGAATTCACTTCAGAAATGGCTTCATTTATTCGTTTTTGACCCGAGTTCCATTTAACCAGGCAAACATACTCTTTAAGAACTGACATTTCAGACTGGGGACAAAGGGAACAGGGGAATGCTTTTCTTTCATCATGCGTCTGAAAGAGCCCAGTAGCTCATGGTGATGGCAGAGCTTCATACCCTAGCGGGAAGTTTCTTGGAGATTCGAGGATTGATCTTTTTTTTTTTTTTCTGAAGTAAATACCTCCTTTGACTTGTGCGGAGAAATACATGGTTTGAAACAGGTGCATTGAAAGAAAGCCGTTCCTGCTAAATTTGCCTTGCAGAGGTGGTGCTCTCTGATTTGCCCTTTTCTACCTGAGACAGACCCTGCAGAAGGCCCCAGAAGGCCGTTGGAATCTGAGGTGGGGGAGGAGTTCGTTTTCATATTAAAAGAGGACCTCCGGTTCTAGCTTACCACCAAACCAAAGGATGATTCTAATTTATCTGGTCACTTACTGGCGTTTCAGAGGGACCTGCGGGTCCTTTCCCTGCCATCACCGGTGCTGGGCTTTCTTCTTGCGTTTAGCCATTGTGACGGATGTGAACACATGGTGTGTTGGGATTTGGTGCATTGACCTCAGAGACGCACCAGTCATCTGCGGTTCCTCTCTTGTAAGTTACGGTAAGTGTTTAAGTCAGGTGCTGGCGGTCCCCCAGTCTTGTTCTTCTCCTGCAATACGGTGTCGGTTCTTCTGGCACTTCGCCTCTCCGTAGGAAACTTGAGAATCAGAGTGTTGGTATCTACGAAATCACTGGCTGGGATTTTGACTGGGAGGTTTTTTTTTGTTTTTTTTTTTTTTTTTTACCTTTTATTATGAAAAAATTCCAGCATGCAGAAAACTGAAGAGAAAAATACGGCAAATACCTCGACTCCATTGTGTACGTCTCACACGGAATGTCATCTACATCACGCAATTAACACTTTGCCACCTTGTGTCATCATATTTTTTTCCCTAAGCTATTTTTTAAAATTTTATTTATTTATTTGACAGAGGGGGGGAGAGAGGGAACACAAGCAGGGGGAGTGGGAGAGGGAGAAGCAGGCTCCCCGCTGAGCAGGGAGCCCGACGCAGGGCTCGATCCCAGGACCCTGGGATCATGACCTGAGCCGAAGGCAGACACTTAATGACTGAGCCACCCAGGCGTCTGCTTTCCTGAGCGATTTTAACAGACATCATGACATTTCATCCCCAAACAGCCCAGTGTGCACGTCTGCGGGGCGAGGACATTTTCCTGCTCGACTGCGCTGACCACTCCCAGCCGGCTTCCTTGTGTCCTCCGGTGCCTGGCCTGGGTTCAGGGACTTCCCTTATTGTCCCCACGGGTCTTTTCTAGGCGGCCGCTACAAGCCCCAGGCTGATCAAGGACCGCGTGTAGCATTCGGTCGTTAGGCCTCTTAAATCTCTCTTTTTAAGAAAGTTGAAGTGAGATTCGCATGACAGAGTTCAGCGGCATTTCATACACTGACCCTGCTGTGCAAACTCCTCCTGTCTGGTTCCGGTCTGGAGACCACTGATCTGCTTTCCAGATGTTTCATATAGATGGTATTGTACACTCTAGGGCCTTCTGCGTCTTACTGCTTTTATTGGCCATAATGGAAGTTCTCCCGTGTTGTAGCATGTATCTGTGCTTTATTCTTTTTTATGCCTGAATAATATTCCATTGTGTGCATGTGTACCTCAGCTTATTAATCCATTTATGCATATCCATATCTCCGTCTCCATTTATCCATCTGTCCCTCTCCATTCATACTAGCCAGAGGGTTGGGGGTGGCAGTTATGAACAGAGCTGCCATGAATACCTCATTAGCTCGGGCTGCTGTAACAAAATATTATACGCTGGGTGGTTGAAACAACATTTATTTCTCATAGTTCTAGAGACTGGAAAAATCCAAGGTGTCATCAGATTTGATTCCTGATGAGAATCTTTTTCCTGGCTTGCAGAAGGCCTCCTCCTCACTGTGTCCTCGTGGTGAAGAGTATGAGCTCTGGCCTTTCTTCCTCTTCTTAGAAGGTCACTAATCCCATCGGGAGGGCCCCACACTCATGACCTCGTATAAACGTGATTCCCTCCCAAAAGTTCCACGTCCTAATACCATCGCACTGGGGATTAGTGCTCCCACATGTGAATTTTGGGCAGAATACAAATGTTCAATCTGTAACATTCAGCTCCCTTGTCCCCCCAAATTTGTGGCCTTTTTGCATCCAAAATCCATTCATTCCATCACAACAGCCCCAAAAGTCTTAATTCCAGCATCAGCTCTAAAGTCCAGAGTCTAATCTAAATATCCTCTAAGGCAAACTCGAGGTAAGTTTCATCCTGAGGCAGAATTCCTCTCCAGCTGTGAACCTGTGACACCAGGTAAGTTATGTGGGGGGACAGGCACAGTAGAAGTTGCCATTCCAAGAGGGAGAATCAGAAGGAGGGAAGGGGTGCTTGGGTTCCGAGCATTTCCAAAACCTAGCAAGGCAAATGCCATTCGATCTTAAACCTTAAGAATAAATCTCTTGGGTTCAGTGCTCTCTGTCTCTGGGACCCACCTGGGTGGTGGTCCCACCTTCAGGACCCACGGGGGTGGTGGTCCCGTCATGCCCCCACGGCTCCAGATGGCAGCCACCTGCCCCCACCGGCCCGCCCGACTTTGAGGCCGAGGACCCAGCCCTGGTCACTCTGCATTGCCTTTGGAAGCATTCTTCGCTTGTCTTGAAGAATGGCGCAGGGTCACGGCTAAGTAGCTCTATGGGCCAGTTCTCTAGGATCTGAGAAACACCTTCATTTTGTCCTTAGTCCCCTTCCGTTCCAACTGGCAGTGTTTCTGCTGGGGGGCTGATCACGTTCATGGATCACACTTGTGCTAATCTCCTTATTAAATAGCTGTTGAGTCTCACCATTAGTGATCTCGTCAAGGTTTTTTGTTATTTTTGCAGGATGGATAGGCTGAGAATTTTCCAGATCTTTAGTTCAGCTTCCTTTTTGCTTAATAAGTTCTTCAGTGAATTTCACTCTTCTTTCATTTCATTTTTCACTTCATTTTCATTTTATGATAAGTACTCCGTAGAAACCAAGCTGCTCCTTCAGTGTTTTGCTTAGACATGTCCTCAGGTAGGGGCGCCTGGGTGGCTCAGTCAGCTAAGCATCTGCCTTTGGCTCAGGTCGTGATCCCACGGTCCTGGGATTGAGTCCCGCATCGGGCTCCTTGCTCAAGGGAAACCTGCTTGTCCCTCTCCCTCTGCTGCTTCCCCTGCTTGTGCGCGCTCTCTCTCTCCCCTTCTCTCTCTCCAATAAATAAATAAAATCTTAAAAAAAAGAAATGTCCTTAGCTAAGCATCCACTTTGATGGCTCACGACTTCTGCCGGCCACACACACAGGCTGGCGGCTTCAGGCACATTTCTCACCGAGGTCCATCAAGGAGTGCCCTGTGTCCAGGCCCGTGTTCCTCACGTCCATCGGAGGCCTCACCAGAGGGCCTTTCCTCTTCCTGTTTCTCCCACATTTTGGTCATGATTATTTGTCTCTAAGAAGAGAGAAGCATCTCTTTTCTTTCTGAGCTCTTACCAGAATTGCCCTTATAGCCGTATTCCCAGTGGGTACCTGACACCATTGAGCCTGAGCCCGTACCCAGTTCCAAAGTTGCGTGCATATTTTTAGGTATTTGTTACACAGCGCCCCACCGCTGGGTGCCAGAATCTTATTAGTCCGCTTGGGCTGCGTAACAAAATACCATTGACCAGATGGCTTAGGCACCCCTGGGTAGGAAGTCCAAGATTCAGTCCTGGGGCGAGCCCTCTTCTGGCTTGTAGTTGCTCATCATCTGGCTGTGCCTCAGACGGAGGAACGAGAGCTCTCGACTCATCCACGTCATAGAAGGATACCAGTCCCGTCCCGGGGGTACCACCCTCAGGACCTTATCCAAATGTGATGACCTCTCAGAGGCCCCACCTCCAAATCCCATCACGTTGGGGGTTGGTGCTTTCCCATATGAATTTGGGTGGGGACAGAAACAGGCCACAGCAATACTGGAACATACAATGTATAAGTAGTCGAGTACCTTTCCAGTTCTTTGGGTGTATGCCCATGAGTGGAATTGCTCTTAAACCTCGTGATCTAGAAGAGTTCCTCCCTCCCTCCCTCCCTCCCTCCCTCCCCTCCCTCCCTCCCTCCTTCCTTCCTTCCTTCCTTCCTTCCCTCCTTCCCTCCCTCCCTCCCTCCCTCCGTTCCTTCCTTCCTTCCTGTTTTTGTTTTTGTTTCTATTTTTGTTCTTTGTTTCCCTGTGGCATCCATGTGTTGAAGTGACCGGGCCAGCTGTCCCACCTTCCGTCCTCATGCTGGTTTTCAGCATGTTCGTCTGGGCATCCCGTTTCCTGTTACTTGGCTCCAGTGCGTTGATTTTCTCTGCCTCCCTCCTTCCCTCCCTGCGTCCTCTTTGATATATTTGCCTCTTCTGTTTCGTACGTGGCCTGTTTTCGGGGAATGTGCCCTGGTTTCCTGTCGCGGCCCCCGTCAGACACCGCTCTTCCCCGCTGCAAAGCTACGTGTAAGGAGGCCTTCGTTCTTATTCCTTGAGGAACTGCTTCTGTTCCCTTATGCTTCAGATTCTGGTCTAGGCCTCAGACGGGTTGTGCTTCTGTTTGCTCGTCCATGAATGGGCCTAGTGTTGGCTCGTGGGTGCACTCCACTGTCCTCTCATGGTGCCCCCCTGTCCTCACCGACAGGCCCCGGGCTGAGCTGCTGTCGCCAATGGGACCTTCTGGTCAGTGGCACAGCTCGAGCAGTGCTTTTTGGCTGACATAGTTTCTCTCTTTTCCCCTCCCCATCTGTTTTCTGACAAGGGAGAAGATGGAGGTTGGCTCTGCAGGACCTGGTCGGTCTTTCCTGCCGTGAGAATTGGCAGCTGCCCGCAGGTCCTCTTCCCACGTGAGGAGGCCGCAGGCCCAGCAGCGCGGCTGGCGTGGGCGCCTCTCACCGTGCTGGGGGCTCGCTAGGGGCTGTGGACTCAGGATGGAGGAGGAATACAAGTTACGGATGAGATAGAGGGACTCGATCCCTTCCGAAGAGGGTTCCCAGCCCGGTCGGGCTGGTGCTGTGCCTCGGCTTGAATCCCTTGGGGCTTCGGCCAGCGAGGTTAGGCTGCTGGTGGGGGTCCCTGCTGGCCCCTACGGTGCTGCTTTTGTGAATTAGACCTCAACGCCCTTCACTTCTGAGACTCAGTTAATGGCATTGAACAGTGATGTAATCAGCCATGCCTACCTGGTAGAAAACTCCATAAAAGCCCTTAAATGAAGAGGTTTGGAGAGCTTCTGGGTTGGTGAACCTATGGAAGGTGGTGTGCCCACGGGGGGCGGAAGGACCTTCCTGACATCTGTGAGCCATTCTAGCAAATTATCAGACCTGTGGGGGAGACTGTGGGAACTCCCCACTTTGTAGCCAGGTCGGGACTGATGCTTGGGACTGGCATCAGAAGTGAGGACTGAGCCCTTACATCTTGGAGTCTGATGTAAACTCCAGGCCCTTAGTGTCAGACTTGGATGGAATTGTAGGATACTATTTGGTGTTGGCACCTGGAGAAAAATTGTTGGTGGAGGGAAAAACCACACGTTTGGGGTCAGAGTGCATCGAGTGAAACAGATCAGTGTCTCTGATGGCTTTAAGATGTACAGACTGGAATGTTGTTGGTCCGGGGTGATTTGAAGGCATTGACCTCATCGCGGAGGTCGAGAGAGACTCTGTCCACTGGTGGTCAGTATGCTTCCTAAGCTCACCCCGTTGGTGGGTGTTTCTGGAACGAGTGAATTGGAGGCAAGTAGAAATGACCTTGGATGATGAACCCAAGTGCAGTAAAGCCCCTTCCCACACCTCAGTGGCTGGCCACCTTCAGCTTGTCAGTAGTGCGTGAATGCTGTGTTGTACTAGATCGTTCTCTGAATGCAACTTTTGCATTCCTTCAGGAGCCTGCTGCTTTAGCGTGAGCTGTCTGTGCATCACGATCAGCCAGGCCGACCTTTCTTGGTAAGATGTAGAGGGTAAGATGTAGAGGACCTGACCGGCTCTCTGCTTTGGAATTGGTCGAAGCTCAGGTGTAAGCAGACTCGTACCTCCCAGACTCAGTCAGAAATGCACGCGGTGCTTGTGCTGCTGCCGTGTGCGGGCTGCTTTCAGAGGGAGCTTGGTGTTTGAAAGGTGCTCTAAGGAGTGGGAGCCTAAGTGACAGCTTCAGGTGTTCCAAGTCACGATTAAACCCGGCTCACGATCCGGCAGCAAGGCCTTTGGGTGATGCAGAACCTTGTTCTCTGGGTATTTGCCTGGCCTCCAGCGCGGGGAGGAGGTTGGCCTGCTTGGGAATATGTCGCATTAAGCAACTGAACCAACCAATGGAAGGGAGACGACTTGTGATTGTTAGACGCCCTCCCTGACCTCCAGGCCTTCTCGTCAGCAGTTCGAATCGGGATCTGATGGATCTTCTAGCTACTGAGTTTACAGTAAACATGAAGGGGGAACATAGGAAACAGCACCGCGGGAAGGCCATCTGCCAAATCTAGAATGTGGGAATTAGGAGGGCTAGGTAACACATTTCTTCTGGAAGTCAACGGCCAAGAGAAAGACGGGGAGGGAAAGTAGATGAAGGAAACTGACGGGAGGGGGCAGAAGCAGTTGGCGCTCCTCACCCAGCTGGACGGCTGGTGGGGTGGGCTCGCCGGGAACGCGGGGGACCCTTTGTCTCAGGCCTGTTCTCCCACCTGAGAGAGCGCCTGACGACAGAGCAGAGCGCGAGAGAATCGGGTGATGCCGCTCGGCCTCGGCCAGTGATGGGCAGGCAGGTGGACCAGTTACCCAGTGTCCTCCTTACCCACAGGGGCACCCCGCATTCTCTCCCAGACTTGTCCAGAGGGACCACGCTACCTGTGTCCCCTGTGGTGTGCGCCCTCTGCCGGCTTTCTTTCCTTCCCTGGCTCCTTTCCCCGTTCTCCCACTGGTTTTTTGCTGGTGGTCCCTCCCAGATAAATTGTGTGGACTTAAGTCATTGCCTCCGGGCCTTCCTCGGGGCGGGGGGGGGGGGGGGGGACCCAAACTCAGACGGAGGCCTCTCCGTCCAGTGCAACCTGCAGCCCTTACCTGCATCCCAATTTAAACAAACCATCTGTGAAAAGGCAGGAATCTAGTGGGGAGGTAGGATCACCAACTGGATGTCAGATGACATTAAGGAATTGTTGAATTATTTCAGGTGTGAAAATTATTTCTGGTTATGTTGGAAAAAAGAGTGCTTACCTCTTAGAGACACAGACTGAAGGATTTGCAAGTGTTGGGATTTGCACTGAAATAACCCAGTGACGGAGGGGGAGGAGTGGAAGGGGTGGGGTGGGAGTGGAAGGGGTAGGGGTGGAGTGGAAGGGGTGGGGGTGGAGTGGAAGGGGTGGGG
>CM052896.1:2463976-2488176 GCA_028534135.1 Potos flavus | reverse complement strand
GTTGTTGAACTTGAGTGGTGGCTACATGGTGGTTCATCACACGGTTCTGTCTACTTTGGTGATACGTTTCAAATTTTCCAAAATAGAATGCTCAGACGAAGCACAGGAACAGCCCTCCGGCCCCCTGCTCTGTGGTGGGATTACCCTCTTCCGGTCTTGGGCCCGTGACACACCAGCTTTGGTTCGAGTGGGTCTGGGGCTCGTGAGCTCCGAGCATCTCCGTTCTTGGTCCTGGTCACTCCGGAACCTGCATTCCCCCCACTGTGTGTCAGCAGCACTCAGACCTGCTTCATCCTGAAATCTTAAGTCCCAACCAGTGGTCTTCTGATCTAAAATCAACCCATTCGTCTGGTCCTCTTGAATCTGCTTTCTGATCTGCGGCCCCTGCCTTTCCCCCCAACAAGGCATGTGGTCTTGATGGTTACATTCTAGAGCTGCCGGAGTGAGTGGCGGGGAGGGATGGGCCTGGGGACTGGGGGTCAGGCCAGGTTGTGGGCTTTCCTTTAGAGTGGTGGTTGGTAACTCCGGTGGGCTACCTGGCAGGATGTGATGACTTTGGCCTTGGCCGTCCTCCAGGGGTGTTATGGGGGAGGGGTGGAAAAGAAGGCCATGCCACCCTGATTCCAAGAGGTGGGATGGAAACCCCAGTCAGGGGAGGATCCAAGAAGAGAAGAGTTCAGTCCTCCGGGGGAGAGAGTTGGAGAAAGCTAGGGTTGTTGTCAGGCATTAGCCAAACAAATGGTGTGGGCTTTTCCAGAATGAAATTGGAACATAGGAAACCGAGGCAGAAGCATGATCTTGAAGACTGAACACACGGGCCAGCTTTCGGGTGGGCCTCACTGCTCAAGGCTTACCACGGGTATCCCGTGCTTTGGAGAGCAAACTCAGCCACTGGCGGGGATGGGACCTGTGCCCTGCAGGGCTGGTTTCTGACGGGCTTGGCCACCGGAGCTGGTGGCTGTGGGGAACGCACATGGAGCCTGAAGGTCTTTTCTCTTTGTGTTATTTACTGAGAGGTCTCAGCTCTGTAGTTAAATAGAAACCGGCTTGATTTTTATCACTCACCATTTTCCACTGTGCTGAAAATTCCTCTTTCCTTCTGTGGAGCAGGACCCCGAGGGTACCTTGGGCAGAGCCGCAGCTTTCCTGCCATGCTCAGTTTTTAAGACACTTCCCATTTCCATAGTTAGGACTTAGTCTGTCCCCTATAGTGTGGCTAGAGGCAGGCTTCTGGGTGTAGAAGTGGAAGAGGGGCTGGGGTGAGTCTCTGAGGCACCCCCTCCCCATCCCCCTGGCTGCCCCCCCTGCCCCGTGCTGGGTGCAGGGGGACAGTGGGGGACGCCAGGTTCTTAATGTGTCTCCCACCTGGGGCTGGTATGTGTATAGGATCCCTGGCCTTGGTCTGGGTGAGCAGCTTTGCCCTAGTTCCTCCCATCGGTCCCATCAGTGGTATAAAGTCCCCCATTTTCTCTGGTGCTATGTCTGTTACTTACCCTTGAAGCTGCCCGGAGCATCCCATGGCTCCTCTCGTGGGGCTCCGTGCCTTGTGCCTTCTGGAGTCAGGGGACCACTGGAGTCTTCTTCCGTACCTTCTTCGGGCCAAGGAAAACAGTATTCCTTCCTCAAAGACAGCTCCAGTCTTTGCCAGTGGTTTTCTGGGAGGGCCCCCTGCCTGGCTTGGGGGAAGGGAGAACACTCCATCAGTTTCCCTTGAGAAGGGGAAGAAATAAGAAAATTAGCTAATACTTACATAGCGCAGTTCTGAGCACAAGTACTTTAATTGCTCTCATCTCTGTGACGACCACATCAAGTCGGTATTATTATCGTCATCGTATAGACGAGAGATCCGAGGACCAGAGTGGATATGAAGTGCCCCAGGTCCCACCACGTACGAGTGGCAGTTCTGGGACTTGAGCCCAGCCTGTCTGGCTTAGGTGTTCCATGTTCCTCTCACCCTGAAGGGCCCTTCTCCCCACAGGGCTGGCCACCCCCCTTTTCTGTGTCCTCTCCCTGTATTGGTTTGTGGAGGGTTTGGGTGGGGGCCCGTGCTGGCATCTGTCAGTAAGTGTGGGGTGGTGGAAGCTTCGTCTGTGGCTGGAATCTTGTTGGTGACTCTCTGAATGTGGGATATCGTGAGCCTTTGATCTTCAGCTTTGACCTTAGCTCTGATTCCAGGTCCATAGGAAAGTTCCACTCAGCTTGCTTTTTCTGATTTATCTCGGCAGTGTGACAGCCCCCACTCTTTCCCCAAAGCAGAATGTCTTCTGGCTTCTCTTCCTTTCCTGCCCACCTCGCTCTCCTTCAGGGCAGCCCCTGGCTCACAGACCCCCTGCAAGCCCCTCGCTGCCTCGTTTTCCATACTTCCTGCAAGTCTGGAACCCCGAAGCCTCCCGCCATCTGTCTGCTGTCCTCCCAGGGGCTGCTGGGCACTGCCGGAGGAAATCATGGAGTCGTGCTGATGTCCCAGACCTCTGGCTTCAGCTTCAGGATGAGTCACTAATCCTTCACTGTGCCCCCCAATGGCTTCCTCTTCCACCGTCCGGGGCGGCTCGTCCCGACCCCCTGCAGCCCTGAGACCCACGGGCACCCGTCCTGACTTCCCTTCCTCATCTTCGTCCTCTTCTTTACGACCCTGAGTCAGGTGTGCTGCTTCTGTAAATCCTCTCTTGACTCAGTCTCCCTCCAGCCCCTCCCGGCTCACTCCTTTATTCACAGCCAGGCTGGTACAAAGCAGACGTCCCCCTTTGCCCCCCTTCGTTATCACCCCCCGCCCAATGCCATCTGCCTTTCCTTTCTTCTCTCTGTGGAAATGCTTCCGTTAAGGTCCCCAGTCTTCCTGAGCGAATCCAACAGGCATTTGTGCCTGTATCCCGTTGGCTTGTTGTGCACATTGACGCCCTCCTCCTCGAAACCCCTGCTGTGGTTCTCGCAGCACCACACGGCTGCTTAGACTCTGCGCTCTGTCCGCTGCATTTTGCAGCTTCTCTTTCTCCATCTCCTTCAGCTCAGTGGTCCCTGGGCGTTTGCTCTGGGTCCTCTTTGTCCTTCACTCTGCTCATACTCCCTAGGTGAGCCCATCCACTCTCAAGGTGACCCATGGGACCTCCTACCGATAATTCCCAAGTCTGTATTTCTGCCTCCTGACATTTCACTTGCGTTATAGATGGCCTTCCTAGGCGTCTCTACCTGGGAGCCCCCCACACATCTCACACGGCCCCAAACTATGCTTTTCTTCCCCCCACCCAAACCTTTTCATCACTCCAATTGTAGAAACTGTTCAACTGTTCTTCACCTTTGGGCAGAGGTCTCTAGAGCCATGTCATGTTATTGTCGCTGTGATGCTAGTCATTGTTGAACATTTTTTTTTTTTTTTAAGGTTTTATTCATTTATTTGTCAGAGAGAGAGACAGGAGAGAAAGCGGGGGAGCGGCAGGCAGAGAAAGAAGCAGGCTCCTGGATGAGCACAGAGCCCAATGTGGGACTCGATCCCAGGACCCCAGGATCACGACCTGAGCTGAAGGCAGATGCTTAACTGACTGGGCCACCCAGACGTCCCTTGTTCGACGTTTGTTGATTGTCCTCATTTACTTGGCCCCGTCTGGGTGCCCACTCGACACCCACATCCCTCCAGGATTTTACTTCCTGAGTATCCTCAGATCTGTTAACCCCTCTCCGTACCCATCACTGCCTCAGGGGACGGTCTCGTTGACCGTCCCCTCCGTCGCTTATACCCCCACCTGTTGTCCTCCCTCTCCAGACCATCTTCCCTAGCCTGCCAGAAGGATCTTCCTAAAACACTAATCCGATTATGTCCCACTCTACTAAAAATCCTCCCGTGGCTTCTCAGGGTCAACGTCTACTGCTTCCTGCTGCTGCCGGGACTGCCCGTCCTGTGCCTGTGTCTGCTGACCCAGCTCTAAGCATCCAGAAGCACCTGCAGTTGGGTTGGGTTGGGTTGCCCCTTGGGACCGTGCCCTTGCTCCTCTCCCTGCTGATACTTGCTTCCCTTCGTCTCCCTTCATTGTCTACCTGGTGTTTGTCTTCTCTTCTTTCAAGACTGCTGAAGCATCATCTGCTTTAGGCATTTTTGCTCTTTCCTGGCTCCCCCCATTCCCCAGTGGGGAAAGTTGGTTGCTCCCCTGCCAGCATCCTTATAGCAGGTACACGTGTGTAAGTGTCCACACCTGGTTCATTGTGATCTAGGAGCTCTGTCTTGTCCCTCGGTCTTTAATATCTAAAGGCTCAGAACGGGAGATTTATGCTGACCAGTATTTTATCCAGTATTTAATTCATTAAAGTCATAAATGGACAAGCAGATTCTACCTTAAACTTTTTAAGAAGATTTTATTTGATTTTAATTAATTAATTAATGTATGTATGTATGTCATGAGCTAGGGGAGTTGCAGAGGGAGAGGGAGAGAGAGCATGTCAAGCCAGTTACGCTGAGCACAGAGCCCAACCCAGGGCTAGATCTCACGACCCTGAGGTCACGACCTGAGCCGAAATCAAGAGTTGGACACAACTGACTGAGCCACCCAGGCGCCCCTCCGTTTAAACTTTTAAAAAACAACTTCTAAATCTTGTAAATTCATTTGTAAACCTAGTAACATTTGTGCTAAATAAAACACCAATTAAGCCTTGCAAACAATACCATTTATACATTTCATTGACTAATTTCTCTTAAACATTTTAACGTGTAGCTACAAGTTCAAAGTGTATAATTCTCGAAAGGCTTAAAACTCCATAAACAGTAGACAGACACATAAAAATGCCTACAAACATTATTACCGTGATTGGGAGCCTTACTCATCCTAATATCTAGTACAGAAGCCTTAACACCCGGGATTTCTTTTTCCCACAGTCCCAAGCCAGCTGTGGTCCCCTACAGATTTGGGACCCCAAATGCAGTCAAGCTCCGTGTTACTGGTTAGAGATGGGGACCTGGATTGAGAATGCGGGGCCCCTTCCAGAGTGATTATCTGACCTTATGCCTGTTCAGTGGACTCTCCTTACTGGGACCGGGCCTCCGCCCGGTAGGACTTCCCCGCCCCATTCCTTTCGGCGGGGTCTCGTCCAATTCTACATGTTGATTCTGATTTTTCAGCAGATTGGTAACTTTTTCTGAAATAACACATCTTATAAATTATCAGGGACCTGCTAGGTTCTTGGAGTCTAATTTCATGAGAATTAGTCTAGGATTTTTTTCAGATCTCCCGATTCTGTGCCCAAGCCCTGTTGTGTTGTGTAATTGTTGTATCTTTGTTTGCTCTAACGCCCTGTAGACTGATGGATTTTCCTGTATTTTACTCAGGTTGCAGTAACACTAGTTCAAACACTGGTAATCATTGACTTAGGTGTATAACTGGCATAGTTCTCGTTGTTTACCATTTTGTGGTCATTTTATTGACTCTTAATCATTGAATCTCTGGGCCTAGAGCCGGGTATAGCACACGTGCTAGGCTCTCAATCAGCATTTGTCTAGGGAATGATGTGTTGCCTTGAGTAGGTTTGTGAGGATTAGAATTGTCTTATTATTTTGTGGGACCCTAACACAGACTGGGCCTGGTTTATGTATGCATAAATGAATGAACGAGGCAGAAATTGCAGATTGTGATTGCTGAGAACATTAAAACAACTGGATGGAGTTTTAGTTTTTGGAAGATTCTGTGTTAATTAACAGCCTCGAGCATCTCACCAGGTTCTCTCTCTTGTTAACTCCTTTGACCTCCTTCCTGAGCACCTGACGCCCTTTGTGGGCCACTTGCAAAGCTCTCAAAGCAGGCTGGAGTTCATAGGTGCAGCTCTGGGCCAACATGGCCTTTGAGCCACACACGCTGAGCCCTGTTGAATACCAAATCTCCCCCCACTTTTGGTCTTGGGTAAAATGCCACGTTGCAGGACATTTGGCCTGGCTTCTTGAGTGGCTGCTAAGGGGTGGGTGGTGAAACCAGAGACGTTGGGTCCTTGGCTCTCTGCGATGAACCTGAACCAGTGGGACATGATAGAAGGAGCCACACAAATAAATTTCCTTTTCTTCCCTCCCTTCTGTGGGCTACTCTGAGGTGCAGCTTGTTCTTACAGCTCTTTCTGAGAAAGTCTCGAGTACCGAGTGGTCACACCTGCCTGGTGGCCTGCTGTCTCCTCCTGGCTTGTTCCAAAGATGGCCAGTGCCATCACTTACTTTACTGCATACCCCCTAGTGTCTTCCTAGTGCCTCACTCCCTTTATCCTCACCTTCACCATCCTGGGCTTATGCCTTTCAAATAAATTGTCGGCATGTTAATCCTTGCCTCAAGCTCTGCTTTCTGGAAGACACAGTCTAAGCAGTCCCCTTTGGTAAAAGTTATAGACATGAATTCTGGAATATTTTTCTTGGCCCTCTCACTGTCTCTGAGACTTAGTACTTTGGGGGACTGGTTTATAATGTCAGTGACTAGAAAATATTACCTTTTTGTTGTTTTCATCTGATATTTTTTTTCAGTGTTCCGAAGTTGCTGTATGCTGGTCAGAAACAGGCAGGAACTAAGCAGTTACTTGAAAGCCAACAGCTTGTCACCGTGTTTATGGCACAGTTAACAACTTTATGAAGTTTGTGGAAGTAAATGGATTAAATTTGAAATTATTGTTTGTATTTTTATATTCCCTGAAACATAACACTGTAAGCAACCCAAGTTATAAAGGACATAGTTCACATCTTAAGATAAATTCTAATTTTTATATTTGTAAAGCGCATCTTAAAAGTACCTTTTGCCCTAATCTGATTTTCTCCTCCTGACTTACAAATTAAAAAAAAAAAAAAAAATTCACTTTACTAACCTTGGTCCTGTTTAATATTCTTGAAAAAGTTAGAGGTGGAATTTGGGGTAGGATTATTGGTGTCACAGGGGGAAGAGATATTGAAAGGTCAGTTTACTCATTTTCTTATTTGAGTGCAAGATCTGTTACTCATCCTGGACATGTGAGAATGTATTTTGCATTTAAGACTTACCAGCCTCTTTCTGGACAGCTTGGAGGAGAGGAAGGAAACCCGATGACTCATTAGAAAAATAGGGATTTCATAAATAATGTTAATTGCAGTATTTCACATGCAGACAAATCCAATGGAGACCAAATTTCTCTCTAGGAATAATATAAATTTCTAATATGGAGAATGATTTAAAATCCTCATCAGATGTGGTTTTGTTTTTAGGCTGAGCAACAACTCTGTGTCTAAGTTACAGCCTTCTCTCTGAGGGTCTCATTTATTGTTTCAGGATGACCTTTTCCTGGGGAGGAGGCATTCCCTTCCACCAGTGTGTGGAAGTGGAAAATGCATCAGAATTGCAGAACTAAGGGTGTAGAGCATTTATAGGGCACGTGATTATAAGAGAAATGTTTTGGTGCCTCCCTTGGGGCTGCCTTAGCAATCTGACAGTTCTGGTACCCAGCGTGGGTGAGGTCTCTAACCGTGACTGTTGTTGGGTGACATGGGACTGTAGGTATAAAGCACACAGTAGGGGAGAGGCAGAGGCCACAGCCTCTGTACACCTGTCTCCTGTGCTGCTCAGGAGTAGGGTACTGCCTTATGTCCCGGGCTCCTGGAGCACGGGGCTCTGCCTGTTGGAGGTGACCTATGCATGAATGGATGCGTGAGTGTCACTGAATGGATGGCTCGAGGTTTTCTCGTAGGTTCATTTGCTAATTGTATTTCTCCTGGTATAACTTGTTCTCACTCTTGGCCTGTTCACCCATTGAAATCTTATCACTTAAGCAAATTTGGATGAGCTCCCAATACCTCTTTAAGAGGCTTATGTGAGCAGAGCCTTGTAGGAACTTAACCTGTGCTTCCCCTAGGAGCCCTGGCTCAGTATTCGCTAATTCCATCTTCGAGGTGACTTTTAGCACACGACTCCTGTGAATAACGAGAATCGCCTGTCTTTGGGCTTCAGTTTCAGGGGCCGTGAGGGATCCAAGGTTGTAGGAGCCTCAACTGTTGTACTCAAGGGCTCAAGTTAAATACACGTACTTAAACCTCTAGGTGAGAACTTTTATACATAACTCTTGATTTTTCTGGGTTTAGTGCTTTGAATGATTTCATTTTTAAATTAATCATCTATTTCAGGGCACCTGGGTGGCTCAGTTGATTAAGCGTCTGCCTTCGGCTCAGATCATGATCTCAGGGTCCTGGGATCAAGCCCTGCATCAGGCTCTCTGCTCAGCACGGAGCCTGCTTCTCCCTCTCCCTCTGCCTGCCTCTCTGCCTACTTGTGTTCTCTCTCTCTCTCTGTCAAATAAATAAATAAAATCTTAAAAAAAATAAATTAATCATCTGTTTCACACATCATCGTGTTCATTGAAGAAAAAGTATAGAATGCAAAGAGAAAACAAGAAAAAAGGCATTCATATATCATTACCAGGCATTTACGTTAATCTTAATATTTGGTGTATATCCCATATTATTATATTGACATACTTCTGTGAAAATATGAAAATAACGTATACTGGCTTTGAACCTACTTTTCTCACCTAACGATATGTTGTGACCATATTTTATATGCTGACAAACACTGATCCACATCGTAAATTTTAGTTGCTGTATAATGTGGATATGCTATTGTGGGTTGAAGCAGTTTCTTATCGTTGGACATTAAAGTTGTTTCCAACGTTTTGCTAAGAATAATAAGCAAAACTTATTGAGCGCTGTGTCGGGTGATGGATTTATTAAGAGATTGGTATAACCCTCTCACCAGCCCTAAGGCATAGGTGTTACCGATCTCCTGCTTATAGATAGGGAAATTGAGGCACCAGTCAGAGGCCTAATGTGCAGAATAAGTGTAGGAGCTGGGATTCCAGTCCCGGTGGTGTGACTTCGGTTCGCGCTCTGTGACCACGTGCTCCTGTCTCCGACGAATCTTTGACAATTTCTTAGGGAAAAAGATAATTAAGGTTGCTGGCTCAGCATTGCGTATTTGAAGGACTTATTATTCATTGCCAAGTCAAGGTGCAGAAAAATGTCCCCTCAAACGGGGTAGGAGAAGACCCATTTCCTTCTGTCTTGACGGAGACCCAGGGCCAAAGGTGGTGCACCATTATTTTGACTTTCATTTCTTTCACTCTGAGGTGGAATATTTTCCTATTTTTATTCGTTCTTTTCACTCTTTAAACAAATTGTTTATTTGCCCTGTGTTGTTTGTCCTTTCTTGATTTTTAAGGATTCTTTATATATTTCACGTGATGATTAAACTGTGGCCAACAATTTTTCCTCACGGGTCATTTGAAATTTTAAACGTTTTACGAAAGGTCTTTATCGCGATGTATACCCCACCAGTGGAGCAGTGCAGAGAATAGGACTGTGCAGTTCATTAAGTAAGTGTGAGATGAGCAACTTCCACCACCATGTCAAGCAGCAGAATCTTGCCAGCTTCCTGGTGCTGATGGAATCTCCTTCCAACCCTCTAGAAGCTACTGTTGTGAAAGCCATTTTCACAGGTGGCCCCCACTGGTTCCCTCTTCCAGGGATTCACGCCTGCCCCATCCCCCGCCACACTGTTGCCACAGTTGTCCCATGTGACCAATAGAACATGGCAGAAATCATGGGGTATTGATTCTCAGATTAGGTTATGAAAGATTGCGGCGTCCATCTTGGGCTCTCCCATTCTCTCATGGATGGGGGATTCTGGGGGGAGCCAGTTGTCACATCTTGTCACACTCCGGCAGCCCCGTGTAGAGGCCCAGGTAGCAAGGGACTGAGGGCCTCAATCCAAGAGCCCTTGGGTGACAGAGGCCTGCCAACAACCAGGCAGCACATCCTCCTGCCTTCAGGGGGCCGCGGCCTCTTGACACTCTCAGCCAGGACCACCCAGCCAAGATGCTTCTGGATTCCTGAGCCTCAGAAACTGTGTGGGATAATAAATGTTTGCAGTGGTAAGTTGCGGAGTTCTGGAGTAATTTGTTGCACAGCAATAGATAACAAATGCGCCTATCCTGATTTTTTTTATAATAATAATAATGATTTCCTTGCTTATAATTAGTTTACCCACCTATGTGTGTGTCTAAACACTACAGTTTAGTATTGCATATGATTTTTAATTTTTATGCATGGGATCATTTTGTTTTTGAATTGGGTCTTTAATATCATGCATGTAAATTCATCCATATACTTTCATTATTTTATCATTATTATTTTATGATAATCCACTATATAAATCCACTGTATAATCCACTATATAAATCCTCCACTTACTTAGTGTCTTTTCTTCTGTTGATGGTCCTCGGCATTATTTTCCAGTTTGATGGGCTATCATTAACAGGGTTGCTGTGAGTATTCTGGGCATGTTTCCCATGGCACATTGCATAGGTTTTCCTAGGTTCACCTAGTGGTACAGTAGCTTGGCTAAAGGGGTTGGGTATCTTCATCTTTCCTTTCACTTTCCAGATAACGCCAGATTATACCAATGTACACTTCCACCTTTAGGGTATGAGAGCTCCCATCGTTTCATATCCTTGTCAACACTTGGTATTGTCAGACTTTCAGATTCTTGCATCAGGAAGTGATGCTTCCTTGGGATTATATTTACATTTCCTTGGAGACCAAGAGGTTAAGGACTCTTTCCTTTATTTATTGGCCACTTGAATTTTCTTTTTAGTGCCATCCTTGTCCATTTTATTTTATTGTTTTTTTTTTCCCCAAAGATTTTACTTATTTATTTGAGAGAGAGAGCAGAGAGAGAGCATGAGCAACAAGGAGGGTGAGAAGTAGGCTCCTTGCTCAGCCAGGGCTCAATCACAGGACATGGGATCATGACCTCAGCTGAAAGCAGATGCTTAATGCACTGAGCCACCCAGGTACCCCATTTTGTCCATTTTATAATTTGTCTTTTTCTCATTTATTTGTGGCAGTTCTTTATATATGGTAGATACTAGTTCTTTCCTGTCATATGCTCTGCATATATCTTTTCTTGCTCTGTGACTTGTCTTTTTCAAAACTCTCCAAAGACTGAATGATGTCTTTTGATAGCAAGATTTTTAAAAAAATTTAATGTAGTAGGATTTTTTTGTAGTCCATTTTATTAGTCTTTCCTATTACAGTTTCTGATTTTGAAATCATATTTAGAAAGGCTTTCCTGCTCTGAGATTACACAAATATTCACCTACATATGGCGGTTTTATTTTTATTGTTTCCTTTTAAAAATATTTAAACCATTAGGTCACTAGGAATTTTTTTGACTCTGTGAGGAAGGCAGTGTGTTTTTATTTCCTCAGTGTCATGAATATGGCTAACGAGGTTACAGACTAATTTGGCCTCTTCCTAGCCATCTGAAGTGCTATTTATGTTGTAAACTGTATAATATTGGCTTTATTTCTGAACTTCCTGTTCTAGTCACTGTTATTTCTGTTGATTTGGGTGCACCCTGCTTTTTACAATGACTACAGCTCTGCTCCATCTCTAGTAAGACCTGTCCTTCTTCCTTAGTGTGGTTCCGCAGCATTCCTGACAGTTTTTATTCTGCATTTTTATTTTCAAGATGAGCCTTAGGACCCGTTTTGTCAGTTTTCTCAAAATAGGAACATAGAATTATTATTGGGCTTGCGTTATAGATGCATCTGTGGGAAAAGGACTTGTTTGGGATTTTCAGTCTTCCTGCTGACGAATGTGGCACGTTTCGCCATGTACTTCCAAATTTTTTTATGTCCCTCGGTAAAGTCTTGCAGGTTTTCTTTCAACAGAGGTCCGGCAAATTCTTCTGTAGTGTTCTAGGTCCTTAATATCTTCTGGGGCCGACGTGACTTACTGCTTTTCTCCTGAGTGTTTTCTAATGTCTGGCTTTCCAGCCGCATCTCCCTCGGAGATCAAGGGGCCCTGACTGCTGGTGGAGAGGCTGAGCACCAGCCCAGCTCTGCCCTCACCTGAGTAGGTTTTATTTATACAAAGACTTCCGTGTAAACCAATATAGTTTTCCTGACGCGTTATTACTGAAATATGAAAATCTGTTTTTGCACATATATTATTTTTAACTCATGACCTTTATTGTTATCTTTTATTGATTTTATGGAATTTTTTTTTTTTTTTAGTGATTCATCTTGGATCTTCCAGGTACTCATTTATTCATTCAAGACATATTTGTTGAGGGGCACCCGGGTGGCTCAGTCGGTTAAGCATCTGTCTTCAGTTCGGGTCATGATCCCGGGGTCCTGGGATTGAGTCTGGCATCGGGCTCCCTGCTCAGTGGGGAGCCTGCTTCTCCCTCTCCCTCTGCCTGCTGCTCCCCCTGCTTGTGCTCTCTCTTGCTCTCTCGGCCTGGCTCTCTGTCAAATAAAGAAGTAAAATCTTTTAAAAAAACCTGTTTCTTGAGGGGTGCCTGAGTGGCTCAGTCAGTTGAGCATCTGACTCTTGATCTCAGCTCAGGTCTCGAGCTCAGGGTTCAAGCCCTACGCTGGGCTCCACACTGGGCATGGAGCCTACTGGAAAAACAAAACAAAACCAAAAAAACATATGTACTAGCCACTTTTCTAGGGGCATGTAATGTTTCTGTGAACAAAATGGATGACTATTCTACGGTAAGTTCAGAAGTTATAAGGATGATGGAAGAAAGAACGCGAAGGGAAGGTGGATAGCAGCACTAGAGGTGTGAATGGGGGGCAGTTGCATTTAAAGCAGGGTGGTCAGCGTAGGTCTCACCGACAAGGGGACATCTGAGCAAAGACTTGGAGGTGAGGGAGTTGGCCGTGCAGGTGTCTGCTGGAAGTGTGTGCTGGGCAGAGGGAACAGCCTGTGCCCAGGCCTGCGGCAGGAGCGTGCCCGAGGAGTTTGAGGACCAGGGAGGAGAGTGGCTGGAGCAGAGCGGGTGATGGAGAGGAGGGTGGGGGATCCATCCATCCATCAGGGAGGATGGAAGGCTGTCCATGGGGGGCCTCACTTTAAAGGCTCTGGCTTGGGGTGCCTGGGTGGCTCAGTAGTTAAGCGAGTGTCTGCCTGTGGCTCAGGTCCCGCGTCGCCCTCCCTGCTCGGTGGGAAACCTGCTTCTCCCTCTCCCACTCCCTCTGCTTGTATCCCCTCTCTCGCCGTCTCTCTCTGTCAAATAAATAAATAAAATCTTTAAAAAAAGAATAAAGAGTCTGGGTTTCACACTGAGTGAAAAGAGGAGGCTTCTGGAGTATTGGAGGCAAGATGGTTTTAAATTTTAAAAAGAACGTTCTGGTTGCTGCTTGAGAATAGGGGCAAAGGTAGAGATCCCGCAGCTGGCGAGGAGGCTGCCTTTGCAAACACACCTCCCCCAGGAGCTTCCTGTGAATTAAGCACTTGGCCGCCTTTATGGAATGGATGTTTTGGGGTTTTGTTTTGTTTTGTTTTTAAAGACTTTATTTATGAGAGAGAGAGCACAAGCAGAGGGAGAAGCACGCTCTCGGTTGAGCAGAGAGCCTCATATGGGAGTCAATCCCACGACCCTGAGATCATGACCTGAGCTGAAGGCAGACGCTTCACCAACCAAGCCACCCAGGTGCCCCAGTGGTTTGGGTTTTTTTTATACACATGGAGCATTTTAGTATGCTTTAAAAACACCCACACATTTCAGAAGTACCCATTTTTCTTAGGAAGAGTATGGAATAGGAGAGTGAGGGCAGTCAGAGGGATTGTGGAATGGGCCATCGTGCCCAAGCCTTGTCCTACGTGGAGAAGAGAGAAGGGAGCTTGACCGGTGTCGGAGGTGAGGAAGCAGGAGGCATGGCCTGCATGTGCTGAGATCGGAACCCAGGGATGTGGTTATTGGGGTGCCTTCCCTCCCGCCAACACCTGCTGAGGTGTGGCAAGGACTCTGATGGTGAAGTTCATGCTTTGCTGCCAGCTGATCAATGTGGATTTCAGCTTTAAATTAGTCTCTGTTTTCTGCTGTCTCAGTTCTCACGAAGCTATTCACCCAGGGGCATCAGAACTGCCCAGTAATTTGTTGCTCAGTGGTGGGAATAATGAAGAAGTTCATTTTTAAGCAAGGATTTCATACTTCAAATCCAAGTTTATTGGCGTGATAAATGTTGGTTTCTGTTAAATTTAATTGGTTGGTCAGTGTCAGTTCCTGTTAAATGTAAGAACTCTATTTACACTTTAAGAAGAGGATTTAAACTTCTGGAGAAGGAAAGAGAGCAAAGTTCTTTAAAGAATATGCTATTTTTATAATGCCTTCCAAATATATCAAAAAATATGAATAATTCAGGGGTTTAACCCTAGAATAAGTAGAAACTGTTTTTTGCTGTCTTGAAGGAGTTCACAGTCACTCTGGGGAGATTCCGTCCCCACCCCCAATCTCACAAAACCTATTTTAAATCACACTCTTGGAAAAAGTCCCAACCAAGAACAGTGCTTAGAAATATTTGGGGTGGAGTTTCTCTTCTCTTTTACGTGATCCTGTGGCTGTGGGCCTGCACTCTTCATCCTTCCAGAGCGTGCCCGCTGCGAGGGTCCACGGGAATGCATTAATGTATGGGTTCGCCCATTGGCCTTATGTTGAAGGAGAAACAGAAGAGAGTGTCATGGAAGGCTTAAGGATTTTTTTTCTTCTTTCTTAGTACAAAGTGCTTTTTGTTATTAATGCATGTGCAATCAGACAGCTTCATCCACAATGCACAGCAATTCAGTAATACGGCTCTGCCTGGTGCAAAATACCTCATTTTGTATAGAAATGCAGAATTGCTTCATGTAGATAGAAGAGAAAGAGTCTTTGCTTATTCACATATGAATAAAACGTCTTTGTTCATGGAAAAGAAAAGTGTCTCTTATTGTTTAGAAGCTCTGTGCATTTTAAATCAAGCTGATGGCCCCACTATATGATATCTTTCAGGGGAAAAAAATAGCTCTCCTTGATATAAGTTTGGGCCCCAATGCCTGATATGGTGGCATAAATGATTTTTGCTTTGCAGTTTGGTCATTACGTAAAAGGCCTTATGTTTGCCTCAGCTCTCCTCTAGCCGCGAATTGTTTTAGGAAAGTTTTGTAATTTTAACTTGAAATTTTTTGTTGTTTATTTATATTCTCTGTCCCACATAGGATTTGAAGCAGTTTCTAAGAAATTTAAATAGTCAAATGTGAATGGTGATAATGAATCATGATCAGGGAAACTGTAAATATATCGTGAGAAGGTCAAGACTCGCGAGGTCTGTGGGAATAGATGTAAATACACCTAAAGAAAAGTCAGTGGAGTTGCTCTTGATGGTCCTCGGATTTAAAAAAAAACATTGCATTTATTTATTTGAGAGAGAGGGAAAGTGGGGGGAGGGCCAGAGGGAGTGGGATAAGCAGACTCCTCACTGAGCGTAGAGCACGACGAGGGGCCGGGTCCCAGGATCCTGAGATCATGATCAGACCCGAAATCAAGAGTTCGATGCTTTACCTGTGGAGCTGCCTAGGCGCCTCCGTCATCAGATCTGATATTGAGCTTCCTAGCCGCCAAAGTGAAAAGAGGGAAGCAATCAGTTACTCCTTTCTCTGGCCCTGCAGAGGGCTGCGTAAAGCAGGTCCATAGCTCAGCAGGAGGGTGACATTGAGGCTTTCCCAAAAGACAACTGGCGATCAGAGGAGCAGAGTGAGTGAGGGATGCTGGGGGGCACTGGCACGCCAGAGTTTGTGCCTTGACCTCGCTCTCCGGGGAGGTACCTGGTCTGCAGAGCCACCTGCAGGACTCCGAGTAGGAACGGGGCTGGCCGGAATGCCTGGGGTCCTGGGGTCCGCTCACACCAGCTCTCCAGCTACACGTGCGTCCGGACTCCTGGCCTCCCTGGAAGTGCTCACTGGTCCTTAGCAAAACGAGAAAAACAAGGATCAATGTGGGAAAAAAGTGAGTTTCTATCAAATATGAACTTACTTGATTCTACTTATAATTTTAGTACTTAAAGGTTCTTATTAAAATGAAACAGCAATAGTTTAAAAAAAAGTGATGAAGAATCCTCCTAAGGACATGAAAAGTTAGAAACACTTTGTTGTATGGAAACAATAATAATAATAGTAAATTATTAATAATGATGGTAATGTTTTATATTGTCTTATTTTATGAAATATATATGAAAGTCTTTAATAAAATGTTTTATATATACGTATATAATTAATTCATAATAATATATTAAAATATAATTTTTTATTATTCTTGCTATTACGAGTACTATTATAGGTAATTACTGCCTTTAAAATCCCAAAGTTTGCAAACTCCTGTTCTCTTGGGCTGTGAGCATCCCTACCAGCTGCTGTCTCCAGGCTCACGCTGAAACCGCTCTCTCCCCCCATTTTGCTCCCCCCCATGTCCTGTGCATCTGTTTTTCCCCCCACCGCTCAATTCACCTTGGCTCCTAAGAAGCCACACCCTTATCTTTACCATCCCCCCTGGGAGTTTCTCCTAGCTCCCCTACCCTGGACGGGGTCGGCGTGGCGTGGTGTCTTAGTGTTGCAGATGTATAAGCTGACGGGGGTCCCCAGGGTAAGGGGGGAGTTTGTGGCTTGGGGTAATACTGGACCTGAAGGGAGTCGGGCCCTCAGAAGGACAGTCTTCATGCTGGGGTTCTGCCTCGTGTCGGCAGGACACACACTCACTGCTCTGGAAGTTCACATGGGAAAGCAATGGTACAGGTGTCTTCAGACTTGGGTCCTGTGCAGAGGTCAGGGATGGGCCCGGACAGGTGCTCCCCAGGGAGACAAGTGCCACGCGTTACTTCAAGGGACTTGGCCCCTCTCTGCTTCTCTCCATTAATGGGGATTTTCGAGAACTCTCCAGGAAACCTCACAGCCGGTGCTGGGACCCTGGGGACTGTGGGCGACATTGCCTTTGTGTAATGAGTAGTACTGACAGGTGCTTAACCGTTTAAGAGCTAGAGCCGTATATTTAAGGCGATTAAAAGAAACCCTTTGAGTAAAATGTGTTTAATAGTGTTTAATAGTCTTTGCTTTCTTAACAACTTTACATTTATTTAATATTAATCTAGTTCTTGCCTTCTCTGCGGTCCCCCAACTCTTGAGTCAGAAGCCTTCTAGGGACTTCGGTTCCAAAAAATTTTCTTATTGCGTGAAAGCATGATGCTCTCCTTGTTCCTGACGTCAGCAAAACTGCTCCTGGTTCTGATGGAAGCTGCTTCGCTTTGGTTTTCCTGCAGATTAGATTCAGAAAGATCTTCTATCTCTCGGCTTCGTTGAGGGAAACCAGACTGTGGTCCTGACCTTCTCCTTGACCTTTACCCCCCTGCTCTCTTCTTTCTTCCCCCTCCTACCCCCTTGCTCCCTCCTTCTCTCCCTCCCCCCACAGAATCGCAGTGTAATCATCACTCTTCCCCCCAACTTCTCTGTGGCTGTCACCTCTCTCCATCTCTCTCCCCACCAGCGCCCCCCACCCCAGACAAGGTGTCGTTCCGCAGAGAACACAGAGGATACCCATTATCTAGGGGAAGGAGCACCAGCAGCCTTTTTCCTGCTTCCCACATCTTTAAAAAGATTATATCTTTTCTCCTTTTAGAGCAATTGTGAAAATAATACTCTTTAGAAAAACCTACATAGCACTGGGCCTTACAAGGAATCCAGCTACCCCTTCTTTTCCGGCGGGTCTCTGGGACTGCGTGATGAGGCAGACGCCGGCTTGCACAGAGGTGCTTCTGCTGTCTTTCCCTGCCGGGCGTGTTTGTGATGTCTTCCCTCCCCCGCCGACCTCCCGCTAGTGGGCCGTCGGTCACAGCAGAGTTCAGAGGCATGCCGTTGGAGGGGGCTTGAAGAAATTGTTTAATCCAGACAGAACTAGGTCAAGGTTTTGACCATTAAACTTGTAGAGTGTTAATTACTTGGTAATAGAAAGGAAATTTATTTTCTGCGAGATCATCTGCGACTGCAGAATAAAGACCGTGGAGTCCTATAACGCGGTGTCCTAGCTTTTATGATCTCTTCCGCCTCCCGCGCGGGCCTCAGGTCTACCCAGACCCTCCACTGGTGAGCCACACTGGGTGTGTCACCTTCTGTGCCTGGACACCTACATCCCCTGGTGCACTGGCTCCTGCTTTCCCTTCACCTGGGAATTTCCTTCCCCCTCCTCTTGGCCTCTCCAAATGGCCCTCGTTCTCCAAGGCATAGTGCCCATCCTACTTGCCTTCTGAAGTCTTTCCTACCCGCCCCGAGCTCTTCCCTCCGACTCTGCCGTCGACTTGACTTCACGTTCCTTTGCTCTTTGGGGTTGGCACCTCTCTCTCTTCCACTGTATCGTGACCCTGTGTTGATTTCTGCTCCCCACGCAACCCAGAGCATGACGAATCTTTGCCACGTGGAATTTTTCCATTGAATCCTAAGTGACTAAGAGCAGAAATCATAAATGAGTAAGGATCGCAAATGAGTGATCGTCATACTTGGGTGATTCTGGGACAGACACACTGTTCAGAGCACTGAGAGATAGGGTGGCGTAGCTGTCATCCTAGAGGGAGTCTCAGTTTACTAAGCGTCAGCATATAGAAAAGACGGTGGGAAACAACCCAGACCTGAAGAGTATTTTCCATGCGTTGTTCCTTCCTTCTGTGCTGCTCATAGGCAGCTTTGCTGAGCTTCCCTGTAGTGGGTAGAGATTATGGACGAAGGGGACCTGCCCGTAAGAGGCTCAGGGGCAAAAGTCTCAGTGCCCAGGGTTTGGGATAAAATAACGTGAAAAATAACTTTTCTGGGATACAATGAGGTGTGACACTCTCCACTTTTCCAAAACGATGGCTCATCTTCTTTGAATATTGGGACCTGAAGTAGAATAGTTCCCTTGGAAAACTTTTCCCACTGTCATTTCAGCCCATGAAACACCTTGAAAAGCTCAGGTGCATTGGAAATACACAAGGAAATGTTCAGGGGGTAAAGGGGGATCATATCTGCCTGTGTTCTCAAAGTGGCTGAGGGAAGAGAGAGCCGGAGGGAGACAGAGGGCCTGGGGAATACGAGCCAGTGGAGTAACATTTGGGAATTGGTGAAGGATATTGGAGAGCTCTGTAGGACTGGGGAAGCCCTTGTAATATTCTTGCAACATCTCTGTAAGCCAGACATTGATTTCAAAAAGTTATTTTAAAAACAAAAGCAAATTATTTGAAATTATTTTCCAGTTATAAAGAATGAGACAATTGCAAAAATGGTTGTGTGTGTGTGTGTGTGTATGTGTGTGTGTTTTAATCGGTGGCAGCACATTGTAATGAAGATAGTTTTTCCACCATCACCAAGCACTTAACTCGGTCCTCACACCTTCCGCCTGGAGCTGACGTCGGGTACCGGTTGAGGGCTCTGTCCCACAAGACCACCCCCTCGCTCCTGCTTCTGACACCTGCTACACGTCCAGGTTGTCCCCTGTGCTCCTGACTTCCCGGCTAGACGCCCAAGGATCCCTCCTTGGGTTGGATTCATCTCCCAGAGCGGCTCACGGGACTCAGAGAAACCCTGTACTTACGAGATGCCCGGTTCCTTATGAAAGGACGGAACTTAGGAACGGCCGGGAGGGAAGAGATGCACAGGACGGGGTGTGGGGCTTCCACGCCCTTGGAGTGTGCCGATCTCCCTGAATGTCCACATGTTCACCCACCCAGAAGCTCTCTGAACCCTGTCCTTTTGGAGTTTCATGGAGGCTTCATGATGTAGGCACGATGGATTACGTGATTGGCCGCTGGCGACTCGTTCTCCCCTGGACGTGGGGGAGACCACAAGCTCCGAGCCCCTGATCACTTGCTCTTTCTGGCGACCAGTCCCATCCCAGGGCCCCTCCCCAAGTCCCTTCATTAGCGTAAGCTTTGTCGTGCTCTAACGGGGGTCCTCGGGAAGGAATGGCCAAAGCTGCTCCTATCACTCAAGAACATCCAGAGGTCGTCAGAGCTCTGCAGGAACCTCGGACAAAGACCGCATCCGTCTCTTGGGCCACAGGAGCTTAGGGTCTGTTCTCCCAGAGACATTGCATTTAGGGCAGGAGTTGGTGGGGCCTCTTTTGACCTGTCATAGGTCCGACTTCTGCTCCCTGGGTGTGACCCCCTAAAATGTCCCCGTCCTCATCCCCGGAACCTGTGAGTGTTACTGTATGTGGCCAAGGAATTTTGCAGCTGCAATTCAATTCATTATTTTTAATTAGATCAAATCATGAGATGGGGCGATTATCCTGGATAACCTGGTTGGGTCTGATGGAATCACAGGGTCCTTACAAAATGCTGGCAAGATGGAGGAGAAGGTAATGTGAAGATGGAAGGCAGAGGCCCGGGTGATGTGATTTAGGGGCCCAGGGTCAAGGGATGCGCAGCGGCCCCTAGAAGCTAGGAAAGGCAGGGAAGCGCCTTGTCGCCCAGAGCCTCTGGGAGGAGCCAGCCTTGCTGACGCCTTGATTTGGGCCCTGGGAGACGCGTGTAGACTTCTGACCCTCCGGACTGCGAGGGACTGCCTTCGTGTTGTTTTAAGCTGCTAAGTGTTGGGTCCTGTTTTACAGGAGACATACTGAGTGAGGGCTTCTCTCCTCGGGATCGTAATTAAGCCGTAGGGAGGCCTGAGTCTGAGCTATGGATCGTCATCATTAGCATTTCAGAGCCTTGTCACCTGGCCCAAAGAAACTATTTTCACACGTCGCTGGCTCCCCGTGCCTTAATTTGGTCCCCAGCTTTGATCACCTATGTGACAGATGGACCTGGAATGAGTTCCAGAGCCAACGGGCAGAGCGCCTGACATCCCGCACAGGGGTGTCACGGATGACTGGGGAAGTGTTTTGCTTGGGAAGGTCTGGTTTTAGGGAGCAGTCTGTGGCCCATGGGGGAGGGGGGGAAGGGAGGGGGAGGAGTGAAAGCTGATTCAAATGACCCCTTTTTTATATTGTGTTGAGTTTAATTTAGTTTGATTATAAATATTGTTGCTCAAATATGTATAAACATAAAAGTTAAGTGTTAAAGTTAAAAGTTAAAGTTAAAGTTAAGTGTTCACTTATGCTTATAGCTTTGGGGCAACTATAACGTCCAAAGTTATTTCAAATTCAATGCAAATAAAACTGCCAATCCTGTAAAAGCAAATTAACAACACTGAGTTAATGTCATGGGTAATGTTGCTTCGCTAAATCGAAATTGATGTTCTCGACACGACTTCTCGCGCACCGGTGAAGTTCTGGCCTGTGATCTTTGTTTCAGCTGAACTCTATTTAATTCTCTAAGAAGATACTGTTACATTGAAAGAAGCATATACATCACAGTAATTAATCTGTCCGTTTTCAGACCCAAATGCAGATATTCAGTGGATTCTCGTTTGTGTAAAAATCAAAACAGACTGCGGTGAACTGTAGTATTTACTAGTGTACTTAGTGGGTAAAAGGCAGGATAGTGGTCATCTGAGGGGAGAAAGGAGGTTGTATTCTAGAGGAATATGTGGGGCCTTCTGGATTCCTGACAGTGTTCAATTTCATGACCTGGGTATTGTTTCTTGTTTCTGTTTTTTGTTTTTGTTTTTTTCCCTATGCTGCTTTTTTAAGGGCATGAAACATAAGTGTACGGACTGTTGGATTATCATAAATGAACAGTAGTGTACCTCCATCGGCGCCAAGAAATAGAACATTGCTAGCACCCCAGAAAGCATGTCCTCCTCCTAGTTATAGCCTCCTTTTTCCCCTAAAAGTAACCATTGTCCGATCTATGGTACCAGTCACTTACGTATTTATAGTTGAACAACCGAAGTATGCAACCCTAAATACCATGGGTTACTTTTACCTGTTTCTGAACTTAATGAAAACCAAGACATGTTGTCTATTTTCTTTTGTGTTCAACTTCTTTTCACTCGGTATTTATTTTTTAAGAGCCATCCATGTCATTCCGTGTAGATGCAGCCCCTTCGTCTTGATTGTGATATAGAATAGCGTTGTATGTCACGTGAACCTAGAATTGTTAGGACACAGTAATTAATCCAGGGCATGTGTTTGGAATCAAAGAATCACAATTTGGGGTATACAGGTTTGGGTAGCAACCCAAAGAGCGTTCCACCTTGGAGCAAAAGTCGGGGGGTTTTAAAGCAAAAAGAGAATGTTCGTATGTTGTTTACAAACAATTTTTGATTTGCATGGGCAGCAAAAAAAGTTAATTTTGACTGAGTAAAATTGATTGCTAAGGCTATCGCTAAGCAGAGTCTCTTACTGAAGGAAGTTGCCGGTGTTCTGGCTAAGTCCTTAGGATATTTGCCGTTTTCACAGTTGAGGAGTTCACGGTTCCAAGGCCCAACCCCTTAATACCTCCAAGTTCCATCTTGAAACCTCTTGATATAAGCAGCCCCATTTGATTTCATCTGTCACAAACTCCACCATAATTTGTTCACCCATTCTCCTCTGGGTGGATTTCTGCGTGTTTTTCAGTGTTTGGCTATTACAACGTACGCCGCGGTGAACATCCTCAGACATACAGAGGTAATATCTGAGGGGTCGAATTTCTGGGTCGTATCGTGTACGTTACTAGATGATGCCAGCTGTTTTTCAGAATGGTTTTCCATGGTGGTTTTCATTGTGCTTTGTATTTCTCTGACTTTGAATGAGGTTGAATGAGGCATGTGTTTATCAGCCATTTGGATTTCCATTTTCGTGAAGGGTCTACTCAAATATTTTGCCCATTTTTCTATTGGATTTTCTGTCTTTTTTTTTTTAATCCAAAGGATAGATGTTCATTCTGGATCTAAGCTTTTGTCAGTTGTGTGTCGATATTATATTATTATTGCAGACATCTTCAAACTCTTAATAGTGTCTGTTGATGAATGGAGGTTCTTGGTTTTAATATAGCCAAGTTTATTTATTTTTTCCCCCTCTGTGGTTATTGCTTTTATGTATTCTGTTTGAGACGTCTTTCCCTATTCTAGATTATGAAGCTATGTCTTTGGTCTTCTAAGGCTTAATAGGTTTTGTTTTCACACTTAGTAATACACGTTAGGAACTATAGAGACTCTGAAATTTTACCCTGCTTGCAAGCTAACAAGTTAGCCAGCTTGGTTTCGTGAATGCTGGCAGAAGACACAAGCTCCTGGGTCAGAGACAGATGACTTTATTTCTCTCGGCGATGGCAGGAGTGACAGTTTCAGTATTTTCTGGGGCTGGTGCCCCAAGTCCAGAGTCCCACAGGGCGGACGTTAAGAGGGCTAGGGGACTCCCGTACGTGCACTACACCGTGTTATGGGAGAGGAACCCCGAGCCTAGGGAACCCGAATCTTTTATAATGGGCAGTAAGCCTGCCCGACCTTTGCTCCAGAGGGAGACGTTGTCTTCATGATACTGGACAGTAAATAAACCCATCCATTTCCCCGGAGAGAGACACTGTATCTTCCAGGACTGGTCGTCATCTAAACATCCTTGAAAAGAGTCTTGAATAAGGAGTAGAAACTCTGGTTGCAAGACTCCCAGAAACATGAGAGACCTGGGGAGAATTCTCTCCCGACAGTGGAACCCGCCTGTTATTAAGTTGTGTATCTTGAGGAGTAAGTGTCATCGTTTTTCACACTGATAATAGTTATCCCTGCACCAGGGGCTGGGAAAGTGGCCGGTGCTGTCTTCCCCGGGCCAGGTGCCAGTTTGTGGGCTGGAGTTCCTGCCGCAGAGGTGGGAGGGCTGGTGGGTGCTGCTGTACCCTCCGCAGGTGGGCGTGACGGGACTCTGGACAGGGGGAGGAGTCGCCTTCTTCATCAGATCTTAAAGTGCATTATTGTCCGTACAAAGCAAAAGCAGACATTTAAAATAGGCCTGCATTTCTCTTCACCTGTTCAGTATTCAGTATGAAGGTGACTTCAGCATCTGAAAGCTGAGTGAGATGGATCGTGGGCCCAGAGTTCTCCGCCTGTCCAGCCGGCCTCTTTCTGAGGTTTTAGTTTCTTGTTACTGATACTTGTTCTTTCCTTTCCAGTCTGAAAATCAGCCTCTTTGGCAGACTGTATGGTAACCAACTGCTGAGACTTCTGCCGTGGAAAGTGCTATTTTGTGAGCAAAACACAGAATCTGTCCCAGAAGTGAACACACTATAGAGCAAAAGGGACTGTGTATCATAAGTCACGGTCCAGGTAGGACGCAGAAACCATGCCAGATATTCCCAGCAAGCGGGATTTCTGGTCCTCCGGGGGTTGCAAGGCCGAAGGAACCAACACAGAGGCTGGAATAATGCAGAGTGGTAACTAGAGGAAGCAGCTGCTTCCCGGGGGGCAGAGGCGTGGCGGGCAGAAGGGAAGAGGTGCTGGTACAAAGCCTAGGTGGCCAGAGGAGAGG